>CM076578.1:1510049631-1510472525 GCA_034641835.2 Pinus albicaulis | reverse complement strand
TATAACCATGATTAGAAAGGATTCCATTATCACTTTTCATCTACTTTATCCCAAGGTATATAAAATCCCTCTCTTTATTATATGTTTAATCTGTTTTACATTTAATTCCATAATAATCTTATATTTTATCATTAATTGAAGTGCATCGTTGCTAACATAAGTCCAAAGATCGCAGATAAGTTATATGCGTTGCTAGGAACAAGCGGCCGTTGCTGAAACAGCTGACTCAGTTGTTGAAACAGCCGTCAAGCACGCAAATTCCGTCATGCGTAATTTGCGATTCTGGAAGAACTTTTTGTGGAATAGTAGCAACAGCATGAAGACACGGTTACCTGTATTATCCTGAAGATAGCATTCTTGTTGTCTCTATTGTAACAATATCTTTTTTTGGAAGAACAGAATAGTCCTGTTTTGGGAAAGAGAACAGATTTGAGATAACGTAGATTTGCTCTCATGTAAATTGTAAAAGATGTCTCCTCTTTAAAAAGAGGAGACATCATCATTAGTAGGAAGTTCATTGTTGTAAAGCTACAGGAGAACATTGTGTGAGAACTGGAGCTAGTCTCCATTTGTAATGTATCAATTATTTTGACAGATGAATAAATTCTTCTTTTGAGCGCTCTAATTTAATTCTTTCCCCCGGGGAATCTTGTGAGAGGGAAAGGGCCCGCCTTCCTCACAAGATTCACCCTTTTGTTCCTGTAATTTGTTTAATTCTTTATGTTGTTTGCACTTCACTTTAATTCTGTTGTTGGACACTAGTTACACAGTTTAGTAATACTCTGTTTCTTTAGCACTGCATGTATTGAATGCATTCACTCTTGGAAGTTGAGAAATCCATTTCTATTGATTGTATGAATGTATGATGTTGGGAGGCAGGTGCTGAAGATTCCTGCATAAAGGAATAGGGTCCTGCTCCCATTAATTGTTTTCCTTTGCCTGCAGTGTGATTAGAAACAAGAGAACAAGTGCTGAAGGTTCATGTTCATGGGAATAGGGTCTTGATCTCTTGAAGTTACTTTTCCTACAGTGTGATTAAGTGTCAGGCATCAGGTGCTGAAGTTCCTACTAAGGAATAGGGTCCTGTTCCTGCTGTGGTTGATTGATTTCTTTCCTTGCAGATTGATCTTCCTTTGTTTGGATTGTAACTACAACATAGAAATTATTTCTGCTATAACTTAATTAACTTCAGCTTTGATTAAACAGAGTGTGAATCAGTAGATTTGTGAGATTGATAATTGTGTGGCTTTTTACTGCAACATTGTTTCTGCTTTTGAAATTGAGCATATCCAGTGCGTGATTATCTTTGAAATAAAAAGACTTCCTCGGGTTGACACTTTATGTGGAGCTTGAATTGTGAAAGCAATTAAAGCGACCAACACCGGTGACATGACACCAGCCCAGCGAGGAATCTTTGTACTCCGACTCGTGTGAATATGCGGAAAAGTCTTTGGCGGAAACTTCGATCAGAGACAAAAGACATGCTTAAGTCATGAAAGGCCATTATTGGGCTCGCATGCATGTACCAAGCGAGAATGAAGATCACTGAAGAAAGTTGCGCCGGCACTTAGACGGCGGAAAAGGCCTAATCCACTTCGGATTTTGGCCGACTTCCTTCATTGGTAGGCGGGTGTTGATCAATCTCAAAAGAGAAGAAAGAGATATCAACGCCTTATAAATGAGCCACTTCGAGGGGGAAACCTCCAATACATTACATAAATGAACAATTCTTGGATGATACAATTTACAAAACCTCCTTTCTATATATAGGAGTACATGGGGCCATAATGTAATCCTAGTGAGCCACAATGTAATCCTAGCCGACCTAACAATAATAATTTAAGGGCACAATAATAACAAAATGGGGGTTACAAGGGTACAATAATAACAATAAGGGGGTTACACTAACAATAATAAGGGACTATACTAGTGATATAGGGACCTAACATGCCCCTCTCCTTCAAAAAGTGTTGTCCTCAACGCTTGAGTAGCTCTGGGTGCTTCTGTATAAAATTCTCATCCTCCCATGTAGAATCTTCAGTGGGTAAGTTCTTCCACTTGATGAGATACTCTGAAGTTGATCGATTCCGTAGCTGTCGAGTTCTTGTTTCCATGACCGCTTCTGGTTCCAATATGATTTTTCCTTCCTCATCAAGTTCTGGCAATATTGTTTGAGCTGGAAGATTTTCTCCTATAACCTTCTTTAAGCATGAAACATGGAAAACTGGATGTACTCGCGAAGAAGCAGGAAGCTCCAATTTGTATGCCATAGTACCAATCTTTTGCAACACCTTGTAAGGACCATAGTACTTTGGCGATAATTCATTATCCTTCTTAGCTTGCTTGAGGGACATTTGTTTATATGGTTGTAGCCGTAAAAATACCCAATCTCCTACATCAAAACTTCTCTCGCTGCGATGTTGATCTGCTGTTGTTTCATTCGATTTTGTGCCAAATTCAGGTTATCCTTTAAGAGTTGGAGAACTTCTTGCTGATGCTCGATGTGATCTTCCACTGCTTGAACCTTGGAATTTTCCCTTAAAGATGATGTGATCGATGGTGGATGATATCCATAAAGTGCCATAAATGGGGTCATTTTTGCTGCAGTATGGAAGGAAGTGTTATACCACCATTCAGCGAGAGGTAACCACTTGACCCATTGTGTTTGTTAATCAGATACAAAACAACGAAGATATCCTTCCAAACATTTATTTACTATCTCAGTTTGACCATCAGATTGAGGATGATAAGATGAGCTATGAGCTAATTGAGTACCCAAACGAGAAAATAACTCCGTCCAAAAATTTCCAGTAAAAATGGGATCTCTGTCGCTCACAATAACCCTTGGGCTTCCATGTAGCTTTTGAATTCTGTCCATAAATGCAGTAGCAACTGTACTTGCTTTAAATGGATGAGATAATGCACAAAAGTGTGCATACTTGGTAAGTCTATCAACTACCACCATGATGACACTCTTTCCTTCAGACTTAGGTAAACCTGTGATAAAATCCATTGAAATCTCCTCCCAACATTGACCTGGAATGGATAAAGGTTGTAGAAGTCCTGGGGTCTTAATTGTTTCCACTTTATTCTGCCGGCAAACCAAACATTCCGCCACAAACTTTCGAATATCAGATTTAAGGCCATCCCAAAAAAATTCTTTCTTCACCTGTGGTAAGTTTTTAAAAATCCTGAGTGTCCTCCTAAAGGAGAAGTGTGCAATTCCAGAAGAATCTTTTGTTTTAGTTGGGAATTCTTACAAAGATATAAGCGATATTTGTACCATAAAGAATCATTTTTCCAACTAAATGTATCAGATGTACTAGGATCTTGCTGCAAATTTTGAATGAGTGTCCATACATATTTATCCTTCTTCCATTCATCTCTTGCTTCAGTTATTCAGTCTAGTTGGATAATAGAAATGGCACAAAGCAATGCTTCCACCTCTTCATTCTTTCTTGAGAGTGCATCTGCAACAACATTTAGCTTTCCTTTTTTTAGATTATTTCAAAGTCATAACCCAACATCTTTGTGACCCATTTTTGTTGCTCTTCTGAAGATAGTCTTTGTTCCAAAAAGTGTTTAAGACTATCATGATCAGTTTTACCTTGAAGTGTCTTCCCATTAGGTAAGTTCGCCATTTCTTTAGTGCATGCAGTATTGCTAACATTTCCTTCTCATAAATAAGTTTCTGTAAATACTTTCCTTTGATTGGACGACTTTCAAAAGCAATGGGTCTTCCTTCCTGCATTAAAACTGCACCAATTCCATTTCCTGAGGCATCACATTCCACAATAAAGGTTTTTGTGAAGTCTGGTGTAGCTAAGACCGGTGCTAGGCACATTGCCTCTTTAAGGCGTTCAAAGGCCTTAGTTGCTTCAGGAGTCCATGAAAATGCATCTTTCTTCAATAATGTTGTTAGAGGTGCTGCTATTCTCCCATAATTCTTAACAAACTTGCGATAATACCCTGTTAACCCGAGAAATCCTCGCAACTGCTTTATGGTTGTGGGAACTTTCAATTCCTTAATGGCTTTAATTTTGTTAGGGTCCACTTTAACACCCTCGTGAGATACAATATGACCCAGATATTCCACCTCTTGTACTCCAAAGAAACATTTGGACTTTTTGCATATAATTGTTTCTCCTGCAATAGTTTGAGCACCCTGTCAACATGTTCAACATGATCCTTCCAAGACCTGTTGTAGATTAGTATATCATCAAAAAATACTAGCACAAATTTTCTAAGAAAGGGTTTGAAAATGGAATTCATCAACCCTTGAAATGTAGAAGGTGCATTGGTAAGGCCAAAAGGCATGACCAAAAATTCATAATGACCCTCATGAGTTAAAAATGTTGTTTTTGGAATATCTTCAGTCTTCATTCTAATTTGATGATATCCTGAACGAAGATCCAACTTGGTAAAATAAATTGCTCCATGTAATTCATCCAATAATTCATCAATCACAGGAATGGGAAATTTGTCTTTAATGGTGAGCTTATTGAGCTCCCTATAATCAGGACACATTCGCCATGATCCATCCTTCTTGTGTACCAATACTACAGGAGCAGAGAAAGAACTTTGACTAGGTTGAATTATACCCGCCTCTAACATTTCTGCAATCATACGTTCAATTTCGCTCTTTTGGACGTAAGGATATCTATAAGGCCCGATGTTTGGAGGAACACTTCCTAGAATCAAATGAATAGCATGATCATGATCACGAATAGGTGGGAATCCTTTGGGAGTTTCAAACACCTTGGAATGATTGTCCAAGACTTGTTGGAGATCTGCAGAAATAGATGATTTTGATGTCGGAACTTCTAGTGAGCATAATTGTGCAATTACACTTCGTTGTTCTTTCTTTAGAAGTTTTTTCATGACATTAGATTTTATTATCCTTCCCAGCTTCCCTTTAATACCCCGTAATTCGACTTCCTTTCCTTCTGAAAAAAATTCAAGAAAAGTTCTTGAAAATTAAAAGCTACCGTCCCCAAAGATTGTAACCATTGTACTCCTAGTACAGCATCAGCACCTCCCATAGGAATGGCAAGCATTGGACTAGTCAATACATATTCCCCCATGGTTAGCTTGATATTATGGCATTTTCCAGAGCAATTTATAGTTCCTCCATTTGCAACCATCACTTGACATTCTGGTGCTGGGTATAGGAAACAATTTAGTTCCTTGGCTACCTTATAATGAATAAAATTATGGGTGCTACCTGAATCAATCAACACTATTACCTTTTTCTTCTTGATTTGTCCTTGTATCTTGAGAGTTTGAGGAGTGGCAATTCCTGCCAGTGCATTACACGATATGGTCGGATTCATTTCTTCCTCTTCTAGGGTTGGTTCCTGGTGTATATCCTCTTCTTGTTCATTTTCTTCTTCCTCTTCACAATCTATGTAAAATAATTTCTTCTCGACACACTTATGACCTTTAGTGTATTTGCTATCACAACTGTAGCAAAGCCCTTTTGCTCTTTTTTCTTCCAATTGTTGTGGTGTCAACCTTGTAGGTTGTGGAAATCTGGGCGTAGCAACACTTCCTTCTTTATAGAATTGAGTGGTAGGCTTCCTTGTCGCCATAATTTTACATTCAACTTTTCTTGCCAACCTGAATGCCTTCTCCAATGAATCGGGTTCCAAAACGCGAACTTCATGTTGGATGTTATCCTTTAAAGTGCCTAGGAAGAGATCAATCCTGTGTTCCTCTGTAAGATCAGTTACCCTTATATTCAATTTTTGGAAGTCCTCAATGTGCTGCCCCACTAAACCCTTTTGTTTGAGAGTTATCAATTGGGTAAAGAAGGTGTTGCTCTTTGTATCCTCATAATGTGCTATCATTTCCTCCGTAAAAATTGACCAAGTGACAATTTTTTTAGGGGAGCAAAGCCATTGATACCATACAAATGTATTTTGTTCTAAATGTAAAGTTGCAATGCGTACCTTTTGTGTGTTTTGCACGTTATGGAGATCAAATATTGCTCCATCTGTAGTATCCATGTTACAGGATCCTTTCCATCAAACTTCCTCATATCCATTTTTGGAATATGGTGGTTCTTTCCGCCAACATTCGAGTTTATGGAATCATGATTAACATTTATTTTGTTCTCATCAGGAGGTTCTTCTCCTACATTTCCACCATTAGGAATCATTTCTGGTTTTAAGCTTGTCATCAAGCCTTCCATGTATGCTTTTAGATCATTCTTCATGTCATCCATCTTAGCTTCCATGCCGACTTCCATGCCATCCATCTTAGCTTCAAAACCATTCATCTTAGTTTCCACGCCTTTCTTCAAAACTTCCATTTCATTTTTTGTTGTTCTTTGCGAGAGCGAAATTTGTTGCATTTGCTCTTGTAATTTTGACATGTCATGTTGCCATTCTTCATCTTCATGAGTAATAGTAGGGCCTTCTAAAGGCTTAATGGGTGTTGAATTTTTTTTAGGGGCCATTTCAGACTCCAATATTGATATCTATTCTACAATAGGCCCTTGCAATCAATTCAACTTGATTCTTCAAACAAGACTTATGCAATTCGGAAAAAAAATACACCTTTTACTAGCTTTGAGGAGCTCGATATTGAAATTGTATTATCTCTGTGCTTGAAAATCTTCGATATCTGAAATTCAGCCCTGTAGTAGCCCTCTGAAGCTTCTTTCAAATGCCATAGGTCTGACTTGATTTTGATGCTCCAAGACAAAGTTGTGTCCAATCTCCCACAATGACCTAATTCTGGACGGGCTCAGTAGAGCGAACGTGTACGACTTGCCACGTGTCACGGTTTTGTCCTTTGTCTCTAAAATTGATAGCGAAGAAACTGTCTCTAAAATTGATAGCGAAGAAACTACAGGCTGTGTACTTGTGACCACCTTTGACGGCACTCCAATCCAATCTTCAGAGAGAGAGTTATTGAACGTTTCCCACGATCACCTCTTTGAGATGAAATTCAGGAGCCTGAAAAAGCACTACCTTCCACAGATCATATCTCCAAAAATATTGCGAACCAAGTTCTGAAATTTTTTGACGAATTTCATCAGGATTTCAGCTTCGCACCATATGCATTTCAGACTCTGACCCTTCGTACAAAAAATTTTATAGCGCAAATTCCACGATGACCTGTTTATGAGCCTGAAAAAATACCTAACTTCCACAGATGATATCTCCTCAAATATTGCGAACCAAGATCGGAAATTTTTAGACAACCTTCCTCAAGAGTTCAGCTTCGCACCCTAAAACTTTCAGCTTCTGAAGCTTCGTAGAAAAAAAGTTATAGCGAAAATTCCACGATGACCTGTTTGGAGCAGCGAAACCCTAGAATCCAAAAGCTCTGATACCAAATGTTGTGTAACCAACTCAAAAGAGAAGAAAAGAGATATAAACGCCTTAGAAATGAGCCACTTCGAGGGGGCAACCTCCAATACATTACATAAATGAACAATTCTTGGATGATACAATTCACAAAACCTCCTTTCTATATATAGGAGTCCATGGGGCCATAATGTAATCCTAGTGGGCCACAATGCAATCCTAGCCGACCTAACAATAATAATTTAAGGGCACAATAATAACAAAATGGGGGTTACAAGGGTACAATAATAACAATAAGGGGTTTACACTAACAATAATAAGGGGTTATACTAGTGATATAGGGACCTAACAGATCTGCTGCTCATAATCTGTCTGGATGGTTTGTACCTATGTGCACGCTGCTTTCACTACAACCACCAATCCTTCCAAATTTTTATCGGCCATAACTATGGCCAGGACAGCTGGAATGTCTCGGAAAAATTGATTGATTTTAGTGTCCAGCATAGCGCGTTGGGCATCTGCTTCTCTACAAGCTGCTTGTTGTTGTTGTTTTTGTTGGTGTTCTTGCAGGTCCTTATCTTGTGCATCCCTGATCTTCGTCTGCGTGGTCGCTTCTCTGTATTGAAGCTCAGGTATGATTAATGAATGAAGAAGATGCAATTTACCTGCAAGAAACATCGAAGTATTAACATGCGCATCTCTTGTACTAGTGAATTGGACATGTTGGTTAGCATCCATATCAATTGCGGGCAAGGGGATGTGGACAAATCATGCATCCCCTGATGTTGGTAGAGTGACATCTAATGGTTCTGCAATTGTAATGGGTGCACTAGTCTGGCTCACCTAAATCATGCTCTCTTGAATCTGGCTCGCCTATAATTTTAATTCCTACAACCCAACTTGTACAATCTCTAACACAGATTTATACTGGACCTTCATATCTTTCCAGTGATCCTTATTCACAGATGTGACAGTGTCCACGATTTCGTTAAGGTCGTCCTCTATCAGTGTCAGGACCTCCTGCCTTGCCTTCTTTGATCCCCCAATGGCTTTAGAGCCGCACTTAATGCCTTTGGATGTCTCAACTTCTCTAGTTTCTCTAGTTGTAGTAGGAGTTGGTTCCTTCTCTTTAGGTTTCTCTGTAACTGTTGTTTTCACCGTTTATAAAGGTTTTTCAGTAGTTTTCTCTGTAGATTTTCTTGTTGGACTATGCTGCTTCATCGGGGTCGGTGGTGTTAATCGTGTCGATGACCATGTTACTGTCACTTGTACTAGATCATCCTCGGTCACCAAATAGGGAAGCTCATACTAGACTCCCTCTATATTTCCATTTGCGTGGATATGGATGTTGTGAAATGTGGCTTTGAAATATACGATCATTTTATATTGATCATATAGTGTGGATGAAAATCGTGGCTTGGACTGCACCATTTAGTTCAATGTTGCATCATATAAAACCTAGAATATTTGTTTTCCTTCAAGTGCACTGGGTTTGATGAGTTTCATAGTGTTTCGTAGTGCGCAACTTCACACATTTTCTCTTCAATTTCAGGGAAATACATATCTTCAGGGGTTCTCCATACAATTATCACAATTAGTAACAGGAGATAAGCATATTGGAAGGGATTTCCTTCCTCCTGTGCCTCATGCACATTCTCTATAAATACTTTGCACAGGTACCCACACTATTTTAAATTATGTCCTTTTCAGATCTTGCAGCAAGCACAATCACATGTGCAGACACCTCCTTGGGACTGCATTTATGCATCATCTTGCAGGCCAAGATGAGTGTACCAAAACGTACTATAGGGTCATTGATTTCCTTGAAAATGAACCTTGGGTATTACGTGTAACATTATACTTCTTCTTGATTTGTTATGCAACTACCTTTTCCTGGGCTTTACCCCCAAAGTCCGAAATAGGGTCACCCCCCTTAGCAGGCAGACCTGTGATTCTATGAATTAATTCTGCATAAATTTGGATGCGCTCTCCTAACCAAAGAACCTCATCATGGACCAAAGCCAACAACTGCCTACCAAAAATATGATTGATGGGGTTGCACCCAATGAGGGATCTGGAACAAATCAAGCAGGCCTACCTTGTGCAGACCTAACACCCCCCTCTTTGGCTCGAGGTGCACAATGCCTCCCTCATAGGTAACATGATCCAAGAATAATTATTGCGCGAGTTCAGGGAACTTCTCGACATTGGTGATGTCCCAATCATCAAACCTCAGTTATGGAATCTTCACGAGCATATCCCCTTCCATTGGGAAATTCTCCGAGATCAGGGGTACTTGGATACTCGCACACACCTTATCCAAGTCCTTAGGTGCCTTTACTGTGGGTTTGTGCAATGCAATATAACTTGGCAGCCACAAGAATGGGGCTACTTCAACAACTTCTTCGTTTCCTTCCTCAATTGTCTCTGGAACTTCTCCCAGGGGCCTTTTCATTTTCTCTCCTATGGAATGGCATAGTCTTTGGGCCTTTTCTTTGGGATATCTCAATGTTCTAGAGGATTTTCCCTTCTTCATTTTGGATGGTGCAGGTGTTTCCACAATAGGCACTTTCAGCGTAGTAGGGTCATCACTTGGTCTTGTGGTTGTCATTTCACCCTGAACTATGTACCCTAGCCCTGCTCGGCGTAATGCATCCTCAAAAACTGGATCTAAACCAGACATAGATGCATAAAATGCAATGGAAAACATAGATCTTGAAGCATTAAAATCACTCAGAATGAAAAGGGAACTCTTGCGACCCCATAGGTTATATTTATACTTGTGGCGCATCTTCAATGACCCCTTGTATATTAATGAGGCTCCATTACTAACAAAACAGTCCCAAATCCATAAAAATCCCTTCATTAAATGCATCCTAGAAGCCCCTAAAAATGGTAATAAATCTGTCTTATCCAGTTTTACTATTCCAACGGCTAGTTTTTTATTCTGTGTGCCAATCAATCTCCTCGCACAGATATCGTGCATGCGTTGCACCTTACTACCCATATAATTCAGAGCGAAGGATAACCACTTACATACCGTCCCTCCCAACACATCCTTGTTGACTAGGAAATTCAAAGCATATCGAGTAGTGTCTGTCACATTCCTCAATAACTGTAAACTTCTCTGACATTCATCATCTTGATGGAGTGTTGCACCTCTTCTAAGTAATCTGGTCATGGGTGCAATTATCAATTCTTACTTTGGAATGTGCATTTTGTAATATCCAACAAAACTCAACATGGAGTGCACTTGTCTATTATTCGAGAAGATCGGGGTTCCTTTGAGCATGTGCGGTTCCATAACTTCCACAAGTGCCAATTGTCTGCAATTCACAGTCTCTCTTATCGGCGCATTAATAATTTCTGGGATTAAAGCTTGGTCATCATGTTTTGAGTGGAATGCAAGAATAAAGCTTTCTCTCATCGCAAACCATTCACTAGTGCCTCTGCACATCTCTATCTCCAAGTACCATTCAGTAGGCACCTTTCCCAACGTGTGAATAAACATATGGACCCATTCAGGTCTTGTTTCTACACCCCATACCTAATTTCACTTGGCCAAATGGTTGCGTGGATCCTCTTTGCCAGAGTATACATCCTCCATTTTAATTACTACATATTCAACCCACAACCTCATCATGCATGCACACTCCTCCCAATTTTCCATATTTTCCTTATGTGTTTCCCACCATCTTCCTGGATTAATGTGCAAGCCAAGATCCAAAGCATGGAATCTTTGTCCTTCAGGCACAGTCCTTTCCATCTCTCCTGTAAACATGTTAAAATTAGATGAGTCGTCATATTTTTTTAAATCACATACCTCAGATGTTATACATTGCAGAGCTCGGGTCACACGATTACAATGCAATGAAAATACCTCTTGTCGTCATTTCTACCAATTCTCTAGTTCTCCATCAGAGTCTAAGAAACATGAGCTATACTTCTCCCATTTAAGATTCCCATCCGTTGTTGGGTTAATCCAGTCTTCCTCGAGCAAAGTTAGCTTATATATTTTATCGATCTCATCCTCAACATGAACTTCTTCAATATACCTTTGGCCTTCTGTAGCATCCAGAGAAATGATTACCCTGACTCCATTGCTCTCAAACTCCATTCTCCTTCTCTTCAAATTGATAACACCATCCATGTAAATGGCCCAATCTAATCCTAGAAGTGCATGATAGGGATCAGTATCATCTACAATTCGTATGACTTCAAATTCTTCCATCACCTTAACACCCTCTATATTGACCACAAATTTATACAACCTCCCCAAAGGAACGATAGTCTGTTGATTGGTTGTGCGTAGTTGGATAGTATACCATTCCAGCTTTGGCTCTCCCATGCACTACCATGTTTTATTAGGTAGAAAATTATCATCTGATCCCATATCCAAAATAACTTGGTCCATTTCATAATCACCAATCTGTGCAGTCATACGCATCTCCCTACCCGTTATCTTCTTATTCTTGTATATTTTGTTGATTGTTCATTGTTCGACCAAGGGTTGTTATTTTTATGCGCTATTGTCTATTAATGCATGCATATTTTCAACAGCCTTCTTGTTGCGCATCAAATTTTTGCATCCTTATAGAAATAGTGTAATCTCCTCACCTCCTCCTACTTCCTTCAGTTGTTGATGTACCTCCTTCTGTAAATTCGTTCTGTGCTTCAATAAAGGTCTCTTTTGTGCACTGAAGATTAAAGCCTTCTTTTTTTTTTAGGTGATTTCCATATCCATACATCACTGGAAGGCTGCTTTGCCTTACCTTCATTGGTAGCTACACCACTCCTGGTAGCTACATTAATATAGGGGTATTCTTCACAAGTTTCAGCGCAAACCATATGAATATTATGCATTGGGGTATTATTTTCTTGTATTTTAGCAATCAAGATAGGAAAATCTTCTATAACATGGTCAAATTGTCTACATTACCTATAGGACTATCGTGTTGGATTTGGAAAATTGTGTATAAAATGGCCAACATCTCCACAATTATAGAAAATGACTTGTCCTTTTCCTCAACCAACTAATCCACCTCCTCGACCTCTTCCTTTGCCTTGGAATCCTCTGTGCCCAGAAGGGGATGCAGGTGATGTAGGCTCAACCTACATTCGATATATCTCTACTTTATACAACATCATATCATAGGTACAACAATTCTTCTCATCATGCCGCAATGAAGAAAAAAACTTGCAAAATAATTGCTTCAAGTCAGGCTGATATTTATCGATCCTTGGGCAAGAATCTGTGTCATGAAATCTAGAAATCTGATAGATAGTACACCATACGATATTATTCAATGGACTAGGACCTCCAGCATTTAGATAATTGTTTAAAACAGGACACCAGTCTTTATGGTGCCCAAAATCTTTGCATTTTATACACTACACCTCTGTGCAGACATCCTTGCCTTTTTCTTTGTGTAGACTTTGAATTTCTATATGCATGGCTTCCAAATAACTCTGAATCTATTGAGTTCCCAACGCAATAGGTGTTGGGGTACCTCCACTTCATTTTCAATTCTACAGCCTTAGCTTGTGTGGCAATATTTTACTGACCTAATGGCTGGCAGAGATGTAGGAGCAACCTAGAAATGAACCATTCTTTATACTGAGTATCATCAATAACAAATCCACCATCTCTGATGGTGTGCTTCAATATTTTATCGGCCTCCCATATAGATTCATTAGGTTCCTGACTAATATCTTTCATTTCTCTCACCAACTGCGTGTATGACTTAGGTTTCTTAAACTTCTCTTTTAGGACTACTTTAATTTCTTCCAAGATAACATCAGGGTTTTCTTTCACATACCTAATGTACCAGTCTAATGCATGTTATTGAAATGGTAGCCACCTGCGCTTTTCTAATATCAATATTTTTCACTTGTTAAGCCTACCATATGACCTCAGTTACAAACTAGAAGTGATCAATGTCCTCATTTTTAATGCCTATGAAATTAGGTAACTTAATGGATGCAACCATATCTACTTCATAGGGAGGTGGAGGTGGAGGTGGATATGGAATGCGCATTGGAGTAGGTGATCTTTGATGTGAGTTCAGAAGTGGAGTGGATGGAGTGGTAAATAGATTGAAGGGTTTCTGATTTGCTGAGCTTTCTTCTTCAAAGTTACTTGAGCTAGCAGTTTCTGGTTTAGGTTCACTATCAAATCTAATCTTCAAAGGGCTATAAACGAATTTTTCAGAGTCTTCATGGTAAATTCTTCTAGTGTGTGTACTTGAACCCTTTTGATGCATTCAAGAAGTATGTTCGCACAGACAACCCTATTGACACAATAGGATTTTTAGAAACAATTTTAATGAGCACAGGAACTTACATCTAGGGCCTTTGAAAAATATTCTTTATGATTTATAATATGACATAAATTGGTCAATGGAAAATTCGAACGCAAATCCTCCCAAAAGGAGATCGATCCAGTGATCTACCACATGAGTGATCTTATTATCAGACTTCTCTACTTGCTGGATCAATTCAGGAGTCCATTCGGTGACTACATCATATTTTATGCAGAGATGGAATTCAAATAAGCGTGACGATCACTCCTATAGTTTGCGTGCAAAGGAACAAAAGAAAATTTCATGCACTTCTCTATAAATATATTTTTGTACCCACTATTCGCCAGACAGCTTAGTGCTTCTATTCTCTTGGAGCGCGAATTCAATTATCTTTCTATCCAACCAATCTTGTAGTTTGTTTCATGGCAGATGCTTCTATCCAAACATCAAACCTCCAAAAAATGATGATCCTGGTCCTGAAAATGGAACCATTTTTTGGCTTTAGCGTTTCCGACCCAGGTTCAGATTCTATGGATAAACCAACAAACCCTCCAACTACTGGCCCTTTTGGTAGTGATTTGCTTACGCAGACCAAAGTCTTACCTGAAGTAGTATGGGGGTCATGGAACCAGGTTTCTTCACCCTAAGAGAGAAATTAATGAAGTGGTCCTCAGAAAAACCCAATGTGAACTTATACATTTATGCGCAACAATATATAACAAAATTAAAGAGAATGAGTAGTCATTAACATAATAACACAGAATTTTTGTTCATGTCAGCGTAGATAAACATTTAATAATTCAATTCAAATATTAACAAATGTAAACACTTAACAGATCTATTAACCATCAATAATCATGCATAATTAGATCAGATATCCTTGCGCAATTGTGATTAAATAAACAAACAATTTGATCTTAACAACCATAACAGTAAAAAATTCAGATGAATACCACAATGAACTTTTCCAAAACTATCCTTTCTATTATATTCATATCTATAAATAAATACATTAGCTATTCCTTACAAAAACCTTACAAAACCCTTACGCGCACACATCCAGCGGAGTCTTCACACAACGAGGACTAGGTCTCCACACACACAACTAGTAAGATTCTTTCAACCCAACCCAACAACCCTTACAGACGTATAAACTTATCAGAACATCAATACCTCATAACACATATATCACTACTAAGCTTAGCCACATTCTGTCTATTTATATACGCCTAGCACGAAGATACTATGGTCTCAAGCCATGGTTTGAGGCCCACAGTTTACATTTAAGCCCATTTACATCAAACTTGGGGACTTTGACCCACCCCAAATCCCCATGACTCTATTTCTGCAGTGCACACATACAAAAACATACAAAAATATCTTCGGAACTTGTGCCTCTGGGGACCTAGCTCCAACAGTAACACAACTGTGTTTCAGATCCCATCCACCCCACTTGCAAATCCACCTCACACTACCATCCCATCCAACCCGAAAACCACTCCACCTCCACCTCCACCACCAGTATTCAATATGGCTAACTATATTAATATTCATAATTTTAAGGGTGTTGGGAATGAAGACACCGAGAAAATTTGGTTCATCGCAGAGCTATGTGGAAGGAACAATAGAGTACTGATGATGATGACAATAAAGAATCGCTCGCTACTTCATTCTAGGAATGTGCGCAGGATTGGTATATGAGGTACCTAGCAGTGAACTGAAATACAAAGATAGATGATCTAAAGAAAGCACTGAATGAGAGGTTACGGAAGCCAAAGTCGTATGTTCAATGTGTTACCGAATTAAAGGATATCCACCAAGAAATAAAGGAAACTATATGGGAGGGATATTAGTCATTAAAATGTATCATCAGGGATGGAGGCTTCACCATTACTGATGATCAACACAAAGAATAGTTCATCGAAATTTTGTTGCCGCATATATGGCTGTCTTTATCTTAGTAGAAGATCACATCCCAGGCCAAATATTTGGAAATCACGATGAAACTGGAAGCCTCACTAGTTTAAGAAATGCAGGTCAGGGTTAAGCAGATTCAGAGCCAGTTGGCTACCCTGCACTTAGAACTGCAAAACTTGTGGAAGGAGAACTGAAAGGATGTGTGCGCATAGGTATGGTGCATGCACTACAAAGCTAAAAGACACTATAAGGAAAAATTCCCAGTATATGGTGAATATTTGGCAGTTGGATGACTGGCTCCAATCAAGCCTAATCTAGGGGTTGGGCCAACCATGAGCCCTACACTATGGTGCACAATATGTCAAGTAACTAGAAAAAACCCTGCATACTACTGTCTTAGGTTGGAGAAATATATTCAGACCCCTAATTAGTTATATTGAAACTTTTTCGGTCTATAGGCCATGATGATGAGAAGTTTCACAGCTTTGACCTAATGATTAAACAAGTTTCTTCCTATAGAATGCAATAAGAAAGTAGAGGCCCGGATTCACCTGTGTCACCCTCTTAGAGAGGGGGATTTCAGCATCGAGATCATGGAGGAGGAGGAGGAGATGGTCATGGAAGACACAATATTATCTCATATAATTGTGGAGAAGTTTGTCACTTTGCGTGTAACTTCTATAACCTGACACACCCATCTTGTAAGTATTGTCAACAGTTCAACCACATAATTGAAGATTTCCTTGTATTGTTTGAAAAAATGCTGGAAAAGAAGACTCAAATGCAGACACACAACATTTAGATGATGAGGGTAGAACCACAAAATGAAGATCCTAGTGTTAATATTTTTACCATAAGTGTTGCAACAACTCGTGTAGACAAAGCAAAAGGAAAATAACCTATTGAAGATGTCTGGGTTTAGAAAGATCCTGAGAAGAATGAAAGATATAACTTGCAAATGGAAAAGGATAATTTTACATAAGTAAAGAATAATTTCATGGACCCCGGTGTGTCGACATCAAAAATACCAACTAGGCCTATTGTGTATACCACAAATGAGATTGATCCAGTTGAACAGAAATTGTTCCTACAGGCTTGTATCAGGCTTATGCATAATAAGAAGGAAGTTGACAACCTTCAAAAATTAACCGATAATTGCATCAAGAAATACCAACCTTATATGGAACAAAGGGTTGCCAAAAAAATCCACAAGAAAAAAAGAAGAAATGGGTGAGAGATGCACTTAACCACTCAAATAGGAGACTTTGAGATGGATCAATTTATTCTGGATATGGGATTTGATGCAAATATATTACTTAAATACACTTGGTAGAAAATGGGAGAACCCAAGCTGGAATGGTCCTGAATTCAACTGCGCATGGCTAACCAATAGAAAATTATCCCAATGGGTAGACTGTCTTAGGTAGTAGTTGACATTGAAGGAGTCAAGATGTTTGCTGACTTTGAAGTCATTGAAATTGTTGATGATAAAAATCCATATCCTGCACTGCTAGGTATAGATTGGGATTTTTACATGGATGTTATTGTTAACCTCAAATGCATGAGCATGGTATTTGAAAGTAATGGGATAAGGGTTGTGGTCCCCCTAGAGCCTGCAGAAGGAGAAATATATATAGAGCTAGTGCGCGATGAATATGCATATGAAGATATTGATTATATCTACAAATTAATTGCGAAGGATGAGGAATGGATCAATCCCATGGTAGAAGGCCGACTTACTTGGGAAAAATATAGATCATGCTTATCAGACTCAGATGAAGAATTGGAACACTAGAACAACCGCTTACATGAAGTATCCACACTGCGATGTAATCTCTTAACCAGATCTCTACATTGTATATCCTTTGAGGTACTTGAACTACCCAACTATAATTTTATAGGATATATCAATCTATTTTTAGATACATTTGAAATGGATGTTCTAGAGGGATAACAGTTCCACACACTTGATCTAGCTCTACGCTCAACCCCAATGCACTTTTTGAAAACCCACGAAGAAAATATTGTTGATTGGAGGGAGTGTCATCGAATGCTACAACTATGATTTGGAAGCCCCAATGCCTAGATGAAAGAGAAATATTAAGGAAAATATGATCCACACAATCATTTAGCCAATTTGACTACCATTTGGGAAGAGGAGCCGTAGTTGAATTGGGTTAACATATTCAATCATACATTGGACATGGTACCCATGAATTGGTATCTGGATATTGAGTTGCGACATGGTACTGTCGAATGGGATATGGTAAAAGAGAGCTTTATTTTGACTTTCAACTTTGAAAGTGGATTCTAGTGCATTTATGAGGCATTGCAGGAGATTCGAGACACTATTTTTGACATGCCAAAGGAACTAGTAGTATAGGGCATACCAGAATGGAATGCACATATGAAGGCCGCAGTTGAATGTTGCAATGTGACTGTTGAAGACAATGATGAGGATCCAAGTAATATTAACATCCCTAAGTCAGAGGGGTAGCGCGCAGTTGCTGGACCTGAGATTGAATTGCCAGATGTTACTGAACATGTTAAGGCTAGACAAGTCAATATTGAGATAGAATAGTAGCCTAGGTTTTCCAATAGAGTGGAATATTAGGATGAAGATACGGTGGGAATGATTGCAAAGCTTCTCACTGAATATCAAGAATTATGCCCCACTAAATTTTATGAGCTAAAAGGGATTATCAGAGACCGTCGTGTGATGAAGATCACCTTAAAACAAGACGCTAGGCCTATTAAGCAGTGCCCTTACAGATTGAACCCAAAGTATAAGAAAAAGGTCAAAGAAGAGTTGGAAAAGATGGTTACTATAGGAATTATTGAGTCAGTGGAAGAATCAGATTGGGTGATTCCCATGGTAGTCCAAGAAAAGAAGACAAAAGGTAAAATTAGGATCTGCGTTGAATTGTGAAAATTGAATGATGACTGTGTGCATGATCCTTCTCCAACCCCATTCTCATATGAAGTTTTGGAAAATGTAGGAGGGCATGAAGCTTATTCATTTACTGATGCCTTTTCAGGAAATCATCAGATAAGGATCGCACTTGAAGACCAAAGCAAGACTACCTTTGCGATGGAATGGGGTTCATTCCAATATATTATGATGCCATTCAGTTTGAAGAACATGCTAGCCATAGTTTAACGCGTCGTAGTTTATTCTTTCAAATATTATATCCATAAGTTTTTAGAAGTGTATTTTGATTATTAGACTGTCTTTAGACTCTTGAAGAAACATTTCTCTAGCCTGCGCTTAATGCTACATACTTTTCGGAACTACCATATTTCTCTGAACTTGAAGAAATGCATATTATGCATCCCTTATGGTATCTTTCTAGGAAATATTTTCTGAAAACATGGACTGATGTTCGATCCAGCCAAAATCATTGTAATTATTAATCTAGATGCCCCAAAGAATGTGAAGTAGTTGTGCTCTATATTGGGACATACTGGATATTATCGAAATTTTATTCAAGCTTATGCGTAGATCACTGTACCAATGGAGAATTTGTTGAAGAAGGACACCTCTTTCTATTGGGATGAGGAATGTTAGAAGAGTCTAGACATAGTTAAGGAAAGAATGGTAACTACGCCCATCTTGGTATTCCAATATTGGTCGAAGGAATTCCATGTACACTTTGATGCTTCATGTATTATGCTAGGAGCTATATTGGCGCATTAAGGTATTGGAGATATTAATAATCTGATTGCATTCACAATTTGGAAGCTATCAAATGTTGAGCACAATTCTTCAAACATAGGAAGATAAGGGCTAGCCATGGTGTATGCGTTGCAAAAAATTTCTTCATTATCTGCTTGGAGGTCATTTCAAGATGTTCATAGATCATTACGCTTTGAAATACTTGGTGAACAAGCCTTTGTTGAGGAGGAAGATCTGTAGGTGGCTCTTCTTGTTCCAGGAATATTATTTTGAGGTGATTGTGAAGCCTGTATGGTTGAATGCAGGACCAGACCACTTATCACACATTGAAAACTGTGAAGAACCAACTAATTTGGATGATGGATTACCAGATGTGCAGTTGCTCGCTATTAAGGTAGTTGATGATCATTTTACATATATCATATTTTTTCTAACCAATGTGAGTACGCTTGTGGAATATATGACCAAAAAAAGAAAATAATTGGCAATGCGAGCAATAGATTTCACTTTGATAGCAGGTAAATTATACAAGATGGGAGTTGATGATGTTTTGAGGTGATATATTCTTGAGTTCGAGAGACCTAACATATTGGAAGAAGAACATGGAGGTCTTTCAGGTGGTCACTATGGTGGTAAAATGACCACGAAGAAGATATTAAGGGTTGGTTTATGGTGGAAAATTGTGCATATTGATTCCAAGTAATACTATCATGCTTGAGATGTATGTCAGAGGAGTGGAAGACCCTCATGCCGAGACGATATGCAAATACAACCGCAAGTAACTTTGTAGGCCTTCGACAAGTGGGAAATTGATTTTGTAGGACCGATTAACCCCCCAGGGAAGAAGACTAGAGTGCAATACACCATCACTGCCGCATATTACTTGACTAGGTGGGTGGAGGCTGAACCTGTGAAAGACTGTAATGCAGAGATGGCTGCACAAATTATCTTTGAGAATAATTTCACAAGGTTTGGGTGCCCCAAAATTCTGATGAGTGACCAGGGTATGCATTTCCTAAATGAGACTATTCAGGCACTGGAAGAATAATTCAAGATACATCATCAGAAGAGTACTCCCTATCATCCCCAGGTGGATGGAACCATCGAATCCTTCAATAAGATTCTGAAGAATGCGCTCATGAAGATATGAAATGCCAATCGCAATGATAGGGATGTGCACGTACCTATTTTTCTATGGGCATACAGGACTATGTGCAAGAAGTGTATGGGACAAACACCTTTCATTATGGTCTATGGACAGGAGGCCGTTATTCCTATTGAATACATTTTCCCTAGTCTACGTATCGCAACCATAGCCAACATGGCGTATTAGGACATTATGGAGGAGCATCTATCACAGGTTATTACGCTGGAGGGAGATAGATTCATTGCTAGTTAACACCAATAGTTGTAGAAGGCATGCAAAAAAATCTTGCCATGACTGACATATCAAACAAAAGACTTTCCAGAATGATGATTTGGTGTTTCTCTATGACAGTAATTTTGTGCAATTTCTAGGGAAGTTCAATATGGACTGGCTCGGGCCATATATTATCAAAAAAATTATAAAAGGAGGTGTGGTATGATTGGATAGGTTAAATGGTGAATTAATTCCTGTATATGTTTATGGTAGTCACCTAAAACCTTACAGGGTTGACCCCATCTTTTCGAGTGCTAAATGACTATATGGTTGAAATAATGCACTAGCACCCTGGACAGTTTTGCGAGGGTGAAAGAATTTAATGAAGCCTATCAGATGTTATAAAAGTTCTGAATGAATGTTTGTGCAATGAAGTTTTAGGGAGCATAGGTATATGTGAAGCTAACACAGATAGGCCAAAAACTAGCCATCGGATCTGTAAATATGGAAATTATAACTTTGTTACTTTTTAGAGGAGCAGATAACTTGCACTTAAGGTTGATATTACACTATATTTGGATTTTTTTTAGCATTAATGGAGCTGCATCAAGGTACATAAGGTTGTTTAAACCACGACATCACTATAAATATGGCATGGAAGTCTACACAAGTTCCATTTTCTTTCTGAGTAATTCCATTGAATTATTCCCTCTAATATTGCTCCCTTTGCTATCTCTTATGTCTGCATCGTGGGAACCACTTAAAGAAATGTTGTGCCAACAAGGTTTAGGCCACTTAGTTCTAGAGACAATGACAGTGAGTGGGCCCACCCCTACTGTGCTGTAGAAGAAAAATAAATGAAAGTCGTTAGGTACCCATAAGTCCCCATGCAAGAAGACCCCAATGTAAAAGCAGGCTTCCCACGCAAAAAAGGCAAAACCAAACAATGGAAGAGCCTAGGGTAACTATGCTAGAAGAAGGGTTTGTTGAGGAATTTGAGCCCATATCATAGTTTCCTCTGTATACACCTTTGTGGAAACAATCAATGGACGTTTCCAGGGACCCTGATAAGATCAAGGAAATAATCTATACGTCACTGCTACCAGAGGACGTTCCTATCGAGGGTGACCTGCTGGGCCAGGTCCCCTATATGAAACTCGAGTATTGGGATTTGGCAGACGAAACATATTTTCTTGAGCTCATGTCTTCGTAGTATTTTCAAAAATTTCCTTATGAATAATCCACGATTATCAAGGTGGATCCTATGCAATGGGATATGGGAATACGAATTCTGGGCTCCTCATCTTTTAGAATATCCCCCACTTTGGTCGCAACAATATAAATGATACTTGTCTATCCCAGTTGTTGGCTCTGGTGCATGAAAATTTCCTATGGATAGGGACACAGATCCCCATTGATGACATTCTCATCCACTGCATTACAGGCTTACTGTACCAAGGATAAAACCCCATAGGTGCCTTCAGAGGGAAGGTCCAGGAGGAGAAAATTGTAGGTGACATGAAGGAGGCCTATCTAGTGGTTAGGTTGACATGCATCTTTGCCATCAACACCATCAATGAACCCACTATCAGTTTTGCTACATAGGTCTTGGCCTGCAAGAAGATGCAGAAGTGTCATGCTAAAGAAGTTCCAGTGCCATTCATTGTGTTAGTTGCACAATGCACCAAAGGAGTTCAGTACAACTGGGAAAAATATATGTGCTAAGAATTTTTGGAGAATATCCAGGAGGCGTAGGAAGAGGGAATATTGTTCCACTATGAGAGGATTTTGTTCTCATCACACTCATTTGATGACAGCCACCGTTGTAGTCTCAATTCCCTACAATTGACCTTGATCTGTGCGAAGCTGCACAATATGCATTGTTGTGGGTGACAAAGGATCTGGCATGGGTTACAAAAAGAAAGATTTTTGGGTTTTATTCCATATAGAGCTTCACCAGGTTGTTCAGCTGAAGTCGCACCTGTCACCAACACTATATGACCAATACAAGCACATAGCACACTTCAAAGCCTCATTCTACAATGTGCACATTTGCAAAAAGAAAGACATGTATGGGGTATGGTATGACCTACCTTACCTCATCACCGAAGATGACCTCATCATAGTAACCACAAACTGGCATCCTTCTTGGATAGGTGTAGTAGCAGATACCAATGGCACCTCAATCGACTAGCCCGAGCTATCTGCGGTAAAGATACACACCATGAAAGACACTCAGGAGCATGCGATGACGATATAGATGGAAGAGTAGCATAACACTGTAGAAATTCATAGTGATAAGGAGCTAGAGGACATATTTGCAAGTATTATAGACGTCCCTTCGATGCAGCCAAATAGTTTTCGGGGCACCAAGAGAGGGCCCCAATCCATAGAAGCTCAAAACAAGAAGCAGAAAGCATCAAAGAAGGTAAGGATTGAGCCCCTTGTGTTAACAGAAGGTGACTATGATGAGATTGGAAACTCTATCAAAATAGTCACCAAATAATCTTGGAGAAATATTGAGCACCAATATATGGTTTTCCTTGGCTAAGTTCAGCAAGGAATCTAGTAGTTGTGAGTTTAGGAGAGCAATATTCAAGCGATTCTGGTTCAAGCGAGCGTGCTTCCAGTTAGCAGCTCGATCGCAAAATCCACCACCAAGAGAAAATACAAATACATGGTAGGGAAATTCATTCCTCTCATCTAGTGCAGTGCACAACCGCTAGATCTTGGTTAGAAATTGGAGTCAAGTTGATCGCGCTCCCTAGTGCCCACTTGTACCATATTCATTCCATGATTACAGATGATTTTCATTATCGTGGGTACCATTATTTGCGCACCAAAATGAAATTAGAAAAACATGTTGAGTAGCTACATCATGAGCAACAACAGGTCACACAAGCATGAAACGATGAAGAAATTCAGTGACAAAAGCTCAAATCACTCATCACCTGACTCTACAGGGAGATTATAGGATTGTTGGTGCCGACCGACACTTTGCCCACTACAAAGCTTCAAACCATCGCAACCGCACTCAATGCTTCTAAGACAGAAATTGAGGCGGTATACATTGACATGGAGTATAATATTTTCAACCTACAGGCCAAGCTATATCGAGAGACACTGCTCGAGGTCCAAGAACAACGATTTTTCATTGTTCAAAAGGAAATGGCCACCATTACTGCATCTGTGGACGAGTGAAGCATTTTTTTTGAAGATGCCATGGAGATATAGACCTCCATCTAGGAGAATCCATTAGTTAAGAAATTGCAGAGAGACATGTGGGATAAGCAAGAATCGATTGATGAGATTTGGGTCACTACATGGACCATGGTACCTACACAGATATTGGTCCATTTGCAAGAAGTCTGAAGAATTTAGGGCTAGATTTATGAGTTGCACCACAAGGAGCAACTCTTGGAAGGAAGGACCCAACCTTGGACTAATGAATCACTTCAGTTATCACAGACCATTGAGGGTATTCTCAAGTGACTCTAACAAACTCAATGCAACATAAACTTGGTAGCGGAGGGGCCTACTACAAATAAGTTAATCAGAGATGTGAAAAATAATGTAACGTAGAGTGTTGAGGCCATAAAGCCTCTGCACGAAGCCATCCAGGCGCTAAAAACCAAGATGCGGGAATCTTGCGTAGAGTGACTCAAGGATGAGTCAAATTTTTATGTTGGGTGCCTGTTGGGCAAGGGTCCCCCCAGATCAAGTCTTAATGTAATTTTTTTAAAATTTTGATGGTAAAGCACATCACACAGAAGGTGAAGGGGTTTTGGGGTGGGTAAAAGATCCTTCATTTTATAACATGTAAAGGGGTAAAACATGGGACTCAAACCATGGTTTGGGAACATGGTTTTTACATGGATAAGTAATATAAATAGGCATGTATGAGTCGATTCAAGACAACCATCTTACATCTATCTGATGATTATGTAATGTTGATGTGATTTGGGCAAGCAATTAGTGATTAGTGTGAGTAAGAGACAGGTTCTTATGGCTTTGTGCGTGGAGACCTGAGGAAAGTACTGGTCTATGTGCGAGGAATATATGGTTGTGTGTGCGGTAGAAAAAAGTGTATTCATTGAAGATCTAATTAATAAAGAGAAGTTTTGGAAAATCTCTGTTAGAAAATTAAATATTACGAAGCAATGCAACACATAAAATATGCAGAAAATACAAGCACACAAAAAACATAAAACCAGAGAGACACAAATATACGTGGTTCACCCAGTTTGGGCTATGTCCACCCCAAACAACGAGTCCTTCCTTTATATTATCCAACAAAAATTGAAGAGACAAAACCTACAGTAGATCCGCTGTAATATCCTCTGTTCTCTCTCACAGTCTCCCTATCTGTTTCTCACTCTGAGAATACACACATAATACACAGCTGCAATACAATACCCTCATATATACAAGGGGGTTGCCTTCTAGGGAAAAAAACCCTAAACTAAACATAACTTCTACCGTCAGATCATCCGCCTATGAATGGCCCAGATTGACTAGAAATTACTATACTTTTACAAGGCAATTTTACATATGTTTTTAGCTTCGGGGGTGCTGCCCCCGAAACCCCCCACCAGGGGGGGGGGATCCGAAAAGCGCTGCTGCCCCCCCTGGACCCCCCACGGAAGAGATTAATTACAGGAGGCGTTGTTGCCCCTTTTAAGGTACAAGTGTCCAATGCTGTGATACAAAGTAAATAAGATAATCAAGCTCCACACCCAACAATCTCCCACTTGGAGACTAATTGTAGCAACTCCACCGCTTCTTCATTTGCTGGACAATGACTCCTCTTTGGACCTGGCTGTTCCTCATCTTCATCTTCATCCTTGAAGACCAATTGAAAATGAGCACATTCTCAGTTTCTCCCTGGTTACAACTTTTGTTAGCATATCTGCAGGATTTTGGCTATTGTGTATATTTTCCAGCTTCAACTCTCCATCTTCCAATACTGACCATATGAAATGGTACTTGAGATGTATGCGTTTATTCCTGGAATGAAATACCGAGTTCTTTGCAAGATGAATGGAATTTTGGCTATCACTGTATAACGTGCCCATATCATGCGTCTAACCCAATTCATCCATAAACCTTTGTAACCAAATTATTTCTTTACTAGCCTCTGTAGCAGCAACATACTCTGCTTCTGTTGTTGAAAGTGCAACAACACTTTGGATTTTTGCAACCCAACTGACAGTTGTTCCACCTACAGTAAATACATATCCTGTAGTGCTCCTCCTTTTATCTCTGTCACCTACCATATATGCATCAACATATCCTTGTAAAGCAATGTTTGAATCACCAAAGCATAATGCTTGATTTGTGGTACCTCTCAAATATCTGAGAATCCATTTTACTGCCATCCAATTTTCTTTTCCTGGATTATTCATGTACTTGCTTACAACTCCCACTGCATGTGCAATATCAGGCCTTGTGCAGATCATTGCATACATTAAGCTTCCAACTGCTGATGCATATGGAACTTTAGACATATAATCCATGTCTTCTTGGGTCTTGGGGCACATCTCCTTACTATGTTTGAAATGGCTAGAAAAAGGTGTACTAACCAGTTTTGCATTCTGCATATTAAATATTTCAACACCTTTTCTATGTAGTCATTCTGAGACAGTGTTAATTTGTGATTTTTCTTGTCTCTAGCTATCCTCATACCAAGGATTTGTTTTGCAGCTCCCAAATCCTTCATTGCAAATGAATTTGCCAATTTTCTTTTGAGCACATTTATTTCCTGCATGTTAGACCCTGCAACAAGCATGTCATCTACATACAATAACAATATAATATATATGCCATCATTTTGCCTTTTTAGATAAACACAATGATCAGAGTGACATCTAGTATAACCTTGTTCAGACATAAACTTGTCAAATTTTAGATACCACTGCCTTGGAGCCTGTTTTAAGCCATACAAGCTCTTCTTTAGCCTGCACACTAATTTTTCTTTCCCTTTGACCTCATATCCTTCTGGTTGCTCCATATAGATCTCTTCCTCCAAATCTCCATGGAGAAATGATGTCTTTACATCTAACTGTTCAAGATGTAAATCTTCCGCTGCTACAAGACTTAAAATAGTTCTGATTGAATTCATTTTAACAACAGGAGAAAATATTTCATCAAAATAAATACCTTTCTTTTGTGCAAACCCCTTCACCACAAGTCTAGCTTTGTACCTTTGTTTTCCTCCATCTTCTTCCTTAAGCCTGTAAACCCATTTATTCTGCAATGTAGTTTTACCTGCAGGCAACCTGACTAAGTCCCAAGTCTGGTTATGCATTAAGGAGTCCATCTCTTCATCCATGGCTAGCTCCCACTTCTTCCTGCTTTCAACTTGCATTGCTTCTTCATAACATTCGGGTTCACTAGAATCAGTCAACAATAAATAATATAATGAAGGAGAGTATCGTTCAGGGGGTCTACTTATCTTGGTAGATCTTCTAACACCACTTTCAGGTGTTTGAGGTGCCTGTTGCTGTTGTGGTGGTTGCTGCTGCTGTGGTTGTTGATTATTATTATTTTCAGGCACCTTTACTTTTTCAGTTATCTCATCAAGAACTGTGTATTCCTTTCTTTCTTTTTCCTGTTTCTTTTCCTGCAACTGATTCTTATACAAGACCTTTTCATTGAATATTACATCTCTGCTCCTAATGATTTTGTGATTTTCATAATCATATAAGCGATAACCAAAATCATTATCACCATATCCAATAAAGGTACATTTCTTTGATTTTGCCTCAAGCTTTGTTCTGTTTTCTTTATTAATATGGACAAAGGCCTCACAACCAAAAGGCTTTAAAAAAGAGTAGTTTACCTTTTTACCTGTCCATGCTTCCTCTGGAATACCACCATCCAAGGAACTTGAAGGCCCTCTATTTATTATATAAACAACAGTATCTACAGCATCTGCCCAAAATTGTAAAGGAAATCCTACATGCAATCTCATGCACCTTACACACTCCATGATTGTTCTATTCATTCTTTCTGACACACCATTTTCTTGTGGTGTTCTTGATCCGGATTTATGCAGGAACGCAACATAATAAACATATAACCATAAATACAGAGATGCAGTGGAAATAAAACTTCATTTCATTAATATCAAAGAACTTAAATTTGCTTATAGACATAATGGAAATAAAACTAGCTAGGGCGTTTGTAGCTATCTCTGAGAAGAGATGTGGCGGCTACAAGCCTCTAAACTGAGTTATAATGAGGCTCAAGGGCCTATTTATTATTTAGAAACAATTGGAAATCCTAAACAACCAAAACCCTAACCCTAGGAGATGAAGCGTCAAAACTATGGGTCCCGTTTGGGTAAATTGGTGTTTCAACTTCCCAGGGGCGTAACTTTGGCATACGATCTCCGTTTGACGCATACCATACCTCGTTAGAAATATCTATCCGAGGAATAAAAATTTTGAATGAGAACAATTGGTTATTGGACCCATGTTGCTCTCTGTTTTCCCAAAAAATGTCATTTAGGGCCTCAAAACAACTCCGGAAGTTCAGGACCCGAAAAATTGCTAAAAATAGTAAGTTGTGCCGAAACTGAAAAAATGAAAGAGAAAATGGTGGGGCCTCAAGTGGAATAGGTGGGTGACCACCAATATCCACCTAGATCATTCCTCCCCCCTTAGGAAGAAATGGTCCCCATTGCGTTAAGTTCTTCCATGAGATGAGGAAATTTCTGCTGAACTTGGTCTCTGGTGAACCACTTTCCTTGGTGCAGGAGTTGGCCAGCTTTGACAACCCGATACAGTTGGATTTTCTGTTGGCGAGTGTTCTTGATTTGCATGTCCATGATATAATCTGTGGTGGCCTGTTCCATGTAGTCTGGGTTTAACTCTATTGGTGTGAGTTGTTCTGCAATGTCCGAGGTTTCCAGTAGAGGTGGGAAGTAAGGACAAAGGCGATCCACATTGAAGACTAGGTGCAGACCAAGGAATGGTGGAATACTGAGCTCAAAGGAATTGTTCCCTATAGCCTTTGTGATAGTGTACGGCCTATATCGGAGCGGGCGAAGCTTGCGGTGGGGTCCAGTGAAGCGCTCCTTTTGCAAATGTAGGCATACTTTGTCGCCCACTTGGAAGTTGTGTGGCACCTGGTGTTGATCATGGCATTGCTTGTAATTCGCATTCGCTCTGTCCAATATATCATGAACCTATTGGCGGATGTGTTGAATGCGCTCGATGAAGCTACTTGCTTTGTCAACTTCAGACTGGACATGAGCTGAATCGTCCTGAGCAGCTGCAAATGGCATGGCTATGTCAATGGGACATAGTGGCTGGAATCCAAAGCCCACCTGAAAGGGGCTACGGCCAATTGAACTGTGGAGAGCCCGGTTATAACTATGTTGTACATAGGGGAGGCTCTCGTCGCATGTGCAGGGATGCTTTGAATTGTACATGTGCAAAATGTGTACAATCATTCTGTTGATGACCTCTGTCTGGCCATCTGCTTGGGGATGGAGAGCTATGGACTTGGTGAGCTTTGTGTCCAACATTGACCAGAGGCTGGACCAAAATGTGCTGAGGAACCTGCTATCTCGATCTGATATGATAGACTATGGGATCCCAAAGTGCACCCACACTCGTTCAAAGAAGAGTTTAGCAGTGGCTTCTACTGTGATATTCTTCTTACGGGCCGCCATAATGGCCATCTTCGAGAATCTGTCAACGGCCATGAAAACACAGTCATTTCCATTTTTAGTAGAAGGCAGGCTTGAAATGTAATCCATGGAGATGGATTCCCATGGTAGAATAGGGGTAGGTAGTGGAGTATATAGGCCTTTCTTCTTGATGGTCGGTTTGGCAATGGCACAAGCAGTGCAGGATCTGATGTGCTTCTCGACATCCTTTCGAAGGTTCAGCCAATAGAAATACTTCTGTAGTATTGCTACTATTTTCTTGACCCTGAAATACCCAGCGACTCGAATGTAGTGTGCTTCCCATATCATCTTGGCACGCTCGCTTGAAGGAACACAAAGGTGTCCCAGGTGACATAAAAGTGCATCTTGGAGGTGAAAATTTGGAACTTGCATACCCCCCAAGAGTGCCTTGTAAGTGTGGCCGAATTCTGGGTCACTCTCATAGAGAAGTGGCCAATTAGAAGTCTCGTGCCCACAAGAGTTGAGCACGGTGGTGAGCGCCACGATCGGTGGTCGGCTGAGGCAGTCTGCAACATTATTGGTGCTACCCTTCTTGTACTTGATGTTCAAATGAAACTGTTGCAGATATGTGGACCACTTCTGATGGCGATCATTCTGCAACTTCCCTTGTGTCTGTATGAACTGCAGGGGCTGGTGGTTTGTGTGGATGATTGTTTCCTTCCCCAAAATGTAATGCTTCCATTGTCGACAAGCTTGCACAATGGAATACATTTCTTTGTCATAAGTGGGATACTTGCAAACTGTGTCAGACAATGTCTCACTGTGAAATGCCACTGGATGTCCCTGTTGAGTAAGAATTGCCCCAATAGCATAGTCAGAGGCATCTGTCTCGATCTCAAATGGTTGTTGCAAGTCTGGTAATGTGAGCACTGGGGCAGAACAGAGGCGATTTTTCAATTCTGTGAATGCCTTCTGTTGAGGTTCTGACCAAAAGAATTTTTCTCTCACTCCTCCCTTGGTGACTTGACTCAAGGGCCAAGTGATATGAGAGAATCCCAACACAAATCTACGATAGAAATTAGCAAGACCCAGAAAGCTGTGAAGCTTTGTTATAGTGGTTGGGGCTGGCTAATCTCGAATGACTTGGATCTTGGCTGGATCCACATGCACCCCATTTCATCAATAATGTATCCCGGATATTGAACCTGGGTCATGCCAAACGTGCACTTCTACAAATTGGCACACAACTTGTGTTGCCGCAGTGTTTGGAGGACTTGTCAGATGTGGTGATGGTGCTCTTCCCAAGTCTGGCTGAAGATCAGAATGTCATCCAAGTACACCACTACAAATGAGTTGGTGAATGGCCGCAAGATGTCATCCATCATCCTCATGAAGGTTGTGGGAGCATTCGTCAACCCGAAAGGCATGACCAACCATTCGAAAAGGCCTTCCTTGGCTTTGAAGGCAGTATTCCACACATAAGAGGGTTCAATTGGTACCTGGTGATACCCAGACTTTAGGTCGATCTTGCTGAAATATTTTTCACCTTTGAGTTGGTCCAGAAGGTCATCAATCTGTGGGATTAGGTAGCTATTCCAGAAAGTGATCTTGTTCAGCACCCGAGAGTAAATACAGAGTCTCCACGTCCCATCCTTCTTATGTACCAACACGATCGGGCTCCCATAGGGCGATGAAATTGGTATGATGTGACCTTTCTGCAACAGCTCCTGAATCCGCCTCTTAATTTCATCATTCTCTAGAATAGAGCGCTGATAGATCGGTCCATTGGGTAGCGGCACACCTGGGGTCAGATCAATCAAGTGCTTGACCTGACAGTGCAGAGGAAACCCTGTGGGTGAGGTGAAGATGTCCCCGTACTCCTCGACAAGCTTATCCATTTGTTGTTGTCGTGTAGAGGAGCCCTATCTGGAGGTCGTGGCCACAGTATTTTTCTTGCCCTAGGGGCGGATCATCAGGAAAATGAATTTTCTGGTTTGGGAAATTAGCTTACTGCATTGTTTTGCAGTAACCAAAGAGATAGCGGCAGGAGGTGGTACCTCTGGTATCCCGTACAAATTATTTACCAAAGTAGCAATAATAGCACGAGGTCGAGACTCATACATAGCATGATGCTTCCAAAAGTATGGTTGTCCTAATAATACATCAGAAACATCAATATGAGAAATGTCACATAATACCTCATCCGTGAAGGGCTTGATGCTATAGGGAAGGCAACACTGCTGGCTGACGCGAAGATCTCGTCCTTGGTGAAGCCACCCGATGGTGTATGGATGTGGGTGAGCTATGGTCGGCAAGCCCAATCGCTTCACGGTGTCTGCTGAAATGAGGTTATTTTGTCTCCCATTGTCGAAAATGAACTGTATAGGGGAGCCCTTTACCCACATCTGGGAGTGGAAGAGACGTTCCTCCTCCTCTGGATCTTCCGGTTCCTCCTTCTTGATCTTTGTAGTGGCAACAATGGCGTTGGGCTCCACATCAATAATCTGTTTCCCTTTTTCATTCCCCTTTTCAGGTTCTAATTCGGAGTCTGAGCATGCATATAACTCAGAATCCCTCATCTTGGCCACTAGCGACTGCTTGGCCCAACACTCACTTGTGTTGTGAGTGGAGCTCTTATGGAACTAACACCACTTTCCCGTGTCCTTCTTTGGCTTTGCGGTGCTATTCTTTTCTTATGGCTTCGATGGGTTATCTTTAGCCATCATGCCTTGGCTCTGTTCTTTGTTCTGTGGTTTGGAAGCACCTTTCCCTTGCTTTTGTTCCGCAAATCCAAAGTCCCGCTTTGAATTTCTGCTTAATCTTGGCAGCATACCGGTATGTCATACCAAGCGAGGAGATGTCGAGGAACTCCATTTCCTCCTGAATGTATCTGTGTAGATAGTTGCGATACTTTAGCACTAGATGTTTCTCTGAATCTTTGATACCCAACTTTGTGCACAGGGTATGGAACAGATTCATCAGCTCAAGCACATCTTGATCCCTTTGTTGTCGCAGCGTGGTCCATTGTATGTACTTGTCCTCATAGCTCCCCACGGGATAGTATTGTTCCTTGACAGCATCTCGAAAACAATTCCAAGTTGGTACGGCCAAGAACAGAGAAGGTTCTGTCTTGTCCTTGTTCTCATAGTAGGTTTCCCACCAGTCCTTAACATGGGGGGTAGCTTTGACGAGTGCAAAAATAATATTCTCCGAGTCTGAAAAGTCATGAACAAAGAAATATCCTTCTAATAGATTCAACCATCTATCTACGACATCTACGTCTATTTGACCCTCAAATATTGGAATGTCAAAATTTACTTGTACCTTAAAAGGAGTTGCGCCTCCAGAGTGGCTGCTGCATGCAGATGCGCTGCCAGTGGGCAGTCATTGAAGGATCTGAGCAAAGTTATCCATCATCGTGTTCCTTTGTTTTTCGAGGACCTCCTTGAGCAATATTTCGATAGGATCTCCTGCTCCCTCATCTTTATTTTCATCCCCCATGGGCGTCCGTCGAGGTTTGCGAGGCTGATCTTGCAAAGGTTCCACCAGATCAAGCCCTAGCTCCTCATACCTAGAACTTATTGGGGACATGCAAAGAAGGATCGAGAAAAAGCAGACTGCTCTGATACCACTGATCCGGATTTATGCAGGAATGCAACAAAATAAACATATAACCATAAATACAGAGATGTAGTGGAAATAACACTTCATTTCATTAATATCAAAGAACTGAAATTTGCTTATAGACAATGGAAATAAAACTAGCTAGGGCGCTGGTAGCTATCTCTGAGAAGAGATGTGGCGGCTACAGGCCTCTAAACTAAGTTACAATGAGGCTTGAGGGCCTATTTATTATTTAGAAACAATGGGAAATCCTAAACAGCCAAAACCCTAACCCTAGGAGATGAAGCGCCAAAACTATGGGCCCCGTTTGGGTAAATTGGTGTTTCAACTTCCCAGGGGCATAAATTTGGCATACAATCTCCATTTGACACATACCATACCTTGTTAGAAAGATCTATCCGAGGTCCATGTTGCTCTCCGTTTTCCCAAAAAATGTCGTTTAGGGACTCAAAATGGCTCCGGAAGTTCAAGACCCGAAAAACTGCTAAAAATAGTAAGTTGTGCCGAAACTGAAAAACTAAAAGAGACAGTGGTGGGGCCTCAAGTGGAATAGGTGGGTGACCACCAATATCCACCTGGATTAGTTCTTGGAACTGTCTTCTCTCTGCAAATTCCATGCTCTGAACAGTACCTATCAAACTCTTTGCTGCAATATTCACCTCCATTGTCTGATCTAAGACACTTCAACTTCTTTCCTGTCTCAATCTCAACCAAATATTTCCATTTCTTGAAAGTATCAAATACATCATATTTATTTTGAATACAATAAATCCATGTTTTTCTAGTTGCATCATCAATAAAAGTAACATAATAATGAGAGCCACCGAGAGATGATACCTAAGAAGGTCCCCATACATCTGTATGCACAAGCTCCAATTTTTCGCTCTTCTTTTCTTTCCCAACTCTGAGAAATCTGGCTCTCTTTTGTTTTCCATAAATGCAATTTTCACAGAAATCTAAATCAACATTCTTCAAACCTGGCAACAAATTTCTTGAGTGAAGAATCTTCTTTCCCTTCTCACTCATGTGTCCGAGCCTATGATGCCATAATCCTGCATATGCTGCTTTGGAAGTTAAAGCATTAACAGCGTTAGAAATACCATTGCAAAAATACAATGTACCAACCTTTTCACCTTTTGCTATTACCAACACTCCTTTGGTGACCTTCCAAGTTTTATCTGTGAAAGTTGTCACACAACCTTCACTGCCTAACTGCCCAGTTGAAATCAGATTTTTCTTCAAATCTGAAACATGCCTTACCTCCTTTAGTAGCCATTGGTTTCCATTCTGTTATTTTACAATAAATTTACCCATTCGAGCAATTTTACAGGGTTTAACATCACCCAAATTAACTTGTGCAAAATCTCCTTGAACATAGTCATGAAAATATTTCTTATCAAGTGTGGCATGGAATGAAGCCCCTGAATCTACAACCCAAGAATCAGTAACATTTTCGAAAGAAAGAATTAAAGCATCTTGTAACACGTCACCTGTCACATTTGCTTCATGATTTTTTTCTTGCTGTGCATCTCCTTCTTTTCCCTTCCAAGATCTACAATCTTTCTTTAGGTATCCTCTCTTTCTACATTTCTAGCACACTATCCATGATCTGGACTTGGATCTGCCTTTCCTTGATTTACTGCAATAACCCGAGCTCTTTCCTCTTTCCATTCTTCTTTCCCTAGACTCTACACTCAAAGAATTACCCGATGTCTCACCAGAGCTTTTCCGTTGCATTTCCTCACTAAGGATAGCACCGACAACATCATCAAACTTTAAAGTACTAGATCCAGAGACAAAGTTACTGATGGCCATCACTAAACCATTCCAACTCTCTGGCAATTACCACAAGAATAACAGAGCTTTAAATTCATCATCAAAGTTTACCCCTGTAGAAATTAACTGACTGGTAACTGTATTAAAATAATTTAAATGGTTTGCAACAGATCCACCTTCCAACATGTTCATATTAAATAGTCATTTCATAATAAATACCTTGTTTGAGGCCGAGGGTTTTTCATATAGTTTCTCCAACGTCTATGTCAAACCCTCTGTTGTTGTTTCTTTTGAAATATTGAAGGTGACTGATGCTGCAAGGCACAACCGTATTGTTTCGAGTGCCTTTCTATCGAGAATTTTCCATTCCGCATCTGTCTTGGTCGTCGACTTCTTTGTTTTTCTGCTCAATCATAGGTACAGATCTTTCTGATACAGATAATCTTCCATCTGCATCATCCATAGTGGGAAGTTTTGGCCATTAAATTTCTCAACCCTAAACTTACTATCTTCCGCCATTTCTCCCACTCGAGCTAGGAACCCTTCTTTCCTGTGAGTTTATCAGCCAAATATACCATCGGCTCTAATACCAGTTGTTAGAAAATTAAATATTATGGAGCAATGCAACACATAAAATATGTAGAAAATAAAAGCACACAAAACACATAAAACCAGAGAGACATAGATATACATGGTTCACCCAGTTTGGGCTACGTCCACCCCGAACAGCCAGTCCTTCCTTTGTATTATCCAGTAAAAATTGAAGAGACAAAACCTACAGTAGATCTGTTGTAATATCCTCTGTTCTCTCTCACAGTCTCCCTATCTATTTCTCACTCTGAGAATACACACATAATACACAGTCGCAATACAATACCCTCATATATACAAGGGGGTTGCCTTCTAGGGAAAAAACCCCTAAACTAAACATAACTTCTACCGTCGGATCATCTGCTTATGAACAACCGAGATTGACTAGAAATTACTATATTTTTACAAGGAAATTTTACATATGTTTTTAGCTTCAGGGGCACTACCCCCGAAACCCCCCACCAGGGGGGGCTCCAAAAAGCGCTGCTGCCCCCCCCTAGACCCCCCATGGCAGCGATTAATTATAGGCGGCGTTGCCACCCCTTTTAAGGTACAAGGGTCCAATGCCGTGATACAAAGTAAATAAGGTAACCAGGCTCGACACCCAACAATATCTGGTTCACTCACATGATTTTTGTTCTTATGTGTTAATGCATTGATCTTTATGGGTTAATTATTTTCTTATAAATCTGTTGTGTATTTTTTTTTATTTGATGTAAATTTGTCTGGGTGAAGCACATAATAGTAGATATTTGTGTTTGCGCAATAATTATATTAGTGATAAGGGTTTATTTTAATTTTAGATCTAAATTGGGTTAAAAATAAATATCGCAGCACAAGTGTAGTACTTATATCAGATCAGCAAGGGTTATATCCACATCATAATCCCCCTCTGGGTGCATAAACTTGGTTCCAGTACTACCCGCCCCATGCTACTTCGGGTGAGACTTTGATTTGTGCAAGTGGGTCACTGCCGAAAGGGCCAGTAGTTGGAGGGTTTTGATGGTTGCACAGTACACTCTGAACTTGGGTCAGGACCCCTTGATTCAATAGGTCCTATGAATGAACAACCAATTCATGCCCAAAATCATGCTATATGAACCTATTGTATTATTCAACAACCCTCCCATCTATTTTTTGTAATAATTAATATTGTAATAATAAATGGGGGCCCTTTAAATTTTTTCACAAAATTCGTAGCAAATAAGGTGTAATATTCCAAATTAGGAGCAACTACACTATTGGGAATATCTCCAGATATTACCAATGTGGAGATCAGAAATACATAAACATAAGCTGGAAAATAGAAGTGAATGCATTAATACAAGAATGTTGAAAGATTCACATAACCATTACATTGGATTATAGCAGCAACAATGTATACAAGATCTTGAGGAAATATTCTCTCAAGCTAGGAAATGCAGCCTCAACGTAACATATACATGATAAATGGAGAAATACTGCTACGTAAGAAAATCCATGGCTATGAATGCGCAGTCTATAAAGGAGGACTGCTGCAAAATAGTGTCAATACAAAAATATGACAATATACAACTCAAATAAAATAGGGGGAGTAAGATCAACCCCTGGAAACAAAAATACACAATCCTTAAAAGGATTGGCTCAAATAAGTACAAAATGGAAAATTTGCAGAAATGCCGAAGTTGCTGGGTAGAAACCGCAACTAAGAAAATAGAAATGGATGCAGATAGCTGATGATGCTGCATATGATGGCTGAATCTCATCCAAAGGATCTCTCAAGTGAAAGGCTGATCCAATCCCTGAAGATTTCACCCTCTAAAATAGTGGAGTAAGTCCCCACTGCAGTTGCACTCAGAAATAACATAGTCTAGAGAAGGGACTGTGTTATTGGTGAGGGGAAGTGCTTAGCTTGATGCCAATGATCTTAAATATGCTTAGGAATCTCCGTCAAAAACCTCCCAGAGGAATAGAAGCTCCCTCCTCTGAAATATGAGCCAAGGAAATGGTTTTGTGGAGTCCCCACTGCAACACCTTGCAACACAAAGTTATCCTGCTTCAGGAATAACGCTGTGACTGAAGGAGGTGGCTTTGGCCTTGAGCCAAGATATGTGGAGAATGAAGAAAAATACCTCAAGAGGCCTCTCAAGAAGGTGAAGGTAATCCTAAATAGGAATTCCCACGGCAACTTTGCTAAGCAAAATAATGCACAATGTCTCCATAGACAATGAAATCAATAATCCAATTCATGAATAACAATGGTTGCCTTGCCTTCCTTTTAAACAAATGAAATCTCTCTCTCCATGGTTCCCACTCATTAGGGTTTCCTCCACCAAATATCCTCTTCCTCATTCACATTGTGCTGTCTTCTAAAGTGACCCACTCCTCCTATGGCAGGGCTATTGACTTGGTCAAACTTGACCTTTTTTTCATGCATTTTCCCCTTTTCACACCTGAGGGTGCAAAATAAAGCTACTCTAATGATCCCTTTCACATTATGAGGGGTTTTATTCATGTCTTAAATAATAATGGGTTCCATTACCCATTTATTAAGCTTCTAGGTGATAAAAACAAAATTTTAATATTCCCTTTAGCTGCGTGCTAAAATGGGAATATTACAGTCCTCCCCTCCCAAATGTTGCTTGTCCTCAAGCAACTGCAAGGATAGAACTATAAAGTCTCCACTCAAGGCATGGAGTCTAAATTTTTTTGAGGAACATCTTCCCCAAGTGGATCCTCCATCTCGAAGCAATCATCCATACAAAATGAGTTACCTCCCAACATGGCAACTCCTGAAAATCACCTTCCACCTTTGGCTCCTGCAATATAGGTGGGCTTAAAATCTGATATTGGTAGACAAAATAGCCCACCCCACACTATCCTCCTCTCCACTTAGGATAAGTGTAGAGTATATGCTGATCTTGGGCTGCAATAATGTTTCCCTCCAGTGGTGAGATGAAGACTAGATCTCCAAGGATCTCTTCTCCAATGTTACGAAACATGTTGTCCCAAATAATCTCATATGTGATGAGTTGTAAGTCACCATCATATGGCATCCAATAAATCATATGGCTCACCTCAATTGGAAACAAATGTTTTGTTGTAGTGGCCACATGTGCTCTCATGCTCCCATTAGAACATGCAATGCAAATAATGTGGGAGATCTATCCCACAAGGGACACATCCAACCAATGTGCCATTCCCCCAATCATGCTCTAAACAAATATAAAGACAAAAAAAACATAATGAACCATAATGAGAACCATGCTTGTTGTCATGTGTGGCAAGGGAGAAGGACAATGGTCCCTCAATTGTAACCAATGCAGTTTGACCCTCAACTGTAAAAGAGTGTGAAAAAAAGTGTGGCCCCTCAACCTCTTGCTTGTTTTCCCACTCTCCTCAAATGTATGGAGAAGGTGAAGGATGTGTGGTGCAAGGTGACTATGTTCTCCAAAATACATTTCCTCCCCAATTCCTCCCAGAGATTGGTCACCAATAGTACTCACGGCCTCAAGTAGACCATGGGGTCTAGAAAAAAGGATGCTCCTCCTCGGAGCAACATCCTGTACATATATGGTTAATGGATGAATATATAAATCATCATGAAAATAAAAAATACCCTTACCATAAGTTTTTCTTATGCAAATGGAGTGGTTAAAAAATGAGTCTCCTCTCATCCTCAAAGAGAAAAGAGGTGGCTGTGCTAACTCCTCCATCCGCACATGATCTGTGCATCTCATCATATGCTAATCTGTCAATATCATGCAAGCAAGATGATCCTAGGAATACTCCATCAACAACTCGGAGCTCCAACATGGATCTATCCTCCATAGTGACAGCGCTGATGATTCCTCATGAAGGACATCTGTCATATGGTCATCTCCTTCTTTGACATCTCCCATGCCAAAGATGAAAGTTGGAAGGTTACTATCCTTCCCCTGCTACTTCTGTGACAACACAGAATCTGAAATGAGAGTGGTTGAAATGATGTTGATAGAATTTCTCTCTCCTCCTTGAGTCTACCCAAGACTCTCAGCGCTGTGAAGTTATCTCCCAAGGTTTCCACTCCTCTGAAATCACTGAGTGGTGCCCCAACTAGTGAAGCATCCATCCTCCTCTGTTGATTCCTTGGTTGCCTCGGAAAAATGTCTCCATGCAATGAGACATCATCATCAAGAGGTGATTGAACAAGTCTGTCCATGCTTCCACTGCGCAATCCAATCACCTTCTTAGGTGCATCAACCTCATAAAATAGACATGGATGTGTGCTCCTCATTACATCATGATGGTCATCCTCCCTATCTTCTCCTTGTGTCTCCATGGTTCCACACCTCCTCAATAATGGCACATGAGTTGTGCCTTGATATCCATACATGAGATCCTAGGGACTTCCTTGCAAGGATGCAAGAATCCCTCGACTTGGATCAAGAGCTCCTCCTTCCTCTACATGAGGCACTAGATAATCTCTAGATGGCACAACGTTGTTGCCCTCAACATGAATGTGAAACCCTCCAGAAAATTTGCTGCAAATATGGAATCTCTCCCAAGGTGGAAGTAGTTCCTGATCATAAAAGGCCAAGGAGTATCCCCTTTGCACCATGATAGTGACATCTCCTACTCCTGCAACATCATACAAGAAATGAGAGCAAATCTACCCTTGCTCTCTGAAGAACAACCCAAGAACCAAAAGTTTTTTCTACTTCCTCATGCTCTCATCATACAAGACATGTGATGAAGGCATAGTGAGTGGTATGAATGTTGCATCATCACTATGCATCCATACTCTTTGCTACTCCATGATGTCATCATCCTGCCACATCTTCTCCATCGTCATACCCTTGGGAAGAGTGTATGCCAAGTGATGGCCAAACTCCTTCAAGAGTAACCAGTGCAGCCAAGCCTCCTACTGCTCGGTATCATAAATCTGCAAGTAGCTCACCAGCTCGTTGCTCATCATCCACTCAACCAATTGTGGATGTCTCCTTCCATCATTCATCTTGGTACTCCTCCCATGAGGGCTACCATCATCCCAAATCAAATTCCTGCATTTCATGGGATCTTGAAATGCAATCCTTCCGAGGATCAATTTGACCCTATAAGGACTCAAATAGGTGGTAGGAAAAAACCTCCCATCATGATGTGCATGGCTCAAGAAATGTCCAACACAGTCATGATAGATGTTATCCATCTTCTATATGCTCCTGTGAGAAGGGAAGAACCTCCTCAAACTGTTGAGGAATATTACACCCCATGATGTGAGATCTCCTCCTCCTGCATGGCCTTCCAAAACCCAAGAGGTCCTGGATCTATTGCTAGTAGAAGTATCTCTTTCAGCTGTGGCATGCTCATTAAGAGAGTGTCATCTAGAGAGGAGAAAAATTTTCTTATCTCCAGATGTCTACTCCTTCTGACTACTCCCTCAATGGCTTCCTGAATGAAGCTGCTCTTTGAGTGCTCACATGAGGAATTGTTCCTCTTTTCTCCATCACTGCCTTTGTACAATGCAGTGCTATTATTTTTCTCTAGGTCAACTGCATGCAATGATGTAGACCCATCCAAAGTGTTTGCTGAAATTACAAGAGATGGATTTTTAATCATACCTTGGTGAAATGTGGAAGCTCTTTGCAGGGCTGCAAGAGTTTCCTCCTCATAAGTGTTGGCCTCCCAAATTTTTGAATATGAAGGCTGCTCCTCCATGGACTCAATAGCACTCTTACATGCCTCATAAAATGGTGGTGAGGGCTTCTCCCTCCTTTTTCCAAATATTCTGATCATCTTTTGAGAAAACTCAGCAAGATTTGAAACCCTTGCATGGCTTAGATGGCTGATCCACCAAATATTTGCTTCACCTCCAAGGTGCAGCGCTACAACTTCTACAGCCTCTCTGTCTACTACAGGATGTAGTGGGAAGAAAGCCTCTAGTTTCTTCACCCAAACCTCTACTACACATGTGAGTGATCCATCAAATTTGGACAATAGAAATCTATTGCCTCTATCATCCCAAAGCTGTGGGGTCTCCTTTCTTCTTTCTGCTGAATAAATTGTGGAAAAGCTAGAGTCTCTTGGAAGGCTCTAGGTTTTTCTTGGTATTCAGCAAGGTACTCACTTAGAATTTCGAATTCCAAGTGTTCTTCATGCTTCTGGTCTTCTTCTTTGTGAGAGTAGGAAGTGCATGGTCCTTCCTCTTCCCTTTCTTCAATCTTCTTGACCTCCTTGGAGAGGTCTCCTCCGGATCCGAAAATTGATGAGAGTAAACTCATCCTCTTCATCATCTTGATATTCTTTGGCTGAGACTCACAGGTTGAGCCAGAGACCATGCTTTGATACCACTATAATATTCCAAATTAGGAATAACTACACTATTGGGAATATCTCAAGATATTATCAATGTGGAGATCAGCAATACATAAACATGAACTGGAAAATAGCAGTGAATGCATTAATACAAGAATGTTGGAAGATCCACATAACCATTACATTGGATTATATCAGCAACAATGTATACAATATCTTGAGGAAATGTTCTCTCAAGGTAGGCAATGCAGCCTCAATGTAACATATACATGATAAATGGAGAAATACTGCTACATAAGAAAAGCCATGGCTATGACTGCGTAGTCTATAAAGGAGGAATACTGCAAAATAGTGTCAATACACAAATATGACAATATATAGCTCAAATAAAAGAGGGGGAGCAATATCTCAACCCCTGGAAACAAAAATACACAATCCTTAAAAGGAATAGCTGAAATAAGTACAAAATGGAAAATCTGCAGAAATTTCGGAGTTGCTGGGTAGCAGCTACAACTCAGAAAATATAAATGGATGTAGATAGATGATTATGCTGCAAATGATGGTTAAATATCATCCAAAGGATCTCTCAGGTGAAAGGATGATCCAATCCCTAAATATTTCACCCTCCAAAATAGTGGAGCAAGTCCCCGCTATAGGGTAAAATGCTTGGGTTGTTAGTTTTCTAATATCCCTCTCAGAACTTTCCGGTGCTCGAGGTAGATAGTAATATTAGTTGTATAGTTCAAAAAGAAGATGCATACATGTCTATATCAACTTAAACAACTTGACGGAATAGGATGGAAGATTTCCTCTTCTATGATCCCGAAGTCTCTTGGAGAACGCAAGGTAGTGAAGCAGGGATCCTCCTTCACTAGCTCCAAATCTTGACCCTGTGATCAATCAAAGCACCCGTGAAATCTATATCACAATATATTCCTATCAATTAAGTTAATATATAGCAAACATTAAACAATGAAAATCTAATCCATTCATCTCATGCTATATAAGTAATTGAAAAACAATAATGATATAAACGCATAGAATTGACAAAACAGATACAGTTCTATTGATTTATAAAAAGGAGGATTACAACCGTCAGTTGTACCAAGCCCTCCTCAACTTTCCAATCTCTCTATCTCTCAATGTGGTGATATCTTGATCAGAAAGTCCTCAATGAACCTCTTTGATCTTTGACCTTCACACTACAACAATAATGCTCTACTTCAAAAGTATTCAAAACTTTGACAATCCTTCGACCTTGAACCAAGAGCCTTAAACTCCATTTTATAGGAGATGGAGAGAGAAATCATTGCCCTTCTCCTTCCACCAGTTCTAAATAGAAAAAACCAAGATGTTTCCTCAAATTCCTATGCTTTTGCCTTCCTTGAGAGTTCAGTTGTTTTTGGCAAGGCCCAATAAGAGACTAGTGCTTTGCAGTTTCCTTTTTGTACTGACTCTCTTATGAGAAAAATATGGAAATTCAAATCATTCTCCACGGGTTTTTCCTATTTCAAACTCAAAACACGGGTAACGCTTCCCTCTAGTGTAAATAGAGCGTTTCCCTAGCCACTAATGCATCATATTCATTGATCAGGTGCGTTATAATGCTCTTGTGATGTTATAGTGGTGCGTTACCTTGGCAGAAGTAGGTTTAGTTTAGGTATTTGTATTCATTCCATATTTATCTTCTCCTCTGAGCTGATGAGGAGGTTTTTTGACCTATAACAGATGCCCCATAAAGAGTGAGGTCAGAGACGAAGACGATGGCTAAAATACTTTATAATGTGTGTAGTAGAGATAAAGAGATTGAAAGACTGAGGAAAACCTGAAACAACAACATATGTCAGAAAATATAGTATCTGCCTTGAGTCGGGAATTCCCATGCTCAGTAGCTTAATTAACATGATTTCTCTAGAACAGAGATATGAAGTATCTGTCCACTGATGAGGACAATGTGGAAGTGTCTGTCATAACAGGATCAGGCTGAAGAAGCTGTCTCCATAAACAATATCACAACTTGGGGAAGGGAACATAGCTTTAATGATGTAACCATTGCCCCAAGGTCTTGACTGCTGCTTCACTTAAACTACATATTTCTCAACATGTGAATGAAGGATATGTCATCGAACATGTGAGAAATCATCTAATTACCAGTCGATAATGAAAACTATTAACAGACACAAAGGTGGCCACCGATAATGATGATGGTCCCTAAGATGCACAGTACAATCTATTGAGTGTGAATAAAAATAGTTGAAGTCGAACACTCGTAGAATCATTCCATCAGGAGCTAATGATGAAGACTCCTAATCAAACATAAGACTACCTGCCACTGATGTCTGCAATTATCTGGGTACTGATGGGCTTCTGGATCAACTTCCCAGATAAGATGTTGAAGTTGATAGGAAGAGATCTGTTGAAAGGTAGGCACTGAGGCATCCTACATCCGTCAACACAAAATGAAAACCAAATGATTTTTTTTGTGATGGAGATAATGAAGAGAAAATGGGGATGTCTGACGACAAATAATTTCTGGCATAATGAGTGTTTTGGTTGATAAGAGGAGGAGTAGATAGTGAGATCTGCTTGAACAATAGAAGGCACTGTAATAGGGTACCAGGCAGCTGAGGCTTAATGAACACCAAAGTGTGTGTTAGGATTTTACCGGTGTAGGGACACTGGGAGATGAAGGCTAATACTCATAAATGGTAAGGTTCAGCTAATAGCGAAAGATTTTTCTGGGAAGTGCCATGTTCAATATTTTTGCTGCCAAATCGACCTTTCTGAAATGTAATAGAGGTAGTATCCATTTTTTCCAAATTTTTCCCCATTTGATTAGGTTTAACAAGTCCAGACGAGTAAACTCGGAGAATTTTTCATGTTTAGAGAGTCTGAAAAATATCGTAAAAGACAACTCCGTGCCCCGTCTGATTAGGTTTAATGAGTCCAGATGAGTAAACTCGGTGAATTTTTCATGTTTAGAGAGTCTGAAAAATATCGTAAAAGACAACTCCATTGGGAACCTTTGTCATGTCTTGATAACCGGGCACGACAAAGGGAGAATAGTAAGCCCGAAATAGTTCATTTTCCATGAGTTAGTCCATCGAAGCCGAAAAAGTGAGAAATCTATGTTCGATGGACGTCTACCTCATTTTCTTATGAGTACAAGGAGACGAAGTAAACTTAGTACTCTTTGTGAAATTTTAACAAGTCCAACAAAGAAAAAATCGGTGCTCTCCGTGAAATTTTAACGAGTCACGCGGAGAAAACTCGGTTACTTTTTTGGTTTAAAGAGCTTTGAAAAAGAGGAAAAGAATGGCTCCTTACTCTCTATCGTGGTAGTTTAGCGAGCCCGATAAAGGCAACTCGGGGTTTTTTCAGTTTTATGAACTAGGAAAAGGTCCCTAAAAAGAAAGCTCAGTGCTTCTTCATATCAGTTTTAACGAGTCTGAAGAAGAGAACTCCAGGTTTTTTGGATTAATGAGTAAGAAAAAGACCATAAAGAGAACGCTCGAAATCGACTTCGTACAAGTTTAACGAGTCCGAAGAAGAGAACTCGACATTTTTTGGATTAAAAACCAAGAAAAATACCGTAAAAAGAATGCTCAAAATCGACTTCGTATAATTTTAACAAGTCTGAAGAAGAGAACTCGAGGTTTTTCGGATTAACGAGCAAGAAAAATAGCGTAAAAAGAATGCTTGGAATTTCTTGATCTCTTTCTCGTCAATAGAAGGATCTATGTCGGGAATTTTATTGTAAGACCAAGTAAACACCTCACGGAATTCCTTGTTGGGTGTGGAGCCTAATTATCTTGTTTACTTTGTATCACAACTTTGGACCCCTGTACCTTTAATGGGGTGGCAACACCGCCCATAAATTAATCGTTGCCGTGGGGGGTCTAGGGGGGGCGGCAGTGACTTTATGGACCCCCCCCCCTAGTGAGGGGTTTCGGGGGCAGTGCCCCCGAAGCTAAAAACAGATGTAAAATTTCCTTGTAAAATTATAGTAATTTCTAGTCAATCTGGGTCATTACTTAGGCAGATGATCTGATGGTAGAAGTTATGATTATTTTAGGGTTTTTTGCCCTAGAAGGCAACCCCTCTCTTTGTATGAGGGTATTGTATTGCGGCTGTGTATTACATGTGTATTATAGAAGTGAGAAAAAAAGAGGGAGACTGTGAGAGAGAACAGAGGATATTACAGCGGATCTGTTGTACATTGTGTCTCTTCATTTTGTTGGATAATAGAAAAGCAAGGACTCATTGTTCGGGGTGGATGTAGCCCAAACTAGGTGAACCACGTATATCTGTGTCTCTCTGGTTTTATGTGTTTTGTGTGCTTGTATTTTCCACATATTTTATGTGTTTCTTTGCTCCATAATATATAATTTTCTAACATTCCTTGAAAAGGGATGTGAAGCGTGCAACTTCCTTAGGATTGAAATCTGCTCCAATATGCATATTTTCCACGATACCTGTTTTGACCGAGATATCAAGGAGCATTGTCTTAGAAATATTACCCATGTTCCCTTCTGAATAGATAGTTTGAAAAATCATGTAAGCAGAGGGAACCATCTCAGGTGGGTCAAAAGATGGGATTTCAGTATTTATCACGTCTGAGTCGTTCATCAAAGCGCGATGGTGAAACTCTCCCCAAGGTTGTTCTTCTAGAGACATGATCTCTCAAATAGCTTCTTCTGTAGGCACGAATTCATTGAGGAGATCCTCAGAGAGAACTATGGTGGGTGGGAGGTTTGTACCTTTGGTCGAAACCATAGTAGTGGAGGGTTCAGATGTAATTTGGATGGCATGGTAGGCCAACTCAGCTGGTGAGAGCGGCATCTGATCTCCGTAGGAATCAATGTCTGAAGGATCTGGGAGGATCCATGGGTCAATAGAGCCATTGAAAGTGGTGGATATCATTGCAACCATATTTGGGATCTCTGGTGGCAGGAGAGGAAAAAAACCCAGTAGGGAATATGCCTTTAGAAGACTGATACCAATACTGACGTAAGAATCGGGACAACCACCTATTAGGGGTACAGTGCTACTTGTTAACGTGGAATAATCAGGGGTGCAGAAGGATAACTGATCCACTGTGGCTATTTTCCCATCCAATGGAAACAGGATGAGTTAGAAGACCGAAGAAACAATGGCGGTCATGGCATAAGACCAACTACGACCGAGCAATAGATTATAGTCGATATGGCGATCTACGACTTCAATGTCCATGGTTATCGTTTTCCCACTCAGAGTGATGGGAAAGCTAGCAAGGTATCCTTTTGGGAGGAGCGTGTGGCCATCGAAAGCTTTCAGGGAATTCGACGGTGGTGTTAAGGTAGGAGAACCTAAAGCGAGCGAGAAATCTTGTGATATAACGCAGGTCGAAGCACCTTCGTCAATGATAGTGCGATGGCTTGGACTCCCTTTTGACACAACCTGCACTTGGAATGTGATTTGGTGCGAGAGGCGAGTTTAATATTTTTCCATATCAAAGATAGCTAGCATGGAATCCTGGGGGTCTATTCCGCCAATGGCCGAAATCAAGGCTTTACTTTGTGCTAGACAAGTTTGCAATACTTCGAGAGCAGACATAGCTGATGATGCCTGCGCCAAATATTCTACAATGTTGTAGTTTTGGGCTGCATGTGTAGAGGTGTTACGAGTCATGCATCGAAGTGTCCCTTTGGGGGGACGAATCACGAGATCAGCAGTAGGCCATTCGATATGCAAATCATTGGTCGGTGGTGGAGTTGAACTATTACCAGGTTCTTGAGCATCTATGGTAGGATTTCCATAAAGCTTGGCTCGTGTTTGAAGTTCAACACTCTCAATGCCATAAATGGCAGATGATCCTTCACCAAAAGGATTTGAACCACCATTGCCCCGTTTCTGGGGTTGTGGCAGGTTGTCAACCATGTGTTGGTGTTGCTGCTATTGATTAAGGAAAGGATTATGAAGAACGGCAGGTGTTCACCCAGAATCCTTGTTTACGATAAAATTGGTGCATTCCTGCAGCTGAGGAAATTTGTATGTCAAGTGGTCCTCCGCACAAATCTTGCAAGGAAATTTCATGGGTTTATCCTTCCATTTGTCATTTTTGGCAGCATTTTTATGATTAGGATTATTCTAATTTTCCAACTTCTCTTCTGAAGAAGATGTCTTTTTCTTGTTCTTCTTATTCTTTCCACTAGGTTTTTGTGAATTTTGCATAGAATTTACCTCAGTGGTAGGAAGAGTAGTCGTTTGGCTAGGGGTAATGATAGCCAAGGATGGCTGGGAGGTTTTCCCCTGAGACTGTTTTGTGGCTACACCAGAGATTGTGCCAATGATACCGTCGGTGTGAGCTCCGATTTTCTGAGTACCTAGAGGATTTGGGTTACCAGGGGCATTAGGGAGTAAATCATATAGCGTGCCAGATTGTGAATGGGTTAAATCCAAATGTTGGGCACATTGAATGCTTTGATCTTTTGTAACCGCACCGGAAAGGCTAATGTATTTAGAGATGTGGGGTAAGAGAGACCTACAAAACCAATTAGATACGAGATGATCTGGGATTGGTGCTTTGACTAGCCTCCTCCTACGTCTCCATTCATGAATGTGATCGGAGATGTGGGTGGCGGTGTCTTGGCACGACGAGGTTAATAGTTTCGTTCCGGTTTCAAATCTGATTAGTAATTGGAAGTTCTTTAGAAACTCTGTCGCTAAAGCACCAAAAGTGTTTATGGTGGCACGTGGCAATTCAATATACCACTTGGCGGCATTGCCTGTAAGGGTGCGGGGAAATAGTCGAAGCTGGACACTATCATCCACCATGGAATTAGATATAGACCATAAATTAAAGGGGGTGATGTGTGTGGCTGGGTCTTCCCCTTGTTTCCCATCGAACATTGGGATGTCAGAAGGAATCTTGTGCGGTACTGGAGGCCAGAGCGGGTTATGATTAATGGGGTCATTAGTTAGTCTATAGATGTCAGGAATGTCTAGAGCTGCCAAAAATGGAAATTGTGGGTTTTCCCATGAATCTAACCAAGGAATTATTGGTTCACTATGTGGACCATAGGGTCCGCCCATCAATGTGTTACCAGTAGGATAAGTAGGACTTTGATAAAAATTTTCTATAGGTGGAGGGGTAGGGATATATGGTTGCTATCCATAGGGCATATTGTATTTCGGGGCGAATGGTTGGTTACCCCCAGTGTAAAAGTGCCCTCCCATTCCAGATGGAGGTTGGGGTGGGTTAGTCCATATGGATGAAATAAAGCTTCCCGGAGGCATGCTACTACTTGCATAGTTCGGCAACGGCATAGACCCTACACCGTTATTCAAACCACTTAAGGGAATATGGTTAACAATAGGTTTTCTAGTTTGTCCTAAAGATTGCAGGGGTAGTGGAATGTTCCCTGTGATTTGCATGCTGGTGAAACTGCCCCCTGGTATGGTGGCCAAGGGGTTTGAACTTAGCAAAGGGTTCCAACCGAAAGTGTTGCTAAAAGGAACTAAAGTAGTCCCACTCGTGGGAGGAGCAACCGTAGGTCCCAATGTGGTCACGGTAAGAGTAGATCCCGAAGGACTCGACGACTTACTTACAGTTGTGATGATCGTAGGGTTGGGACTAGGTATATGTTGACTACTAGGGTTACGAAGTGATGGCATAGAACTAAAAATTGATAGGGAGGATGGTGGCGAACCTAGGATGGTTTCCATTGGTATCGACCCTGTGGATTCCGGTTGTGAAATGGATGTTTGTGCGACTGAAGACATGTCTTGGTATGGTGGAATCTGAATTATCATAGGCCCCAATAGATCAGTGAGTGGAGGATTGTAATGAGGTACGACACCTTCCATCAAAGGTTCCTCTGGAAATTCCGTATGATATGAGGCTATGTGAAAATCAAGGTTTGTCAATGGAGACTACTCTTCCGCAGAAGGCACGGGTTCACCAAGGTTCAGTTCTTCCTCAAGAGTTAGAGGAGGTAGACCTTGCTGTCGTCGAGACAGACGGCATGGGTCGGATGACGCCATGGTGACCTGTTTAGTTTTAACAAATTTTAATAAATTGTGATGTATTATAAAGTCTCGATGACAGTAACCACACACCTAAAAAAGAAAAAAGAAAAAATTACTCTCTAAAATCAATCAGCAAGTAGCCAGAATAGGGTGCCTTGTCTGAGTACTACTGTTTATTGGTGATGAAATCCAGTATCACAATAGTATACAAAGAGGGTTGGTCAAAAGTACAGTTATGGTCACTCTAGAGCTTTGCCCGAACCTCAGGAGATAGGTGTAAGCACTCTCGTGAAGACGAGTACCCTCCTAAAGACTGAAGACAGAGTGGGTCCGTCTGTTTAAGGCACCAGGACAGCCCATCCCAGTCACCTTGTGTAAGTCCCTAAAGAGTATGGCCACTAAAGATACCTCAAATCACAGACATCATCAGGGGGGTCCACGGTCAAGGACAACATGCTATATGTGCATAATACCTAGATCCTTGATCTATTTTCGACATCCCCAAAGGGAATCCCAATATATAGAATACCCACCGGATGCAGTGGAAGGTGGACTATCTTCTTGTGCACCCAAGTGTTGTCTGGTGCTGAGCTCCGGTAAAGGAATGGTCCGATAATATGAGTGCAGTAGGATTTCACTTGTTAATGACTCTAGTCTCAAGTTTTGAGATCTTGGGTGATTTTCTCACTTTTCCTAACCCAATATCCTAGCCTGAACTACTATTGGTGTGAGCTCAAAAAGAGTAATGTGATTGATTTTATTATCGTTTGATTCTTAGTGTACTTGATTATTATTCTTGCGGAGGGGGATTGGACGTATGAAATGTAATGAGACTATGACTCAAGAAAAAATGCAAAAATATGCTCTAAATATTCAATTCGATGAAGAGTATTTCTACAAGGAGAGGTTTATTTTCAACATCCATGCACTAACATTCAAATATCAAAGTTCAACCTTAAAATATTCAGACATCTATTTTCCTCATCTTAACAGTCTTTTAACTGAAATTTTCAGAATTAAATTAGCTAGATGCAGAAAAACTAAAAAAAAAAATCTTCTCTAAAAAGTAAATGCTTTTGACACTAACTTTTTAAACAAGAGAAAATAAACAGAAATGCCAGCTTAGTAAACAAGCACAGGGATTGAATCAAGGAGAGATACTGATGGCCAAAAAAATCTGCAACCAAAACAAAATCACAGGGGTGAACAACAAATTTTGGTTGAGTTACGCACTATCTCTGAGTAAAGACAACGTTAATCCAGAGAATAATGAACTTTATTTAAGCAGAGCCTGCGTTATAACGCACTGGAACACCAACAACAATAGTTTTAGCTAGGGTTAAGTTCTTCATATGGTCAAACAGAAATAGGATTGAACTCTGTGAGCTTTTGAAATGTCTATTGGGCATAAATACTAGTCAGAAGGGTCTGTGAACAGAGGAAAGAAGAAAGGAGGAAAGAAATAGTCCAGAAACTATGGGGAAATCCCTGGCGGAGTCGCCAATTCTGCTATAGGGTAAAATGCTTGGGTTGTTGGTTTTCTAATATCCCTCTCAGGGATTTCCGGTGCCCGAGGTAGATAGTAAGATTAGCTGTATAGTTCACAAAGAAGATGCATACATGTCTATATCAACTTAAACAACTTGACGAAATAGGATGGAAGATTACCTCTTCTATGATCCTGAAGTCTCTTGGAGAACGCAAGGCAGCGAAGCAGGGATCCTCCTTCACCAGCTCCAAATCTTGACCCTGTGATCAATCAAAGCACCTGTGTAATATCTATCAAAATATATATTCCTATCAATTAAGTTAATATATAGCAAACATTAAACAATGCACATCTAAGCCATTCATCTCATGCTATATAAGTAATTGAAAAACAATAATGATATCAATGCATAAAATGGACAAAACAGATATAGTTCTATTGATTTATAAAAAGGAGGATTACAACCATTGGTTGTACCAATCCCTCCTCAGCCTTCCAATCTCTCTATCTCTCAATGTGGTGATGTCTTGATCAACAAGTCTTCAATGAACCTCTTTGATCTTTGACCTTCACACTACAACAATAATTGTCTACTTCACAAGTATTCAAAACCCTGACAATCCTTCAACCTTGAACCAAAAGCCTTCAAATCCATTTTATATGAGATGGAGAGAGCAATCATTTTCCTTCTCCTTCCACCAGTTCTAAATAGAAGAAAACAAGATGTTTCCTCAACTTCCTATGCTTTTGCCTTCCTTGAGAGTTCAATTGTTTTTGGCAAGGCACAATAAGAGACTAGTGCTTTGTAGTTTCCTTTTTGTACTGACTCTCTTGTGAGAAAAATATGGAAATTCAAATCATTCTCCGCGGGTTTTTTCCGTTTCAAACTCAAAACACAGGTAATGCTGCCCTCTAGTGTAAACAGAGTGTTTCCCTAGCCACTAATGCGTCCCATTCATTGATCAGGTGCATTATAATGCGCTTGTACTATTATAGTGGTGCATTACCTTGGCAGAAGTAGGTTTAGTTTAGGTATTTGTATTCCTTCCATATTTATCTCTCCTCTGAGCTAATGAGGAAGTTTTTTGACCTGTAATAGTCCCCACTATAGTTTCACTCAAAAATAATGCTATCTAGAGAAGGGACTGCACTGTTGGTGAAGGGAAGTGCTTGGCTTGATGCCAATGATATGCAATATGCTGAGGAATCTCCCTCACTAACCTCCCAAAGGAATAGAAGCTCCCTCCTCTAAAAGATGAGCCAAGGAAATGGTGTTGTGGAGTCCCCACTGCAACACCCTGCAACACAAAGTTATCCTGCTTCAAGAATAACGCTGTGACTGAAGGAGGTGGTTTTAGACTTGAGCCAAGATATGTGGAGAATGAAGAACAATCCCTCAAGAGGCCTCTCAATAAGGTGAAGGTAATCCTAAACAGGAATTCCCCGGGAAACTTTGCTAAACAACAAAATAATGCACAATGTCTACATTGAGAATGAAATCAATAATCCAATTCATGGATAACAATGGCTGCCTTGCCCTCCTTTTAAACAAGTGAAAGTTCTCTCTCTATGGGTCCTGTTAGACTCCTATACCAATAGGTGTCATTTTTCATGATTGTCTTGATTGAGCTATGTAATATGTCAAACCTTTTTCTTGTTGCAAAGGTGTTCCATATTCTTGAAAAACAAAAAAAATCAAAAAATTTAAAAAATGTAAAGAGGGTATACCATAAAAGAAAAATAAAAGGGTGAAAAGAATAAATTGGTCAAAAAAGTGAAAGAAATGAACCCCAAACAAAATTAGACCAAGGAAAGTGTGCTAATCCAAGTGCCACTACTATTTCATGTTCTGTAATAAAGCAATTATATGCAGCTTGTCAAACTTTTGCCACAATTTATGAAGAGTCAAACTGTTTAAACTTAACTCATTCATTTTTCAATTTCATGTTGTAGGATAGAGAATAAATATCTGACCAAACAGTTTAATCTTGGCAGATAAGTAGATAGGTAGAGTTAATAAAAGGTGCTCAACAGTTTAATCTAAGCCCTTGGATGTAATAAGGGTAGAATTAGATAGATTTACCATGTAAAAGAAAAGAAGATTGATAAGGGTTTGCAAGTCCAAATGCACCCTAATAAAGAAGAAAAAATGGTAGTGTAAAGTAGATAGGGTAGGTAGATGGTGTTGCCAAGTTTCATGTGATGAATGATGGTGCTAAATGTGTCTAATCTTTTATTTTCATCACAAATACTGAAGCAGGAAATGCACTGGAAAATCCACAGAAAACAAAGTCAAAATCATTAACTTCCCACATCACTTTTTCCCTAAGATTTTTATTAATTTCCCCAAAGTGCTAAGGTATTTGGAGATTAAAGGGGCTCAAGGCATTTCCTTGACTTTTGGAGGGACCGGACCCTCGGCCTAATGATCAAAAAAGACCTAAGTACTTGAAGTTATTTATCATTATAATCATTCACTTTTAACCTTTTCCTAAGTAAAATCCTATTTTATTTAGGAAAATCATGAAAATTTCCATAATAAACCCTCAAAATCACTTGCTATTCTATGTTTAAGTGTTGAAATTGAGATGATATAATTTACTTCAAAGATCTTCACTTTCTTAGTTATAGTTAAGTATTTTGAGTTTACCTTGTCCTTTGTCATATTAACTTTGACTTATCTATTAAATCCCTATTAAGAAGACCTTATCCTATAGTACATAACTCCTTTTTACATAAATATCCCAAAAAACTCCTCTTATTATAAGTTTTGGCCAAAGTTATTTAATCCCCTTTGTTAAATAAAAAACCCCCAATAAAAACCCTTTGGCTAAAAAATACCCATATAAGTTATTCCCTACCCCTATGGTTGATAAATAACATTTATTTATTACCATATATTAAAAATATATGAAATTTTTTTTTAACATATAGTTTTATATGTTTAAAACAAAAAATAAATAAAACCGAAGTTTTAATTTAAACTAAAACTTCAAAAATCCCCCAAGCCTCCGTGACCCATTCCCTTGGCATTTTAAAATTCCGCCCGACATTTTAACCATAGTTAAAATACCCTAACCCCGCCGCAACCGTGATCAAACAATGGAATTAATTAAATCACCAGGATTAATTAATAACCATCGATTCTGCCAATCAAATGCCTCCCGGGACATTTAATTAAAGTTAATTATTTTTTAAACCCCATCGGGTCCATGCATTAAAACTCCGCCAATTCCACGACCCGTCCACCATCATATCGCCCCCCCCCCCGAAGATCAATGGCCCGGGATCATTCCGCTGGCCGTCTCGAGTCCGAAAGTTAACGTGCGGGAGCACAGTGGTTTTGGAATAGTACTCCGACCACGTGTCAAACGATTAATGGAATCGCTGCATCCCTGCTAAATACAGCCATCTCCCGAAAGCGGTGCAGAAATTACCGCTTACCGCCCGGTCCCAGTGATGCGTCCTCCCGTACCGAATGATGTCATCCTCAAAAAAATATAAATCCCCATTGACTTTGTAAATAAAACAAAAACTCGTGTATTTCTGTCATTTTCACTGCTGAAAACAACTGCGTCCTCCACTGAAGAATTCAAAAATTCCGCTGATTAAGACGCTGCCAACCAAAATTGCTAAATGCCATTGTTAGACTAGTGCCCAAGCATCCATCCGCCATTGACCAGTACCTGTAAATTTCAAAATTCTCCATCAAAAGGTATTTATTCAATTTCTTGCTGGAACTCTTTGAAAAATCCACTTTCCTGTGTTAAAAATTCACGCCAGAGTCTGAAAAAGGGTTAATATCAGTCTATTAGTTCCTGCAAGTAAAATCAAAGCTCCTAGAATCAAAATTGCACCTGGTCTGTGAAGAAAACCCCGAAACTTCCATTTTGAATACATAAGAACCAAAATGGAAGCTCCGGCAGCTCTGAATGTAACCCCATTAAATGCCCCTCATAGAGAGTTAGAATAATTACCATTAGTGGATAAAGACTTTCAAATTAAAGATTTAATTTTCGATGAAAGTCCCCTTCGAAGTTATTATCGCTGTAGAGACGATTATTCGAAAGGTTTGGATGTCATTGGATTGTGGGAATCCAATTTCCCGAGATATCTCATCCCCTCAGTCCGTATTTTCCCAGAGATTATTCACTACTGTCACTCCAACTATGATTCAACTCAAAGGGCAGTGTTGTCTCCTGACCAGAGTATCCTTTTCCCCATCACTCCTCAAGCTATCAATACAATGCTCCATTTTGAACCTGATCAAGATCTTACTCCTTTGTCCATGGAAGAACTACTTGAAAATTCTACCCAACTGTCTCCAGAAAAATTGAAATGCATTTGCCAGACTTTTATGTTACCTGAACATCAACCTAAGGGACCTCCTCCCTATGGTTTTGCTTATTTTAATAATTTAGGCAAACTCATCCTAAATATGATATCCTTTGTCATGGGTTTCAATACAAGTGAATATGTAACCCTGGTATTGCTGTCTATATTTACTCCTGGGTAACCTCCTGCAGTAAAATATGACTTTGCATCTTTCATTGCCAATAAAATCCATGACCAGTTTATGAGGCTAGATAATGAGAAAGTATTTAAATATTCCTCAGTGATTTACCATCTCATCATCTATTATCAATCAGAGAAGTTCCATTTTCCTGTCAAAAAGCTGGATGCCAAGGGAAACCCTATATCTGTTATATTTTGGTCTGCCATAACTCACTCTTCCTATAATTCTCCCTATTCTTATGCTGAGTTCATTGATCTTTCTGTATATCCTGCAACTGCCTTGTTGACAAGAATTCCCCCTCCAAGGCTCAGTAATGAGATTAAGAAGACTTTTCAGCTTTCAAGGACATATAAAGTTGGGGACTGGTATTTATACCAAAATCATTCAGTCATCAGAATATATGGATGTGAATTGTATCCATTCAGGTTGCCAAAATATGTGCCTATGAGACTTTTTGCCTTAGAATATTTCAGGCAAATGAATAATTCTGATATGATTCATTTTTGTAGTGTAAAAAAAAAAGCCCAACTCAGGATCAAAAGTCAATTAGGTCCCTTCATATGCAATTCTAGGGATGCTGAACATGAAGCAGAAAATATATTGCAAAACCATTTCAAGTTACAAAAGAGTTTCCGTTGGATTCCTTATGATCCATTCAGTTTTATCTATGACAAAAGAATGAAGAACAAATCATCACCCTACTTTCACCACAAGATTCCAGAAATAGAACAATATGCTAATCAAGATGAGTGGGTGGAAGGAACACTAGTTGAGCAAGATAGTGAAGAAGACAATATAAACAAAATTATGAAAGATCTTGAGAAAAAGTTTGACCTAGAATCTTTTGGTCAAGTGCAGGTACCTCATATTGGCACTTCTTCAGCAGGAAATCTTCAACAGGGATTACAAGAAATCAGTCCATCAATTACAGTTGAGTCTAAAGGAAAAGGGAAAGAACCTGAAGTACAGGTCATTGAAACTTTCATCATGGCAGAGAAACCTCAAACCTCCAGGGCACTAGAACAAACACAGGTTTCTCCTACTCAAGTAAATCATCCTGAAGTTTCAGAATTGCAAACTCCATCTAATATGGAAATAGGCAAGAAAAGATAGGCTCCAGATCCTACTCCTACCAAAGAATCCTCAGAGCTACATCAAGCTAAAAAGCAGAAACTCGATCCACTCCCAGAAGTGGAAACTATAGATGAAATAATTGATGATGAAAGAGAAGATAGTCAACTAACTGGCACAGTTAGTGAAACACACACAGGCCATAAAGGAAAAGAATTGAAAAAACAGTTGAGTACTGAAGTCTCTTCCTTTAAACAGGAAAAAACAGATACAAGTGATATAAAGAGAACTTTCATTAATATAAAAGAAAATAATGATCCATTGAGAATACAGGTATATGATCAGTATCTGAGAATGGCTCCACACAATCAGGAAAGACTAATGTCAACATTTGACATTCAACAAGGCAAAATGATGATGAGGCATTTCAAATCCAAGGTGCCAAAACCCAAGACAGCATCTGATTATATTAGGACCAATTTTGAGGTCTTGGCAAAAGACATTCATCCCTTAGACCAGATAGAGTTGCATCAACAAACTGGCGAAATGATATATTCCACCCTTACTGATAAGGCCATGGCAGCCCTTAGGCTGCAAGATTCTTTAAATAATACAAACACCCAGTTGCAAATTGAGAAGGCTTCTTCTCAGGCAAAAGATAACATAATAAAGTCTGTGGAAGAAATAATCATCAGTTTGGGTCACAATCCCAAAGATATCAAAAGCATTGAGGCACTAATTAAAAAGAAAGATGATGATATTGCTGCACTGAGAAAGCAGCTGAAATTGCCAGCCTCAAGGCATCCCCAGACTCAAGAAGTTTTGAAGGAAAATTCACAGGAAGAAATGATGGAGTTGCTCTTGAAAATGACTGAGCAACTGAGTGAAACAGAGAAAGAATTGGAACAGGCTTTAAAAGAAAAGGAAGCTATCATGCAGACATCCACCACAGAGGCTACTACAACTATAGGTACAACAGCATCAGATCAACAAACAGATCCATTACAGGTGCATACTTCTAATTTAAGTTCTGATGAATTAGTAAAACAAATGGAAAGTTTAAAACTCAGAGTCACAGAACTTTAGTCTACAAAATTGCAGCTCACAAATTTGGAACAAAAATATGATGTGTCAAAAAAGACTGTTGCTGATAATACAAGGGAAATCAAAAGGCTAGAAAAATTGGTTAAGGCTTTAGAAAGAGATCTTTCATTAGAAAAGCCTTTGAGAGAAATAAATGAGATTCTTTGGGATAATATATTTGAGTCAATAAAGAGTGTTTGGTCCTTTGTTCAAATAATCTTTGAACAAAATGATTTAGTCAAAGTAGCCATGGAAGAAATAGACAAAACAAAAGAAGAATTAAGAGGCAGTCCAGAGCAAGCCAATCAACTTATACAGTTTTTGAATACCCATACTAGGCAACAGCTTGCAGAGCTAGGAATTGAAGACAGGATAGGCACTATTTTAGAAATAAAAAGAGTTTTTACCAAAAGAACTCTTATGCAAAATTTGGAAAGGAAATGCTCAGATATTCTGGAAGAAATTAATGCTTTCAAAGAAAAGTTTCAGGTTTTATTAGACAGTGGGTTACTCAGTCCTATGCTCTCAGAGGACAAAATAATGGACCTGGAAACCTATGTTAATAAAATAGATATACATGCTCATAATACAACTGCTCATTCTATCAGTTCGTCAGAAGCAACATTGCCAACAGGGAGGAATCTCTACGACAGGTTAAAGGATTTGTTTCGTCTTGAGTATGAAATAAGGTATTTATTCCCAAATAGGCCTACTTTCTTCAGGTACACAGAGGCCGATGAAACATTCAGAAAACTTAAAAGAACCATAATAGCAAAAGATCAATGGTGGGAAGAATTATTGGAAATTTTGTGAAATTTATCTTCAGGTAGAGAATTTTGTCTTTTTACTATCATGTAAAGGATAAATAATGAGCACAGGTGAAAGAGTATCAGTAGAAAAGAAGAGTATCAGACAAGCAAGGCAGTAAAGAAAATAAATTACTCAGAATGGACAGCATCGAGCCTTATTGTAGGACCTACCTCCAGCACATCCACAAAGGGAGGAAACAGCACACCAACAGTTACTTTTTGTCCTATCTACGAGACCATCTGTCTCCTTTTATTGTAACTTATTCATTAGTCACCCTAGATTATTTTCTAGGTTAGTGTGAGATATTTTCAATCATTTTTTGTATAAATAAACCCTCAAAGAAAGTATTGAGGGTGGATTCTACTACTTCGCTGTGACATTGATGTTTTTGGAATAAAAGTGTTTTGGAGAAATTTATTTGTGGCTTGCTGGATGACAATTTGAAGCTCAGGACTTTTTGCAGGATTCATGTATCGGACTGCAGTTCAATAAGTCTTTCTATCCTATGTTTTAAGTTTTATATGTCTATAATATCATTGTGTCCATTTCTGAATACTTGACATAAAAGAATAACTCAGAATTTACTTAATTGTACTCTGAGTTCAGTTGTGATTATTCTGAATGTTTTCCTCTAAATTAGTTATAAGCAATGAATTCTTAATTGCTCTTGCTTCGCTAATTTAAACATTTTGGTTACTATAGTAAAGAATTCTTCACTGCTCTTTATTTGTAATCATTTCATTTCTTTCTTTTGAACATGGTGAAAGATTCTTAACTGCCTTTCATCCCTTCAAACCCATTCCATCCACTTTAAATTTTAAGGATTGTTCTCTGTTTGGCTATCTTGCCCTGCAAAGCCATCTTGTGTGTAGAATAGAAATCTATTAAAGCCATCCTTTGACTCCATAGCCCAATGGCCTGAAAATATTCAACCTTGCCCTTAGTTGGCGAATTCCACCATTTTCAAACAAACTCTTGGATCTATAACTAGCCTAAAAACTTCTAAGAACAAAGATAAATTATAAAGAGAGAGCCCTCTCTAGATGCAGATTGGCTAGATTCTGCATCTGAAGGTTGGTTTGTGGTTACCTCGTGTATACTTTCCTTTTCCACAACTTCAAGGAAAACCTGAGTGATAACATAGTGGTGACCATACTGGGGAGCCTGAATCATTTTATTGTTAATATTGTTCACTTATAAGCTATAGAGAGAGGCTGAATATCAGCCAGATAGCCTTTGAAATTTCTTTTGCTCTGCAATTGCAAAAGTAAATAAAAGCTGCTTCAGTCTATCTCTTATTTAGCTTATACTCTGAACCTTAGTTTCAAATGTTTAATCAGACTCTCTAGTTCAATAAATCTTTGAGAAAATTTTAATCATAAATCATTATTTCTTGAAGAATTTGTAGAAGTTGTACTTTCATTTCAATTAAAACCAAAAAACCCAAAAACATATATCATCTAGGAAAACTGGCTTCAGAAAGGATTCGTCACACTAGGTCAAATCCTGACCCCAATCCACCACCGATACTTGAAAATCTGAATCTGATTCCTAGGATTCTTAGAAGACAAGGAAGTCAAGAAATATCTGAAAGAGAAAGTCAAGAGAGTTCTAGAAGTTCCAGACCTCTTTCTAGATCACATTCCTGTCCTGTCAAGATTATATATTTTGACGAAATTCCTTTTGATGAGCGATTTGAAACATCCTTATTTGTAAATTTTTCTGAAACTGAATTATCCAGATTAGTTCCAGATCCATTGTTTTTTGAAGATTTGCAATTCAGATTTGTTTCATATCACCTTGACAGACATTTACAAGACTCTGTTCAATCTGAACAGACCTTTGAAGAAAGTTCAAACATTTCTGTAATTACTGAAGCTTCCCCAAGTTCAGTTACTTTTCCTCAAGCTTTTCAAACACCAGTCACCCCTTCTACTCCTCCACCTAGACCACCCTCACCTATTATTCCATTACACCTTCCAATGGCCTGAAAATATTCAACCTTGCCCTTAGTTAGTGAATTCCACCATTTTCAAACAAACTCTTGGATCTATAACTAGCCTAAAACCTTCTAAGAACAAAGATAAATTATAAAGAGAGAGCCCTCTCTGGATGCAGATTGGCTAGATTCTGCATCTAAAGGTTGGTTTGTGGTTACCTCGGGTATACTTTCCTTTTCCACAACTTCAAGGAAAACCTGAGTGATAACAGGTCCCACTCATTAAGGTTTCCTCCACCAAATATCCTCTTCCCCATTCACACTGCGTTGTATTCTAAAGTGATCCACTCCTCCTATGATAGCGTTGGTGACTTGGTCAAACCTGACCTTGTCTTCATGTATTTTCCCCTTTTCACACCTGAGGGTGAAAAATAAAGCTACTCCGATGATCCCTTTCACATTATGAGGGGTTTTATTGATGTCTTCAATAAGAATTGGTTCCCTTACCCATTTATTAAGTTGCTAGGTTATAAAAACAAAATTTTAATATTCCCTTTAGCTATGTGCTAAAATGGGAATATTACATAAGGGTTTTTTCCCTTAGATAATATTAAAGCATTCAGCTAAGTAACTTCGGACCAAGAAATTCTTGCTTTATCGCAAAGCACAGAATCCAAAATAGTGTAGATTAATCATAATTCAGAATCCACAAAATGCGACCATTATAACCCTTTTATAATACCAAATGTAGCGTTGATCTCTTTATAACTTAAAAGGCCTTGAAATATTTGTTAAGTCTGTAAAGCACTTATAAAAATCTTTCGCATAAGTAAAAGTCGCTCAAAAGGTTAATAAATATACCATGCATCCCAAATCGCAAAACATAAACGACTTTTGAAATAGAATAACCCCGACCTTGCAACCTTGCTATATTGCGACCTTGCTATATATCAACCTTGCGTTATTGCGATTTTTCGATATTGCAATTCCGCGATATTGCAAGATATTACGATTCTGACTTTATATTATTTTTTCATATTTAGATATTGTGATTATTTCAATCACAATATCGGAATCACACTTAAATCATTCCAATTTGAAATATCGTTCAGGATTTGCGATGCGATGTTTTGACAAGACTTGAAAGGAATCACATGTAGGCCTTAATTCATAATCAATTGAGATTAGTTGCATTTACTCTTTTAAAGGCTCAAGGATATTTGCATCTGTTTATTCATGTTTGCAATAAAAGTCCCATACTTATTTAATTTACTTCATTAATTGAATTTCCTCTCTCATTTTTTCTCTATTGCTCAATCTCAGGAGACAACGGTCAAAAATGACTAAGAAAGGAAAAAATACAGTCGAGGCTTCTGCATTCGAAAACTTAGACATGCATCCACTTTTTAGTGATACTATATGCAACAAAGATGGTGGAACTACATCATGGGAATTTATGTATAATCTGCTGGAGAATGAAGATCCAAAGGTATTAGAAATGAAAGCAATGACTGATGCTAAAATCTCATCTGAAGCTTCCTATTTTGAAGTAGCATGTTCTTTCTTACACAAAATAGCGGCAAGGCCTAAAATCCTGCTATACACGGATATGGTGAAGTGGATTGTTGAAAATGTAGGTATCTCAGATAGGACATTCATGAATTCAGTATATGAAGTCATGGGGTCATTTACCTGAGACAATTTTCGTAGAATGTATCATCTTCCAAAACCTCAAAAGTCTTATGAGAAAGCTTTCATTGAGCAGTTCACAAAATAAAACGAAGACTCGATAGATGTCATGAAGACTTGGAGATCTGGCTCCAATAATTTCAAATGGGAGAAAAATGGTGTGTACCATATTGCACCTTTATCAGCCCCACATAGTTATGTAGCTTCAATGATGTGTAGGCTTTTTGGAAAAGCTGATAGTACCAATTTTTCTATGGAATGGATTCCATTAATTGATGCGGATGTTAATGCCACAATTATGAATTGGATTAATATTTTTTCCAAGGATTTGGATATGGCCATTAGATAATATAGACACAAAAAATTTGTCTCTGCTTGGGTTATCCCTCCCTTTTTTATGTGCATATGTAATGGATGCTATTTGTTTATGTTCAATATTTCCTAACATGGGTTGGAATTTCACTCTCAAAGACCCTACTCCTATCCATGTGTATCATAATATTTTATGGGAATCAAAATTTTTCCCCCATTTTTATAATATTTGTGAAATCATTATGTTGTCAATCGATCAAACCATTTTTGATGTAAAATCCCCCAAGATTTCAAAAGAAGAAAAGATATACATCTTGCAGGTGGCAAGATGGTTTGGTGAAGGGAAGTTCTTGGCCTGATGGTTTGGGAGTATTGCAGCTCCCCATGTTCTTCCTTATTATGTTCCTGATAAGTTAATAGCAAGAGAGATTTCATATCAAAAATAGTAGGGGAAGGTATTACCAAAACCCTAAAAGACATGAAGAAATCTATCTGGTCGATTTTTCTAATGCAATGTGGTTCTTTTGCATTATTTTATTTTGGACATGTAGATAAATAAATACAGAATATAACATGCTTGAATATGGCTACTATTCTAGGCAGACAATATGATCCTAACAAATTCATTCAAGACTTTACCGCTATGGTTAAAATCAGACAATTCATTAATGAGAAAGATGAATTTGATGATCTATTTCAAAAGGTCGAGACATTCTCATAAGTCTTACATTTGGCATCAATCAAATTTATCCCAAATGACCTCAATTGTTTTCATATATACAGGAATAAAATATTGAAAAGGGTCCCTTTAGACCTAATGTAAATTGAGGAAACAAGAAAGCCCACTCCCAATGTAATCCTAGAAGAGATTTTCGATCACAATTCTGATCAAGAATCTCCAGAGAAGTCAATTCAAGGTTCAAAACTTTCTGATCATCAATCTCTTAATCATGAAGAAAACCCTAAGGAAAGTCAACTTTTTATGTAATAATAAATTTTTGATACATATGTTCTATTATTTATACCTCTCTTATGCATTTAGAGAGGGGTCCAAGATTTTATCAAAACCACTTTGCAAAAGCTTTCATGAAATATATTGGACAAGATCTTGATTTTCTTGGATATTAAAGAATACTCTATTGAAGTTGCATTTATGTACTCTTGCAGTGTATTTGTTTGAAAAGAAGCAGATCAACGTTGTTGATTTCATGAGTAGAACCTTTCATATCTGGTATTTCTTTCTTCATGATTGAGTTTTTTTTATGTGTTAGCAATAATTTTCCTTATATTAACTTACATATGATATCTGAGTTACATTTTTTCATTAAAATCACTATTGTATGGCATTTCAGCTGTAATACCCTATTATGTTACGAAACTAGCTCCAAAAATAGAAGAAAAGAGAGATCAGTGCCTTAGAAATCAGCCACTTCGAGGGGGAATCCTCCAATACATTACATAAATGAAAAATTCTTGGATGATAGAAATGAAAAAACCTCCTTCTATATATAGGAGCCCATGGGATAACAATATAATCCTAGCTGACCTAACAATAATAATGTAAGGGCACAATAATAACAATATTGGGGTTATAGGGGTACAACAATAACAATAAGGGGGTTACACTAACAACAATAAGGGACTATACTAGTAATATAGGGACCTAACATGCCCCTCTCCTTCAAAAAGGTGTTGTCCTCAACGCTTGAGTAGCTCTGGATGCTTCCATATAAAATTATCATCCTCCCATGTAGAATCTTTAGTGGGTAAGTTCTTCTACTTGATGAGATACTCTGAAATTGATCGATTTCATAGCTTTCAAGTTCTTTTTTCTGTGATTGCTTCAGGTTCCAATATGATTTTTCCTTCCTCATCAAATTCTGGAAATATTGTTTGAACAAGAATTTTTTCACATATAACCTTCTTTAAGCATGAAACATGGAAAACTGGATACACTCACGAAGAAGTAGGAAGCTTCAATTTGTATTCCATAGTACCAATCTTTAGCAACACCTTGTAAGGAACATAGTACTTTGGCGATAATTTATTATCCTTCTTATTGTAAAATCCCAAAATTGCGATTCACAGCAAAGCCTACTGGAATAACGCTTTCTTTAGAAATTGGTGCACTAAAATGAGTTTGCAGCCCCTAGCTCCCTTAGATTAGTGGATCTAATGTCTAAATCCAAAAGGAGAGAAAAAAAAATCAAACAAGTTGAGGTAAACAGACCTCCCACCACCTAGTATGGCTGAAAAACACCCAAAGAATGGGGCTGCAGTCATGCACAACAAATCTGCTTCAGAAATAATGCAGTCCCACTGAGTTAAATTAGAATAAAAATATGGAGGCTGAATAATTACATGTACATTAGTAAAACGGATCTATAATGTGGCCCATACAGTGTACAAGAGAAAAATAGAATATGTACAAGAAGAAACCCTCAAGATGGAGGTACTGCAACAATGAATTGAGACTGCAAAGCTTGACAGCGTTAGTTTATGGGCTGAAGTAGTTGTATATTAAATTTTAGATATAGAACAGATCTGTGTACAAAAAGATATATCTATATCATATATGTACACTAGATGAGTTCCTCTACAAATTCCCCTTGGGGTTTTGATCAAAACATGAATGTATAGGAGTAGATCTGAGATCTAGAATTATAGATTTGCAACAATATTTAGGAATTCTAAAGTAAATAGAAGCATAAGTAAATAAGACCTGAAACAAACATGTATTGGATGGCCAATCCATGGATCACCACAGTGAAAGGGAGGATCCTATCACCGGAGATCTCTCCTCCAAAAAGTAGTCAAAGCACCCTGCAACTGAATACTTGCAGATAATGCAGTTATGGAAGGAAAATTGTGTTGTAGGCTCTAGCACTGGTTTTTTCTAATGCCAAGATCTGAAATGGTAGCTCCAAGGATCTAGAATGATCTTACCAATGGGATAGACAACTTCCCCACTGAAAAGAGCCTCTAGATTTTCTTAGATCTGAGTAGATCTAGCCTCCACTTGTTGTAGCTTACAAAAACAATCAAACCCTCAATAAGATTTGAATTGTGGTTGGAAGATGAAGCTTGGACAAATGCCAGATAGTGGACAAGATGCAACAAGACTCCTCCAAGAGCTGCTCTAGGAAGGAGGTGGGATTCTCGACCAGGAACACCCAAGTGCTAAAAAACACTATTCTCAGCTAAACAGCTAGAGAATGAGGGATGTATAAAAATAAAATACCTTCAACAATATCAAATGATCAACCCTCTCCTTGGTGTCCTTCTCTTACTTTTATAATGTGGAAGTCTTACCAAACTCTAAACCATCTTGATGAGTTAGCTTCATTCACATGAGTGGCCTCCAACATGGACTGCACTATGCCTTTAGGAGATACATTACATCTAGAAAGCACTGTTTATTTGGTCCTGTTGACCCAGTCAATTGATACAGCCTCTTTCACACTCAAGTGTGTTTTATAAAATGGCCCAGATTTAGCCTTGTTTACATTGGGCATTGATTTATTTTGATGTTTTTAGGAGTTTTACATGTCCTCCTTCACATTTTATTCATCAATATGAAAATAAAAATAAGACAAAGAAAAATTGAATATTCCCATTAGCTTGGGCTAATTGGGAATATTATAGTCCTCCACTCCAAAATTTTACTTGTCCTCATGCACTTGATAGGGTGAGTGCTACAACACTTCTCCTTCCCCATTGGTGACACCATCAAGGATCCAACTCTCTACATAAGCTGAGTGTTCACCAATCCATCCTTCCATGAGTTGTCTCTCCAAAATCATCAAGAGATGTACATAATCCATCCCACAAAGTGTCAAGAATGCCACTGAAATAATCATGGTTGAACCCCTACTCTCCCTGATATATGTATTAAAGTATACAAAGAGAGTCTCCATCCCATGTGGTACACACATGCCTCCTATTCTTCCTCCATACAAATCCAAAAATAGGAAAAGTACATCATCTATGTATGGAAGAAAAAATACAATTAGATAAACATAAATTTGAATAAGAGGAGTTGGGTCATAATCCCACATATGGTACCAGCACAGGTCATCTCCTACCTGTATCAGATTAGATCAAGATGTGGTAAGTGGTCCTCCCACCACTTACTTGCTACCCATGTTATCTCACTATGGCCGAAAGTGTCAGATAATTTTGGTGCCTTGGGGAAGCACCCATCATGATAGAGAATATCCCTTTGTTCATCAAGGGAGTGGCCAAATTTAGAGATTGGAGTGGCCCACTATTTTCCATGAGCTTTACATGATATATCACTCCTCCTTGTAGCCATGGCCTGCATAAACATGGTGAAATAATATGTATAATCAGAAAATAAAACTTGACTTACATAACTAGATTCCTAACCATCAATACCTCTTATACACATGGAGTGGTGCATGGATCTCCCTCCCCTTCCCAAAGAAGGAATAGATGGCTGAAATAACCCCTTTATAGAGTCATATTTCTGCCCCAACTCCACATACTTCATGCATCTTTGAAAATTCTGATATAGTTCTTCTTTCAAGCTTTCCCAATCAAAGCTTCTCATGATGATGTTGTAGATCCTCATGGAGTACATATGGCTGAAACAAAACTCTTTGTAAGCTCTTTGTAGTATCTTCTACTTGAGCTTGGAGGCTATAGACAAGAATACTCTACCATGATGATAGATGACCTCTTCTTGGACTAAATAGCCCTCTTCATGCAACTAGTAATCAAATATCATACAAGTGTGCAGATCTTTGGAATAATCCACTAGAAGTAGGGATTTCCAACACAGATCTAGACTGTTCAACAGTGACATCACATATGATGTATGAACAAAAATGTTTTTCATGTTTTTGATCTCTTCCTTGACATCTCCTATGTCAAAGGTGTGTGTTGGAAGGTTGATCCTTCCATTATCCTCCTCCCACAATGCAGATCCAGATATGAGAGTGGGTAGTGGTGATAAGGGAACAAGATCTCCCTTCTTCTGGAGTTTACCCAAGCCTGCCAACACTGTAGCTTTTTCTTATAATGATATAATCCTTCTTGGATTCATGAGTGGAGCACCAAGATGTGATGCACCTTTCACCAACTCTTAATCAGGTGGCCTTCTAGGTGGTTTTCTATAAGACAATGATGCCTCATGGTTCATCCTCACATGCCTGTCAAATGGGAACAACATCTCCTTACTCCCACTATGTAAGTTCACCTCTGATTTCTATGTGGAATCCCCATGATAATGTTATTTCACTCTTAAAGATGCAAGAGTGCTCTTGATTGGAACATTTTCTCCCTTCTCTTCTTCATGCACCAGTGGATCATCTCTTGTTATGACAACGTTATGACCCTTCCTCTGTTCTGTCTGATTGTCTACTAGCATAGACACTTGTTGATCATCTTCCTCATGTATATGATCCTTGGGGCCTTCTTACAAAGATACAAGAGCCCTCCTAGTAGAAGCAATGGCTTCCTCTCCATATCTTAATAGACATAGATATCCTCCTACTGTCACAGTGTTGGAGGAACCTTTCAGTTCTTCTCCTTTATTCTCCTCATCAATGGAGTATGCTTCATCAATAAGAGATCATGTTTCTTGATCTCTTCTTGAGGAAAGGACACTCATGTCTTCTTCTTGAGAATAATATTCTTCCTGAAGTGGGGCCTTTGCCCTTGGAAAATCATGTAACAGATCTTCAACCCCTTCAACAATGTTCTGAAATGGAGTTATCTCCATGGATCTTCCCATCTCATGAAAATGTTCTGATCCCTTGGGCTTAGTTTTTCCACCCACATAAATTCCCGATGGCATAGAATTAAATCTTTTCACTAACCTCCTAGTGAAATTTCAATAAGTAGAGATGTTTACATTTTTTAATGAAGAAGACTCAAATAACCACCAGGCATATGCTTTACCTTGGAGGTGCAGCGCTGCTACTCTTATGGATTATTCTTCAGAGACTTGATGAAGCTGCAAATAGGTGTCAAGCTACCCTACCCAAGATTGGGGTGAGCTCTTAGGTGATCCATCAAAAACAGGTAGAGAAAATCTACCAAAAGTGGGCTGCATGCACCCTCTCCTCATACTATAGCTATAGGATCTCCTTTCTTCTTTAAGATGATAGAACTTTGGGAAAATGAGATGTTCTTTGAATATCTTTGACTGAGATTCATACTCTTGGAGATATTTACCAATATTTTCCTCCTCTGGTGTTCCTTCTCCTCCTCCTTCCTTTGAGAAGAAAGTGGGCATGTTACAGTGTTGTAGATTAGGTTGTGTGGCTGAATGCTCACACACATCATAAGAAGTACTGGGGATCCCTTGATGGGAAAATATCCTTGATGGATCTGCATATATTTCCCTCCTCATTCCCTAGATTTCTTCCTTTAGCTCATGCATAGCTTGAGAAAGAGTTTTAGAAAACTCTTCTCTTCTAATCCTTCTAGATAAAGGGGTTTCACCCTTCTTCTCTTTGTCTTCTATGTAATATTTATTCTATCTTATTTTTTGGTACCTCTCCTCTATGTTAGTGATAGGTTCTTCTCCTTCCAGAGACATATTGGCTCTGCAATAAAAGCACAGGCTGTGCCAAGAAATATGCTTTGATACCACTATAAAATCCCAAAATTGGGATTCACAACAAAGCCTACTGGAATAACGCTTTCTTTAGAAATTGGTGCACTGAAATGATTTTTCAGCCCTTGGATCCCTTATATCATTAGATCTAATGTCTAAATCCAAAAGGAGAGAAAAAACAAATCAAACTAGGTGAGATAAACAAACCTCCCACCACCTAGTATGGTTGAAAAACACCCAAAGAATGGGGTTGCAGTCATGCACAACAACTCTGCTTCAGAAATAATGTAGTCCCAATGAATTAAATCAGAATAAAAATATGGAGGCTGAATAATTACATGTACATCAGTAAAACAGATCTATAATGTGGCCCATACAGTGTACAAGAGAAAAATAGAAGATGTACAAGAAGAAACCCTCAAGATTGAGGTGCTGCAACAACAAATTGAAACTGCAAAGATTGACAACGTTATTTTATGGGCTAAAGTAGCTTTATATTAAATTTTAGATCTAGAATAGATCTGTGTACAAAGAGATAGATCTATATCATATCTGTACACTAGATGAGTTCCTCTACAAATTCCCCTTGGGGTTTTGATCAAAACATGAATGTACAGGAGTAGATCTGAGATCTAGAATTATAGATCTGCAGCAATATTTAGGAATTATGCAGTAAATAGAAGCATAAGTAAATCAGATCTGAAACAAAAATGGATTGGATGGCCAATCCATGGATCACCACAGTTAAAGATAGGAGGCTATCATCGGAGATCTCTCCTCCAAAAAGCAGTCAAAACACCTTGCAACTGAATACTTGCAGATAACGTAGTTATGGAAGGAAAAATGTGTTGTAGGCTCTAGCACTAGTTTGGCCTGATGCCAAGATCTAAAATGGTAGCTCCAACGATTCAGAATCCTCTTGCCAATGGGATAGGCAACTTCCCCACTGAAAAGAACCTCTAGATTTGCCTAGATCTGAGTAGATATAGCCTCCACTTGCTGCAGCTTACAAAAAAAATCAAACCCTCAACAGGATATGAATTGTGGTTGGAAGATGAAGCTTGGCCAAATGCCGGATAGTGGACAAGATGCAACAAGAATCCTCCAAGAGCTGCTCTAGGAAGGAGGTGGGATTCCCGACCAGGAACACCCAAGTGCTAAACAACACTATTCTCAACTAAACAACTAGAGAATGAGGGATGTATAAATAGAAAATACCTTCAAAAATATCAAACGATCAACCGTCTCCTTTGTGTCCTCCTCTCACTTTTATAATCTGGAAGTCTTGCAAAACCCTAAACCATCTTGATGAATTAGCTTCATTCACATGAGTGGCCTCCAACATGGACTGCGTTGTGCCTTTAGGAGATACATTGCATCTAGATAGTGCTATTGATTTGGTCCTGTTGACCCAGTCAATTGATCCAGCCTCTTTCACACTCAAGTGTGTTTTATAAAATGGCCCAGATTTAGCCTTGTTTACATTGGGCATTGATTTATTTTGATGTTTTTAGGAGTTTTACATGTCCTCCTCCACATTTTATTCATCAACATGAAAATCAAAATAAGACAAAGAAAAATTGAATATTCCCATTAGCTTGGGCTAATTGGGAATATTACACTTAGCTTGCTTGAGGGACATTTGTTTGTATAGTTGTAGCTGTAAAGATACCTAGTCTCCTACATAAAAACTTCTCTCACTGCAATGTTGATCTGCTTGTTGTTTCATTCGATTTTGTGCCAAATTTAGGTTATCCTTTAAGAGATGGAGAACTTATTTTTGATGCTCGATGTGATCTTCCACTGGTTGAACCTTATAATTTTCTCTTAAATATGATGTGATGGACGGTGGATGATATCCATAAAGTGCCATAAATGGGGTCATTTTTGCTGCAGTATGGAAGGAAGTGTTATACCACCATTCAGCGAGAGGTAACCACTTGACCCATTGTGTTTTCTTATCAGATACAAAACAACGAAGATATAATTCCAAAAATTTATTCACTATCTCAGTTTGACCATCAGATTGAGGATGATAAGATGAGCTATGATCTAGTTGAGTACCAAGAAAGAAAATAATTATGTCCAAAAATTTCCAGTAAAAATGGGATCTCTGTCACATACAATAATCTTTGGGTTTCCATGTAGCTTTTTAATTATTTCCATAAATGCAGTAGCAACTGTACTTTCTTTAAATGGATGAGATAATGCACAAAAGTATGCATACTTGGTAAGTCTATCAAATACAACCATGATGACACTCTTTCCTTCAGATTTAGGTAAACCAATGATAAGATCCATTGAAATATCCTCCCAATGTTGACTTGGAATGGATAAAGGTTGTAGAATATCTGGGATCTTAATTGTCTCAATTTTATTTTGCTGGAAAACCAAACATTCTGCCACAAAATTTTGAATATCAGATTTAATTCCATCCCAAAAAAAATATTTCTTCACCCTATGGTAAGTTTTTAAGAATCCTACATGTCCTCCTAAAGGAGAAGTGTGCAATTCCAAAAGAATATTTTGTTTTAGTTTGGAATTCTTACAAATATATAAGCGATCTTTGTATCATAAGGAATCATTTTTCCAACTAAATGTATTAGATGTACTAGGATATTTCTGCAACTTTTGAATGAGTGTCCACACTTCTCCATCCTTCTTCCATTCATCCCTTGCTTCAGTTATCCAATCTAGTTGGATAATAGAAATGGCACAAAGCAATGCTTCCACCTCTTCATCCTTTCTTGAGAGTGCATATGCGACAACATTTAGCTTCCATTTTTGTAGATGATTTCAAAGTCATAAGCCAACATCTTTGTGACCCATTTTTGCTGCTCTTCTAAAGATATTCTTTTTTCCAAAAAGTGTTTAAGACTATCATGATAATTTTTTACCTTGAAATATCTTCCCATTAGGTAAGGCCACCATTTCTTTAGTGCATGTAGTATTGATAACATTTCCTTCTTATAGATATATTTATGTAAATAATTTCCTTTGATTGGATGACTTTCAAAAGCAATGGGTCTTCCCTCTTGCATTAAAACACCACCAATTCCATTTCCTAAGGCATCGCATTCCACAATAAAGGTTTTTGTGAAGTTTGGCGTAGCTAAGACTGGTGCTAGGCACATTTCCTCTTTAAGATATTCAAGGGCCTTAGTTGCATCAAAAATCCATGAAAATGCATCTTTCTTCAATAATATTGTTAGAGGAGCTGCTATTCTCCCATAATTCTTAACAAAATAGCGATAATAACCTGTTAACTAGAGAAATCCTCGCAACTTCTTTATGGTTGTGGGGACTTTCCATTCTGTTGGAATGGGGCTCCCTAAAGCTGTGAATTTTGTATATTTTTGTATTAATTAGTCTAACACAGGGGTTTTGGGGTAGGTCAAAGCCTCGAGCACATTGTAATGGGTCAAAGGGTAGACCTAGAGTTCGCAACCCACAGTTTTCGGACCATAGGAAAGCGTAGGCTAATTTGATATAAATAGGTGAATATTTGGAGTCTAGAAAGTAGGTGTGAATTTGGACTAAGGCAACATGCAAACTGTTAGATCTATTTTGGGTTGTTTGGGTAAGGACTCATGTTGGCTGTGTGTGCGGAGATCCTTAGTCCTGCTATGTGTGGACCTTGCTAGTTGTGTGCACAGTCTATGTTTGGGATGTAACTGGGTTTTTGGATGCTAATATATGCCAGTATAGTTGAAGTATCTCTGTGTTATCTGGATTTATTATGCTACTGTTGATGTGAATATTTGGAATGTGTTTGGTGTTTTGAATACATCTGTGCTATTTGTTTATGCTACGAATATATCTGTGTTATGGTATGAAGTATATCTTTGATCTATTATTGATGCGTTTATGATATTATGTACTGGAAACTGCTGATACGCATGTGGCTGCGAAGGTACTGACTAGATCTATCCATGATAATATCTCTGTTATGATTAATTGCGGATTATATTGTTAACGAACCTGTAAATAGACCTGTCTGTGCGGATCCAGGACGTTGCGAACACATATCTGCCTTGATTACCTACTCTCTCTCTCTCTTAGGGTGTGGAAACTTGGTTCTAGCACCCTCCCATACTACTTCGAGTGAGACCTTGGCTTGCAGAAGTAGGTCATTGCCGAAAGGGCTAGTAGTATAGGGGTTTGTTAGCAAACATTAACCTCCGAACTTGGGTCAGGACCCCTCAAGCCAACAAATGGTTCCATTTCCGGGACCAAGAGAATTTTGAGAGAGAGAGATTGGGTTATGCCATGAGGCCATTGGAGACTTGAGAATGTGGAAATTGAAGAGTGGTTCGAAAGACATGTTTGGGAATCTGTTGTAAAAGAGAACCGTAGCACAAAATTGACAGCTGAGAAGTGGAAAAATAAGTACATTTTTACTAAGGTATATGAAATTTTATTTGTAACCTTTGCACATGAGCGACAGGAGTGGCTAGCTAGGCTCGTAGATTTCCAGACGTGTTGGAAGGATGAGCGGGTCATGCAGTGGACTCCAGAGTTCATCAAGCAGTTTGAAATAACTGACAATACCATCACCCATATGGTAGATCACTGGGTGGATAGCGTGCTAGGAGGATTTGTAACAGAATTCGCAGTTGACCATTTCATATCCTATTCAGAAGCAGAGTAGAGGTTCTTCAAAGGGTTCAAAGGTAAGTTCATGGAAACATTTCCCTTTTTAATCAAAATATTACTATGCAAAAAAAGCATTTTGTGCAGCCACACCAAGTGAATGACCCCTGATCTGAGCAAGAGCACCACACGAAGTGGTAAATACTACCGAACTAATCAAGAAGGAGATAGATATGTCTACAGTCTAGTAAGGGGTTCGACTGCGCATAGCCCTCCAGCTACATTACCCTCAAGTCATCATAGGGGTAAGAACTCACCCATACCACCACCTCCACCAGAAGACGATATGGCCTCGCACATGAAGCTACCTACCTTCAAAGCTGTAGGGGATAAAGATATGGACTGATTATGTTTTGTCACAAAGTCAGTATGTACTGCGAAAATTGTGGCCAGTGATGCCATAAAAAGGGTGCAACTATCCCTTGCCTTCGAAGGAAGAACCCTGGACTGGTATATGGGATACGTAGCTTAGCATGCGAATGCGACCATTCAAGAGGTTAAGGATTCCCTAAAACAATAGTTTCAGAAGCCTAAGTCTTATTCTCAGATAGTGAATGACTTAAAATATTTCAAACAAGGGCCCTATGAGTCTATATGGGAGGCTAAACAATGACTAAAGAAGGTGACCAGGGAGGGGGAATTTATTTATGATGACAAACAGCACAAGGAATGGTTCATCGCTATGTTACTACCTCACCTGCGTGGGCCTATAGGTCAGCAAGCCATTGACTCACAAGAAAAAGCCTTAGAGATTTCTATGAAGTTGGAAGCCGCGTCGAGAGATGATGCTCAGTTGGGGGTACAACAGATCCAAGGGAAACTACAGGAAATGCACCTCAAAATCTAGAACCTACACAAGGAGCTGGGGAAAGAAGCTAGCCTAGACGTATGGTGCATAAGATGTAGGGTGTCTGGGCACACCAAGGATCAGTCCGCTCTATTGGCAGATTATATGTAGGCTAGGGGGCACAGCCCATTACGTCCTAGGGACGGTGCGGGACCAAGTAGTTTGGCCTTACGGTGCGCTGACTGTCACGTAGCAGGACTGCATGATACCAACCAATGCCCCCATCTGGCCACTTAGGTTCCAGAATTGAAGTAACAATGGTGCTGATTTTTCTCATCTGTGGGGCATGACGAACAAAACTGTCAGACATATGACCTAATGATGGACCGGCGAAACTTATATAGGATGCAGGCTGACCCCTTGTCACCTCTATCTCCCTCAAGCAGAGGAGGCTCCCTAGCTAGGGGGAGAGGAGGGGGGAGGGGTGGAGGTGCCAGTCGGGTAAGAGGATAACTAATTTGTTATAACTATGGAGAAGTAGGACACTTTGTGAGGGACTACCTAAACCCTGCGAGGCAGTCTTGCAAATATTGTAGACAACTGGACCATGTGATTGAATATTGTCCAATTCTGATAGAAAAAATGTAGGAGAAGTAGCAAACACCTACGCAGAAAAGGTTAAAGTAGAGCCACGAGACAAAGGACCAAGCATCAATGTCATAACACATAACAGCATGGCTATTGAGGGAGATGAGGAAAAAGTTGCATTTGAGCCACTTATCTGAAAAGCATCTATCAAACAAGAAGGTTTGGACCCACAGAAGGAAAAGGAAACCTTTTTCACAGCTCGCAGAGGATTTACTAAGGCTGAGGCATCTACTTCTCAAGCTCGCGTAAACCTCAAAGTAGATGACAAGGTCAAACCATTTTTGTAGGCATGTATGTGTTATCACTCTAGTAATTTCTTAAGTTGTGGGATTTTGAGTTTTTAGTCAAAGAACACTAGAGGTAACCACAAACCTACTTCAAAATCTAGGATCTAGCCTTCCTAGGGTTCAGAGAGGGCTCTCCCTTTAAGGTTTATCTTTGCTTTGATTTATAATATTAGGCTAGTTATGAAAGTACAATTTGGTTTTGATTTAAAGGATTTGGTGGGAAAAAATCACTTGGAGGTAAGATAGAGAGAAATCTACTTGTCCATTTGGCTATGGAGTTTAAATCAAGCTAGCAGCACTAGAAATCAAGGCTAAAAGGTACAAATATATTCAGGGCAAGATAGATAACCCTCAGAGATTTGGGAAAGTGGTTTTTTGTGAGGTGGTATGATCGGGATCCTTTGATCCGGAAAATGGAAGTAGAAGGCAGAGGTCAAATAGGAGTGAGAGAAGTTAAGAATTCTCAACACCGGAAATCAGAAGAAAACATTAAAATGGCAATTAGTTAAAGACAGGGAGCACTTGACTAATCCTGTAGTAATACTCCTAGTTACACATTTAGATAGAATAAAGATATAATGAATTGAATGAAACTCAAAAATGAAACAATGACAAGAAGGGAGTACTTCACTCATCAGCTTATCATAGGGATCCTGAATTATGATGCCAGTCAGCTTGTCCAGTCTGCTACTTCGAATTCAAATACACAATAGCTTCCAATGTTCAAGAAAAATTTCTATAATATGTCCAACAATTTTATTCCAGCCTGAATACTTCTAATGTATAATTATTTGTACAAAATGTAGTTACAAATATCCTAGGAGAAATCTAGGAATATCTTTAGGAAAAATAAAATATCTTTACATAATAAGAGAGACAGCTACTTAACAGATCAGCAAGCTATCCTCTTATCCAAAATAAATAGGATTGTTTTATCTAACAAGGAGCTTTTGATTGATTAGCTGTCCTGCTTGTTGGCTGCTAGAAAATATCGGGCTTTTGACTTGCCTTCGCTGACACTCTTTCATCTGATACTCTTTGATGCTGCTACAATTTCACTATTTACTACTGTAAAAATATGTTTTTTTGCAGTAAAATCAGAAAACTGTCTTTTTATTTCACTGTTTTTTTTTTACTGCTTTCTTGACTGTTTGAAGGTAATATTTCTTCATTGTTTTACCTCTCATTGTTACATTAAATCAATAAATGTTTGCCATTGTTATTCATTGGGAATTTTGACATTCTTTAGCTTCCTAAAATTCTCATCAGCCTCTATGTATCTAGAAAAAGTGGGCTTGGACACAAAGAGATGTTTAATCTCATGTTGTAAAAAGAACAAACCTTCGAAATGCTGAAGGAGGAATTTTCCTGTGGGAGTGCCTTGTGCTAATGGTTTGTTGATTTTATCCTTGGAAAATTCCCTTATCTTTTTATCATAATCCTACCGGAGCATCAGTTTTTCATTAAAAACATGGATGTGTGGCAGACCCCTTTTTCTTAAGTTTGTGTATTTTACCATAAACTTTGTTATGGCGATGTTATTTGATTCACATTTCTCTTCCAGATTGTTCATCAAATTATTCTTAGTTACAACCTTTTTAATCTTTAAGATTGTTTCTGTTCTGTCCAATATTGTAATTCCTCCATTTCTGCCTTGTTCTTGTTGTTCAAGAATGTGATGAGTTTTAAAGCCTGAGCAGGCTTATTAGTTAACTCATCCTTGGTCTTTTGAATCTTTGTCGAGGCTGCTAATAATAAATCTCTCTGCTCATATATAACTCGAATTGAAGGCCATTGAGTGTGAATGGATTCAATTATGTTTGTCCATAGATGATTTTTTATGTATGAAATTTTCTCAGTGAAAGTTAGATATTTTTGTAAGCCCTTGATTTGTTCTCCAAGTCTAATTGCCTTCTGCTCATGAGTTTTAGCATTTATCAGTGTTGTCTTGTTTTTAGCTTCAAGACTTTCAATCATATTTTTTAGGTTGTTGATTTCATTGGTTTTTAAGGAAAATTCCTCCATAGCTTTTACAATCTGACCTACTCCATCTGTTTGTTGACCCTGTCTTGTAGAAGAATTTGTGGTTGAAGTAGTAGATGAAATCACTGGCATTGTAGTTTCCGGTGGTTTTTTTGGTGCTAGCTTCTCTCCTAATGTGGAAGCCACTGTTGTGGTAATCACTGGTATAACTGTAGGAATGATAGGAGTGTCATGTTCTTTCACAGTTTCCTTCTCTTGGACAAGCTGGTCCATTTGGGATTCCATTTCTTTGATCTAAGAAGTTAATTTGAGGATGAGCTTCATCATTTATTCTTTTTCAGTTTGATCTTGAAGGATTTCTTTGGTTTGTGGATGCTCACTTTGAGGAAGCTTCAGCTGTTTCCTCAAAGCTGCAATATCATCATTCTTTTTCTTTACGAACAATTCTACTGCTTGAATATTTGAGGGATCATATCCCACCCGTAAGATTAAATACTCTAAGTTTTTAATCCATAGGTTCTTTGCATACAAATATGCCTTGTCTAAATTCATTTGATCCTGCATATTAAGAAAATTATTTTGTAGCTTGGTAGCACTCATTGCTTTAGTCACCACTATTGAATATAACATTTCAGAGCTATGTCTATGAAATTCAATTTGGTCTAGCTCATGAACATTTTTCAGTGTCTACCTCAAACTCCACCTTTTTATAATCTGCCACTATTTTTGGTGCCGAGGTAGTTGGTTGCAAAAATGACATAATTGTCTTGTTTGTAGAATAATCAAAGGTTGTTAGTAGCCTATTTTGATTCCCAGGTTTTTTCTTGAGGAATTGAGAATATATTTCTGATTTGATTTCCTCATTCTTCTGCTTTATTTTCTTATATCTCTCCTTGATGTCTAAATCCTTTTCCTCAGCTATTTTTGAGGAAGAGGCCTCCATATTATTCTATTTTTCAATCATTTGAGTGTCATATTTACTTGTTGTTTTGTCTTTTTCAATTTCTGCAAGTATTTTATTCACTATCGTTGTTGCTTCATCATTATTTACTTCTGGACAATTTGTATCTTCAATGTCAATTACTTTTTCTTTCTCAACTGAACTGAGTTTAAGCCTTTTGTTATAAATTAGTTTGAATTTAGTTTCTGTAGTTGTTTCTGTTGTGTATGCTCCTTGTTCTCTGCCTCTTTTTGCTGATATTTTTGGCTGCTTTACAACTTCAAGAGCTTGTGCTGTATTCATTTTACTTGTTGTCTCTGTTGTACTAGCTATATCTCTTAGTGTATTTTCCACCCATTCTGCTTGGTTGGAAAATTTCTCAATCTCAGGCTTAAGCTCATGTATGAATGGATTCAATTCGCATTTTACCCTTAGACTGCTAAGGATCTCTTGAGGATCATAGTTCCATGGAAAACTTTCTTGAAATTTAAACTCTGCTAATCTCTTTGTGATTTTTTTTTCTACATCTCTGCGGTTTATGATAAAGGGACCAACCTGATTCTTTAACTTAAATTGAGTCCTTTTTCTAGCGGCCATGAAGCTAATAGAATTAGAATTGAGAATTTGTCTCAAATACTCTAGTGCAAAAATTCTAATGCTCATATATCTAGGCAACTTATAAGGTAATAAGTTAGATCCAAAAATTCTTAACTCTGTATTATTCTCATAGAGATACCAATCTCCCACTTTATTCTGTTCTGACAGTTGCAGGATTATTTTCATTTTCTCATTGAATCTATGTTGCTCTGCTTTATACAAAATGTTCATTGCTGGATGTAGAAAAAGTTGTGAAAAAGTTTGTGTAGGTGAAATCACTGCCCTCTTTCCTAAGCAAGGAAGTCTAGAAGATAATGGATAAAGGCTTACCCTCTAATTCCATCTTTTGTAGTGCAATAGGAAATCTATCAGCTTGAAAGAATAAGAATAAGTAAAACAGATAAGATGAGTATCTAAAAACTCCTTCAGTGGGTAAAGTTATCAGCTGATGATGGATATTGTTGGCTATGAAACCATCAAAGTCAAAAATGACTGATGGAGGCTGGCCTGGAGACAAGGTGGATAGGAAACCTAGAATGGACTCATCAGTGAATCCATCTGTAAAGTATCCAAGTATAAATGAGAGCATAGAGATAATATGTCTAGATCCTTTAGGTAATTTAGCAGTGGAATAAGGAGGGTTTAACTTAGGAATGTCAACATGGGAAGGCATAAAGTTTTGAAATATCATGAACTTCTTAGGAAAGGCCAGGCCTAAGTACAACTGAGTCAAAGCTTCTATAGATAGGGGAACTGATTGAGGATCAAATTGTAATTGAAGCATTTGATTTATTGATTCTGCTGTGATGGTAAAAATGATTTCTCTATCAGCATTGACTATGGCTCTTTGATCTAGATCATAATATTTTTGACATAATCTGATAAGATCTTGGTTAAGGTGGGTCAATGGAACTATATATTTTGGAAAATGAGTCTCCCAAATAGTCATTTCATCCTTGTCCAAGTATTTTTTATAACACCAATTATGTATCTCCAAGAGGTTAAATTCTACAACTGGATCAACAATTTTGTAGTCAATATCAGTCAATGGGAGGCCTTCTATAACAACTACAGGTAGCTAGAGGGGATTCACTGACACAGTGGATTTTGCAGTAAGGACTGGAGTAGATTTAATAGCTTTAGATCCTTCAGATTTAGGGGGTTTGGATCCTCTAGGCTTATTTGGTTTAGATCCTCCAGGTTTAGCCATGCTTTTATTTTTAGTCATTCTGGGATACTTCTGCAAGATTAAATTGTTTGCAGAAGTTATTTTCCTTTTTTAGAGGATGAATTGGGCAATTTTTAAGCAAAAGATAGTCTCTATTGGTCTTTTTTGCTCAGTTAGGCTTCTTAGAGAATGTAAACAGGGATAATATAGGAAACGAGGGTTTCCTGAATGGATTTTGATTGAAAAAGGAGCTTTTAAGGAATACTTAGGCTTCAAAGAGTGGTTTTTCGAACATAGAACTTTCTGGGAAAAATTGGCCACGGTTCGACCTCTTTTGGTCATTTTTGGGCAATTTCCTCCAGTGAATTCTTCTAATTGAAAGCTTAGTTCTATTATAGAAGATTTCCAATGAAATTTGCAGGCTTTAATTTGGTCAAAAAAATACCTTAAACGCAGGTATTTGGTAGTTGAAAGAGGCTTATTTGATGCTTTTGGTTGTTCCTGTGGTATGGTCTGGCTTATCGGTGCAGAAAAATGGCTTTAATGGTCTTTAAATAAGGAATCAATGGTCAAATTCTGTTTTTTTTGGGTATAAGTCGACAATTTGGGACAAAGGGTTCTTACACCGTTGAGCGGAGCTTTTTCATAGTTGAAATGTGCAAATAAAAAACAAAAGTGGTGTATCAAAGGTTTTAACCTTTGATATTAATCACCATAAATGTATTAAATGCAGGTCTCATCAAATGGTGGGAGCGGTTTTGAGTTTAAAATGGGAAAACAAACTTTGGTTTTCGCATTCATTTCCAGTAGTAAGTATTTTTTTTTTTAAATGAACGCAATCCTATGAGAAGACGCCACGTCGCAGTAGGCGGAATGGGTAAAGCAACCCATTTCACGTCCATTTAGGCTTTGGGCGGACGATCACTTTGTGGGTGCGACATTGATCTTGCGTCGTCAGATTTGACAATTGGGAGCGAAGGGTGAGGATTTGAAAGTTGCGAGCAATCAAAAGTGGGACAGGGGTAATGTTAAGCGGGTGCTTTAAAGTTTAAAACCTTTATAAAACATGACTTTTTAACCAAGGTTTCGATATAATGGCAGATATAAGGATGGTTAAAGGAACATAATGAAGGTTAAATGTATATGCAGCATGGTGCATATATAAAATGAAAATGGCTATATAGAGGGGCAACTAGGCTTTTCAAGCGAGGTTAAGTGAATAACTGGGGTTAATTAATGTAAAGCGTGGGGCTTTATATAATGGGAAAAATAAGCTAGGGAAAGGTTTCAGTTTTGTAACTTTTAATCTTAGCCTTGGTTTAAAATCATGTGGGAAGGGATAACATTTTTTGCAAAAGGCAGAGTTTAGTAAGAAGGAACTTCCAAGCTTTTTAACCTTATAAAATGATAAAATATCTTTTGAAAACTTAGGCTAAAAATGTCGATAAGAAGTGATATCTTTTATTCAAAACTCTTTGCAATATGCCCGAATAAAACATATTGGAGAAATTTTTTATTTTATTATATAGTTTTAAACCTGTTGAATGGTTTAAAGACCATAGGGGGCAGGGTATTTCATTACGGTTATTTTTAGACCAACGGGCACAATTTTTAGGTTTTTAATTTAACATGTGGATAATATCTTTGGTCCAAAATCTTTATAATAGTGGGTTTTGGGGAGTATTTAAAATAAAGGGATTTATATAGATAGGATAAGGTATTTTTAGGGAATTAATAAAGTAAGTTAGAAGTTAATATGACAAGGGAAAAATGGAATACACAAAAATACACTAAATGACTAAGTAAAGTGAATAAAATAAAGCAAAGCTTGTCATTTCATGATGTCACTATTTTACTTAGGATAGAGTGTTTTTTGAGGGTTTTTGTATGCTTTATGAATGAAGGAAGTCAATTAAATGGGATTTTAGGTTTCACTAAGTAAGAAAGAGTCCTTACATAGGAAAATGAGTTAAAAAGTATGAATGAGGGATAAATAATGGTAAAAGGGGATTTAATCATAAGAACTCAACATTTTCCACTATCCAGTCATCGAGCCTTGGGTCCGGTCCCAACAAAAGTCAAAGAAATTCTCTGAGCCTTTTTAAATAGTAGTATAGAATACTGAATACTTATAGGGAAAGGGAAATTAGTGATTTTAGCCCGGTGATGAATATTACATGCTTTTTTCCACTTCTTTCTACCTACCTAACATTACTCTAACATTTTTTCTTCTTTTTAGCAGGTGAATTTAAGCTTTCCACCTTGAATCATTTATTCTTTTAAAGCATAAAAAACTATCTAATTCTACCTTATTTCATCTGAGGGCCCAGATTGAACTATTGGGCTCCTCATTTATTCTCTATCTATCTACTGATTAGTCAGGATTAAACTGTCTTACCATTCTTTATTCACTATCTAAAACATGACAAGTCAAGTTTAAACAGTTTTAACTCATCACGAATTATGGAATTTATTGACACTCTGCCATAATCATTTGCAAAAAGTAAAAATTAGTGGCATTTGGACTTGCACACTTTCACGTTTTATTTTCATCTTTTTATTTTGGGGCCTATATTTTTTAGGTACTTTGCTTTTTCTTTTAGGACTTTTACCCTCTTTAGATTTTATTTTTTTATTTTTTCAAAATATGGGAAAAAAACTTGCAAAAGGCAAGGTATGTACATATTTTACAAGACTATCAAAACTCAATTCAAAATTATGAATCCTATATTTATAGGACCCTAACATTATGAAGCTACTGTGCAACCAAAAGGTTGTAGAAAATATTCAAGCACTAATAGATAGCTGCGTAGAAAAAGCTAACCTCATCACAGAAGTTAAGGATGTGAAAAAAATTTACAAACATAAGAAACGCACTGGTCGAGAGATGCGGCTTACTGCACAGATTAGTAACTATGAGATGGATCAGGTCATCTTAGACCTAGGATCAGATGCGAATGTCCTGCCTAAGCAGACATGGCAGCAGATGGGAGAACCAAAGCTTGAATGGTCCACTATACAAATACACATGGCTAACCAGCAGAATATCATACCATTCGGGAGGCTGTCGAAAATTATGGTAGACATTGGAGGAGTTAAGGTACGCACTAACTTTGAAGTAATCTAGATTGTGGACGATGCGGATCCTTACCCTATGTTTATAGGGATACATTGGGCTATAGATATGGGAGGTATTATCAACCTAAAGAAAAGAAGCACGGTCTTTGAGAATGAAGGTACCCAGGTGATACTCCCGCTAGATCCTGCCAAAGGAGAGCGGTATACAGAACTAGTGCGCGAAGAAGAGGATGTGGATCACATCTATAAATTGACCGCTTGGGACAAATATTGGATCAATCCTACAGCTGAGGGTGTGCTCTGCTAGGAAAGAGATAGAAAGCGTTTTTCTGAGTCTGACGGGGAGGTAGAAAATTGGTAGAATAGGTTACATGATGTGTCTATTCTGTGTTGTCTTAGGATCATAAAGAGCTTCTGGTGTATTTCCTCATAGGTAAGAGACTTACCCTACTTTGATGGTTCTGGTAGCATTAAGGAGTTCTTGTGAACCTTTGAAGGTTGAGTACCAAGAGGACAAAGGCTATGGGCCCTTAATCTCGCCATGCACACAACTCATGCGAGGTGGTAGGACACGCATAAGGGGGCATTCCAGGATTGGGAAGAATGTCGCGACATGATGATCTTACGGTTCGAACCTCTGGCTCACCTGCGCGTAAAGAATTTCCTAGGGCCAGGGGACCCACACAAGCACTTATCCGCATGGATGACAGAATGGGGCAGCAAAACTACAGAAGAATGGGTCCATTTGTTCATTTACACCTTGGGGCCAATCCCATCTGCATGGTATCTAGACGCATAGTTACAGAAGTGTACCTGCCACTGGGAAACCCTGAAGGATGAGTTTCTAGGGACATTCGAGTTGATAGGAGGAACGGAGGCACCTGATGAACCTATTTAGGACATTGATGCCTTGATATTTGATGAATCTTGCCCGTGGGAAGCACAAGGAGGCCAAATGTGGGAAAAACAGATGCAGGACATAGTCAACTATCACAATTTGTTGATAGAGGAATGTGATGAACACCCAAGGAATATTTCTATCCCAGATTTGGAGGGGGAGCACGCAGTTGTTGGACCTCCGCTGCAGACCATTGATTTCACTAAGCCTCTGAAGCTGCAAGAAGTCAAAATTGGAACAGAGGCGTAGCCCAAGTTAGCCAAGATTGGGGACTATTGGGATGATAATGTCGTGGGAAAACTTGTAGAGCTCCTCACGAAATACCAAGACATTTTTGAAAAAAAATTCGGAGCTCAAGGGGATCATAGGAGACATAGGAGTCATGCGTATCACTTTAAAACTAGATGCGCGCCCCGTAAAGTAGTGCCCTTATCTGTTGAACCCCAAGTATAAACAGAAAGTCAAGGAATAAATTGAAAAAATGCTTGCCACTAGTATCATCGAACCGGTTGAACAGTCAAACTAGGTAAGTCCAATGGTGGTTTAGGAGAAAAAGACTAACGGAGAGATATAGATTTGTGTTGACCTGCGCAAATTAAATGATGCTTGCGTACATGATCCCTTTCCTACACCATTCTCAGATGAAATATTTTATAGCATAGGGGGGCAGGAGGCATATTCGTTCACTGATAGATTCTCGGGAAATCATCAAATTGGGATTGCACCTAAAGATTAAAAGAACTACATTTGATACTGAATGGGGTTCATTTTAGTACAGTGTTATGTGATTTGGACTCAAGATTGCCCTTGCCATCTTTTCATGGGTGGTAGTTGCATTATTTAAGGAATTTATCCAGAAGTTCTTAGAGGTATATTTTGATGATTGGATTGTATTTGGGTTAGTAAAGAGTCATGTATCGAACTTGCGCATGATGCTATATTCCTATAGAAAGCATCAAATATCCATGAATATCAAGAAGTGCATATTTTGAGTACCATTTGGGATCTTATTAGGTCACATAGTTTGTCGACAAGGGCCGATGGTTGACCCTGCCAAGGTGGCGGTTATCATCAACCTGGAAGTTCCTAGAAATGTGAAGCAGCCATGCTCAATCCTCAGACACACATGCTACTACAAGAAGTTTATTTAAGGGTAAGCACTAATCACAGCACCTATGGAAAAATTGCTGAAAAAGGAGGTATCATTATGTTGGGACAATGACTGTCAGAAAATCTCTGAGTTACTCAAGGAGAAGATGGTCTCTACGCCTATCCTCATATTCCTTGATTGGGCGAAGGTGTTCCATTTCCATGTTGATGCTTCAGGGATCGGCCTAGGAGCTGTCCTGACGCAACCAGGGGAGGGGGACATTGACCATCCATTTTTGTTTGCCAGTAGGAAGATCTCTAGTCTAGAGCATAACTACTCCACTACTGAGCGCGAAGGGTTATCCATGGTGTATGCCCTACATAAATACCAGCATTACTTATTGGGTGGAAATTTTAAGATGTTCACCTATCACTCAAATTTGAAGTACCTAGTGAATAAGCTTGTGTTGGGGGGGGGGGGGGGATTTGTTGATGGCTTCTGCTGTTTCAAGAATATGACTTTGAGATCATCGTAAAGCCAGGAGATTTTAATGCTAGGCCAGATCACCTATCCCAGATCGAAAACGGTGAAGAACCAACCAACCTAGAGGAAGGACTACCAAATGCGCAGCTGTTTTCTATTAAGGTAGTAGATGCGCACTTTGCTGACATCATTCACTTCTTGACTATGGGGATGGCACCTGTAGAATATTTAGTACAACAGAAGAAAGAGTTGGTAACCTGTGCAATAGATTTTACCATTATTGTAGGTCACCTATATAATTTTGGAGCTGACGAAGTGCCACGAAGTTATGTCTTGGAGCATGAGTGGCACACCATCTTAGTGGAAGCTCACGAGGGTGTAGCAGGAGGTCACTACGTAGGAAAGGTGATAGCACAGAAGATCCTAAGAGTTAGGTTATGGTGGCCTACATTGCATAGTGACTCTCACAATTATTACAAATCCTATGATACATGCTAGAGGAAGGGAATGCCCTTGCACATGGTTGAAATGCCTCTACAACTGTAGATGGCCCTACAATCGTTTGAAAAATGGACCATCGACTTCATCGGGCCCATCAACCCGCCAGGAAAGAAGACAGGTGCATGCTACATAATCACTACGACTGATTATGTGACTCGATGGGTTGAAGCACAAGCTGTGAAAGATTTCACTACAAATACCGATGCACACATTATATTTGAACATATTATAACTAGGTTTGGTTGCTCAAAGATCTTGATGAGTGACAGAGGTACGCATTTTTTTAATGAAACAATAGAGGCTTTGACTGAAAATTTTCATATCGACCATGCGAAAATTAACCCATATCATCCATAGGAAAATGAAGCAGTAGAAGCCTTCAATAAAATCTTGGAGCAATCACTGACTAAGGTCTGTAAATCCGATCGCAACGACTAGGACATGTGTGTCTCGTCAGTCCTTTGGGCCTATCGCGCCACATGCAAGAAGCTGATAGGGAAAACACCATTTCAGATGGTTTATGGAAAGGAGGCCATTATGCCCATGGAATATATTATTCCTATCCTATGCATCATAGCCTTTACGAACATGGTAGAGTTTTATATCATGGAAGAGCACTTAGTACAGCTCGTTGCCTTGGAAGAAGATCGATTCATCGCTAACTTCCATCACCAAGTTCAGAAAACCCAAGAAAAAGCATGACATGACAGGCATATTTAGAAAAAGAGATTTTCGGAGGGAGAATTGGTCCTGCTCTATGATAGCCAGTTCGCAAAACACCTGGGAAAGTCTTATCAGCACTGGCTAGGCCCCTACATGGTAAAGGAAATCACTAATGGCGGAGATTTCCTGTTAGCCACGCTGCAGGTTGATATGGTACCAGGCTATGTCAATGGAAGCCGGTTGAAGCCATACCACATCAAATTACTATATGGTCGGAGTAGATGGGACACATACAGTAGGCGCAAGGTTGGTATGTGGGCGCACAGGGCTGATGCGCAGGGCAAGTGCTCCCTACACTGGGGGAATACAAAATGGGGAAAGTTAACCATTGAAACCAGATAGGCACTTGGGGAACTGTGCCTCCCAGTTGGGGGAGTGGGTTACATATAATTAATAGGGTGATTTATGAGGACTGGGTATTGTTCCCACAATAATGAAGGGAAATTAAGGCATTATGAGTTGGCTTCCCCTTAGGATGGCTATAAATTAGGGACTGTTCAGACTGCGGGGTCTATGACCTGTTTTAGCTTCTTAGCCCTTGAATGCTCTGATATCTTTCATCTTCAGGTTGTATGCATGACTTCTGAAGCCGCACCATCTGACGGTAGCTCCTGAAAATTTTTCTTCCAAGCTAGGATTCCTGGTGATAACCCCATTGGCCCCCCACCTGAGACAACCTCTGAGGAAGAAGAATCTGATGAAGTCCGCGAAGTAACCCCCATAGCAGAAGAAGTCACTTCCACCTCATTCATACAGAAGGGAAAAGGTAATGTTAAGAAAGCATGGTGGGTAGGTGGAAAACCTCGAAATTCCCCTTGAAGTCAGCAGTCCCCCACAAAAAATCCTAAGAAGAAATCATCGATGGCCCCTCTGAAACCCACCCCTCTGAATCCCATGGCCCTCTTAGCAGAAAGTCTACAGGCGACGATGCAGAAATGGTTTCCCCCATATGTTCAACCACGTAGATCAACGACACACATGCCCAATGTAGACGTTGTTTGCGAATCTTTGGATGTTGTTGGTCCCTAAGGATGTGCCTCAGCTAGGGGATATGGTTGGCCACCTTCCCGACATCACATTTTACGATCATGATTTGGGTAACCTAGATGATTTCCCTTCATTTTATTCATACTTATATTTAGAATAGGTCATTGAAGATGGTGTACCCAAGGTGGAGCCGATGGTTTGGGCTAAGGGGCTAGCTAGGGCCAAAATCCTGAATTTACTGAGTCTTCCTCACTTCGGTTGCTACAATATTACTAGCTTGATTGTGCACCAATTGCTAGCATTGGTTCATGACGACTATTTGTGGCTCCAATATCACATACCAATAGATGTTTCTCTCATTCATTGCATTACGGGCCTTACGATGCATGGGCCCAGTCCGCAGGATGGCACATGCAAGAAATATGAGCATGACTTCACTAAAACCGTCTGAGTTGCATACGGGGTCAAGAATAACAAAAGGAGCTTCCAGATTGATACAATTTCAGACCCTAGAACCTGTTTGGGCACTCAGATCCTCAGCTGCAAGATGATGCGGAAATGTCAGGCTGCCTCCAGCCCTACTCATGTCATTTAGGTTGTGGGTCAGTGTGAGAAGGGCATCTGTTATAACTAGTCCGAGTATCTAGTAGAAAAATTCCTTGACAATGTGCTTGAGGCTTAGGAGTGAGGCAAAGAATTATACTACTCATGGTTGATCTTGTTGATTGTGTTAGTTTCCTGGGAATTTCCAGAAGACGCGGTCTTTCCCCCCCTAGAGTGTGTCACATGTGATGGAGTGCGATTCGCCAATCTCTGGGATTCCAAGGACTCCCAACGTGTTGAATAAAATAATATCTTCTGGCTACTCTATGAGGGTAGTATCTTCGTAGCCATTGATTCCTAGCCACGCCTATCCTCAGTAATATACGACAGGTACAGGCACATTTTTGTCTTCCAGGTTACACTGCATGATGTGCAAATCCAAGCTCATAGGGTGCGTACTTGGCTTAAACTACCATACATGATGACCGAGACTAACATTCAACGGGTTATCGATACTTGGACGACAGAGTGGAAGCTAGCCGCCCCACCTCCCACTCTCAGTGCAGTAGGTATGTCTGGTACCCCTGTAGTACCCATACACTCTGTTTCGCTCAGCTCAACAACGATGCCAGAAATTCCAACCCGGACGATTCCTAGCAGTAGTACCCTACTGCCAGAACCAGAATCCCATACGGACCATAATTTCACTGATGAAGAATTGGTAGATACGTCAGCCCTCATGAATCTCAAACGCACTTGCGAATCATCCCAAGGACCTCGCAAGAAGTGCAAATCCAATAATTCTAGTACCAATGTGGGTAGCACCTTAATAGAGGAAGACCTAGATCATATTGTTGATGCTATCACCACCATGGCTACAGATCAATGGCTTACTTGGGAAGAACGAAACAAGACCGCATTGGACAGACTATAGACAGAACTGCAAGCCCTTCGGCTCATAATGGATAGCCTTCAAGCAAGCATTTCTCAAGTGAGGTAGACTCCAACAAGTAGCGAGCACGTGAAGCAAAATTTAGCAAGCAAGGGTCACGCAAGGTCCCTGAGCCAGCAGGGCCCCGTTACTAAATTACCATCCACTACGGATAGTCGACCCTACCAGCTCCTAGGTGCCACCCTTACAATGGAACCTACCGACCTCTGATACTAGGTACAGGGAGGTCCAGTCACCCTTGATGTTAGTCGGCTACCCAACGAGCAATTTCTTGAGCTACTTACGACCCTCATTAGTGAATTAAGCACTGAGAACTCCGCACCTAGCAACACCTCAGCACAACCGAGTAGGATTTTGTGACCCATGCTACTGAAGCTGCCTAGATCTAGGCTGCGCATGTTTTTCTCCTTACGTAGTAGGCTACCTTGCAAAAAATACTTGATCGACTGTGTGACGATATGCCTGGGGAAATTCCTACATTTGTTGAGCCCTAGGAAAAGGTTGAGGGTCTGGTAGCCACTATGAAGGCATTCAGAATTGAGGTACCCACTGTTAGAGCCAAGTTCGAGCTTCATATTGTGTCGCTATAGGCCAAGCTCCAGCTTGGGACCCCCTCGAAGCAACCTTCCCAACGGGCTACACTACTTGCAGAGGCCACTACTACTATTTTGGTGCAAGTCAGTCAGGGTGTCACTCTGTTGGAAAAAGCTATGGAAATTTGGTCCCAGATACAGCACGACCCTCTCCTTCGTGATATTGATAAGGAATTAACACATAAGGAGTAGGATTTCTAATGACTAGAAGAAACAATGTCTACCCTTGTTCCCACTTAGCACTTTGCACGACTCCAAACTAGCCATACACTTCGTAGTGACATTATTTAGCTCCAACAAAAAAACCAAATCCTCAGTGATCATTTGAGACCTTGGTCAGAGGACGCCCTAAAGCTCTCACGGGACATAGATGGGCAGTCCAACGGTTGAACCAGGCTCTTGAAAGGATCGCCACTGCCTCATAAGAACCTCCATCACAGAAACTGGTGGAAATTGTGCAGATAGCTGCTGAGCAGAACTTTCAAGTACTGCCACTGCTTATTACCGCCCTGGAGCAGCTCAAAGAATCAATGAATATTCCACCCAAGATGTGACTCAGGACGAGTCAGAAGATTGTGTTGGGGTCCTATTAGAACGGGGCTCCGTAAAGCTGTGAATTTTGTATATTAATTAGTCTAACGGGGGGGTTTTTGGGTAGGTCAAAGCCCCGAGCACATTGTAATGGGTCAAAGGGTAGACCTAGAGTCCACAAACCATGTTTTTCAAACCAAAGGAAATCGTAGGCTGAGTTGATATAAATAGGTGAATATTTGGAGTCTAGAAAATAGGCATGAATTTGGACTAAGGCTACGTGCGAACTGTTAGATATGTTTTGGGTTGTTTTGGGTAAGGACTCCTGCTGGATGTGTGTGTAGAGATCCTCAGACCTATTGTGTGCGGACCCTGCTGGCAGTGTGTGCAGGCTGTGTTTGGTTTGTAACTGGGTTTTTGGATGCTAATATATGCGGGTATAGTTGAAGTATGTATGTGTTATCTGGATTTATTATGCTACTGTTGATGCGAATCTTCGGAATCTGTCTAGTGTTGTGAATACATTTGTGTTATTTGTTTATGTTGCGAATATATCTGTGTTATGGTATGAAGTATATATGTGATCTATTATTGATGCATTTATGTTATTATGTACTTGAAACTGCTGATACGCAGGTGGATGCAAAGGTATTGACTAGATCTGTGGATGATAATAGCTCTGTTATGATTAATTGCAGATCATACTATTAACGAACCTGCAAATAGACCTCTCTGTGTGAATCCGATAGGTTGCAAACATAGATCTGCCTTGATTACCTACTCTCTCTTAGGGTGCGGAAACCTGGTTCCAACACCCTCCCATACTACTTCGGGTGAGACCTTGGCCTGCAAAAGTAGGTCATTGCTGAAAGGGCGAGTAGTATAGGGGTTTGTTGGCAAACTTCAACCTTTGAACCTGGGTTAGGACCCCTCAAGCCAACACATTCCTTAATGGATTTAATTTTTTTGGGGTCTACGTAAACAACCTCATGAGATACAATATGACCCAGATATTCCACCTCTTGTAATACAAAGAAAAATTTGGATGATTTTTCATATAATTGTTTCTCCCCCAATAGTTTGAGCACCCTATCAACATGTTGAACATGATCCTTCCAAGACCCATTGTAGATTAGTATATCATCAAAAAATACCAGCACAAATTTTCTAAGGAATTGTTTGAAAATAGAATTCATCAACCCTTGAAATGTAGAAGGTGCATTGGTAAGGCCAAAAGGCATGACCAAAAATTCATAATGACCCTCATGAGTTTTAAATGTTGTTTTCGGAATATCTTTCGTTTTCATTCTAATTTGATGATATCCTGAACGAATATCCAACTTGGTAAAATAAATTGATCCATGGAATTTATCCAATAATTCATCAATCACAAGAATGGGAAATTTATCTTTAATAGTGAGCTTATTGAGCTCCCTATAATCTAGACACATGTGCCATGATCCATCCTTCTTGTGCACCAATACAACTGGAGCAGAGAAAGAACTTTTACTAGGTTGGATTATACCAGCCTCTAACATTTCTGCAATCATACGTTCAATATCGCTCTTTTAGACATAAGGATATATGTAAGATCTAATTTTTGGAGGAACAATTCTTGGAATCAAATGAATAGCATGATCATGATCACGAATAGATGGGAGTCCTTTGGGAGTTTCAAACACCTTGGAATGATTGTCCAAGACTTTTTGGAGATCCAGAGAAATTGACGATTTTGATGTTGGAAGTTCTAGTGAGCATAATTGTGCAATTACGCCTCTTTTTTATTTATTCAAAATATTTTTCATGACAATATTTCTTATGATCTTTCCTGAATTCCCTGTGATACCCCGTAATTTGACTTCCTTTCCTTTCAAAAAAAAATTCAAGAAAATTTCTTGAAAATTAAAAGATAGCATCCCCAAGGATTGTAACCATTGTACTCCTAGTACAACATCAACACCTCCCATTGGAATGGAAAGAATTGGACTATTCAATACATATTCCCCCATGGTTAGCTTGATATTATGACATTTTCCAAAGAAATTTATATTTCCTTCATTTGCAACCATCACTTAACATTATGGTGCTGGGTATAGGAAACAATTCAATTCCTTCACTACCTTACAATGAATAAAATTATGGGTACTACCTGAATCAATCAACACTATTACCTTTTTCTTATTGATATGTCCTTCTATATTGAGAGTTTGAGGAGTGGTAATACCTGCCAATGCATTACACAATATGGTCAAACTCGTTTCTTCTTCTTCTAGGGTTGGTTCTTGGTGTATATCCTCTTCTTTTGAATTTTCTTGTTCATTTTCTTCCTCCTCTTCAAAATCTATGTAAAATAATTTCTTCTCAGCACACTTATGACCTTTAGTGTATTTTCTATCACAACTATAGCAAATTCCTTTTGCTATTTTTTCTTCCAATTGTTGTGGTGTCAACCTTGTAGGTTGTGGAAGTCTAGGAGTAGCAATACTTCCATCTTTATAAATGTGAGTGGTAGGCTTTCTTGTTGCCATAATTTTACATTCAATTTTTGTTGCCAATTTGAATGACTTCTCCAATGAATTGGGTTCCCAAACATGAAATTCATGTTGAATGTTATCCTTTAAAGTCCCTATGAAGACATTAATCCTATGTTCCTCTGGAATATCATTTACCCTTATATTCAATTTTTAGAATTCCTCAATGTGCTCCACCACTGAACCCTTTTGTTTGAGATTTATCAATTAGCTAAAGAAGGTGTTTCTCTTTGTATCCTCATAATGTGATATAATTTCCTCCGTAAAAATTGACCAAGTGACAATTTTTTTACGAGGGAAAATCCATCGATACCATACAAATGTATTTTGTTCTAAATGAAAAGTTGCAATGCGTAGCTTTTGTGTGTTTTTCACATTATTGAGATCAAAATGTTGCTCCATCTATAGTATCCATGTTATAGGATCCTTGCCATCAAACTTCCTCATATCCATATTTGGAATATGGTGGGTCTTTCATCCAAAATTAGAGTTTATGAAATCACGATTAACATTTATTTTGTTCTCATCATGAGTTTCTCCTACTAGTTTTTTGCCATTAGGAAACATTTCTTGTATCAACTTTGTCAAACCTTCCATGTCTGCTTTTAGATAATTCTTCATATTTTCCATTTTTTCTTCCATGTCATCCATCTTAGATTCCATGCCAGCTTCCATGCCATTCTTCAAACCGTCCATGCCTTTCTTCAAACCATCCATCTTAGCTTCCACGCCTTTCTTCAAAACTTCCATTTCATTTTTTGTTGCTCTTTGTGAGAGAGAAATTTGGTGCACTTGGTCTTGTAATTTTGATATTTCATGTTGTGCTTCTTGATCCTCTTGAGTCATAGTAGAGCCTTATGAAGGCTTAATGGGTGTTGAATTATTTTTAGGAGGCATTTTCAAACCCAATACAGATATCTATTCTACAATATTCCCTTGGAATCAATTCAAATTTGTTCTTCAAACAAGACTTATGCAATTCGAAAAAAAACACACAACTTTTTCTTGCTTTTGATGAGCTCGATATTAAAACTGAATTATCTCTTTGATTTTAGATCTTCAATATCTAATATTAAGTCCCACAGTAGCCCTCTGAATCCTCTTTCGAATGCGAGAGGTTTGACCTGATTTGGAATCTTCAATGCAAAGTTATGCCCAGTCTCCCACAATGAACTACTTATGGAATGGTTCAGTAGAGCGAACTTGTATAGTGTTCCACATGACACTATTTCCTCCTTCAGCTCTGAAATTGATACACAGGAAACTACAGCCCATGTACTTCCTTCCAATTTTTATAGAATTCCAATCCGATGCTCAGAGAGAGAGTTATGACTATTTTCCCACGGTCACCTCTTTGAGATGAAATTTGGGACATGAAAAATCATAACTTAAATAGATCATATCTCCGAAAATATTAAGAAAAAATATCTAAAATTGTTACAGGAAGTTCCTCAATATTGCGGCTTCGGTCTATAAAAATTTAAGCTTTTGAAACTTCGTAGAAAAAATTTATAGAGAAAATTTCACAATGACCTATTTTAGGTGAAATTCGGGAGCTTGAAACAACCCTAACTTCCACAGATCATATCTCCGAAAATATTTCGAACCAAAATATGACATTTTTACATAGTGTTCCTTTGGCTTTCAGCTTTTCTCTATAAAAAAATTCAGCTTCTGATCCTACGTAGAAAAAGCGTTATAGAAAAACCATAGAATCCAAAGCTCTGATACCAAATGTTATGAAACCAGCTCCAAAAATAGAAGAAAAGAGAGATCAATGCCTTAGAAAACAACCAATTTGAGGGGGATACCTCAATTACATTACATAAATGAAAAATTATTAGATGATACAAATGATAAAACCTCCTATATATTTGAGTCCATGGGATCACAATATAATCCTAGCTGACCTAACAATAATAATGTAAGGGCACAATAATAACAATATCTGGGTTACAGGGGTACAAAAATAACAATAAGGGGGTTACACTAACAACAATAAGGGACTATACGAGTAATATAGGGACCTAACATATTGAGTATATGATCAATTGATATATGTGATATAATTTCACAATTATTTTTCCTAAATATTTAGTCAAAATAATTATCTTTAACAGTTTCATCTCTTATATAAATTGAATGATCTTTATTACCTTTTTCTTTAAGATATATTTGTATATCGCATGAGTTAAGTTATTCCCAAGTATAGATTAAGTTAAGTATTAGATTAAATAGATCAATGTGTTTTTTATTTTAATAGATCATTTCTTTTAGTTTAAAATCATTTTCCATTTCAGCTTTATCAAACCCATCATCATCATATCAAACATTTGTTGGGAAAATGGTCCTATTATCCCCATTCAGAGCCACTATACTAAACGGAAAAAGAGTTGCTTCCAAGGCACAGACTGGGTGGTTATCCCCCATGTTGCTAAAATGAAATTTCTGGGTTTAAACAGAACCCAAGGGAAGAACATTTATATGTGTTGATGTAGGCATGCCATTAAGCTCAAACTCACAATATCTCACTAATCAGGAGATCATGTCCAAGTCCAAAAAATGCTCAAAAATGGAACTAATTAGAAATGTTTGTAATCTGAACGACCAGAAAGGCCTCATCGCTATGACTCTGGCACCTCGAACAGGACTCAAATCCTATGTCGTATGTGAAAGTTACTAAGGTTTGAAATCGCCCAATGACCTCCAAGAATAGGTCTTTTGACTATGATTTTGTCAAATTTTGCAAAAAAAATATTATGGAAAAATTTTCAATTTTATATGGTTTATATGGGCCTATTAGAGGGTGCCATGTGGCCTGCACAGAGGTTGCCACATGGCCCCAGGCTATTGGTTTAAAAATGTGTTGAAAGGTTGAAGGTTATAAGGGTCGAACCCTTGACCCGACTACTTGGGCAGGGTTGACTCGACCAACACGGCCACCAGTAGAACGTGCACAGTGGGCAAGTTGGGTCATTGGTGAATGAGTTGGGTCATCAGATAATGGGAAGGCATGAATGTAGGTGGGTCACTTTGAATGGGTAAGTCAGGTTGTCGTTTTGTTTGAACGAGCGGAGTTGATTTAAGCCCTCGGGGCTAAGGGATAAGGCTCCGCGACCATGCGCTATCACCAAGGGCTAAGCCCCATTCAAACTGGCATAGAAAAGGGTTTAGCACCTAGGTGCTAGCTCCCTAACCATGTAACCTACAGGCAGTGACCAAGGGCGTGGACTTGACAGTAACCGCCAGCATAAACCGTCTCCAAAAATATACCATGTGAACGTGCAGTTATCTGACAGTTAAATTTATTGCTGCCCCTAAAAATAGCATGGTTCCACCTATTCTGATCTGTCCACCTCTTTTGGTGGAATTAACTGGAGTTCCTCCAGTTTTGGAGCAGGTTTTTTAGTGCCACTGGGAAAAATCTTGTTTTGGTCATATTTTTCTCAATTTTCGACCAAACAAGAGGAAATTTTAGTCAATTTTGGCTTTCTTCGACCTTATGGAGTGTTTGGGATAGGTTTTAGAGTGAACAGAGGTGTACTTCATCCATTTTCTCTTCAATAAATAGGAAAGGGCCACTAGGGCCATCAAGAATATGGAGCTGTATTGGGTTGTACTTCACTATTTGAGGTGAAACAAAAGCCATTTTTAGCAACTTAATAGAGCAAGGACATGCCCATTGGCAGCCTTGGACCAGACAGATGTAGCCCAGGAGAGGTGAACTACCTCATAAGCTTGTTGTGTTATGCTATGGTTAATTTCTCTTGCTGTGTATTTATAATATAATATGTTAAACAATAAATTTAATTAACATTTCCTCACACATAAACTCAGAAACAATTACCAAAAAAACTTTGTTTAACCTGCAAGACATGGAGAATACTTTGCACTCTTAATTAAATGGAAATGGATAATTTTCACAACATTTACAAATAGTTCCATTAAAAGATCAGTTGGTATCAGAGCTATAGTTTTACTCTTCATTTTTTCTTGTGCAAAGATATAGTTGATTTTTTGCAAGTTTTGATGCTTACTATGATTAAACTCAAGAGAGGTGAAGGACACTTGGTTAGTGCACAAAGTAATCCTCAACCAAGAAGGGCCAGAGAGCCACCTCCAAGAGCCATTGAAGAAGCCTCAAGCATGTCTTCAAGTGAAGGAGAATCTCTTGAAGACATTGATCCCAAAGAAGAGGAACGGGTGTTACGAAAGGCTTTCTTATACATGACAGAGATGGTGAGGATACTCTACCAAGAAAAGAATGATAGGCTTGTTGGAGAAGGGTATAAACACCAGAAAGGAGAGGGTTCTTCAGGAGGAAAGAAAAGTGATGAAAATTCAAATAAAGGACATGGAGGTAATGGTGATCCACCATCCCCATCTTCATCCTCTTCCTCTACATCGTCATCATCAACTTTGGTGAATCAATCTCACAAGTCTAAAACCACTGGTAAAAGTCCATTTTTAAAGCTTGATGTTAAATTTGAGTTGCCTATGTTTAATGGTGAGGTCAATGCAGAGAAAATTGACAATTGGATAAGAGAGTTGGAAGTTTGCTTGAGGATACAAAACCTACATGATGATGACACCAAGATACAATCAGCCTCTTTGAGAATGGATGGAGCATCATTAGTATGGTGGGAAGCGAAGACCAAGGATGAAATTAAAAAACATGGTAAGATCACTTTATCATGGGCTGAATTTATTACTGCAATTAAAGAGAAATTTTATCCATTAGCTAATTTACAAAAGGCTATCATGACCTGGCAAAACTTCAGACAACTTAAGGGACAAAATGTGCAAGACTACACCCAAGAGTTTAGGAGAAGAGCACTCTTATTAGGGGTAGAATTACAAAGTCAAGATACTTTGCTAAAATATATAGGTGGTTTTCATAGATACCTTATACATACTATCCTTATGTTCAATCATACTATTCTAGATGAAGTTTGTGTACAAGCTATGCATTTAGAGGCTAGAGGGAAAAACACTTTTGGTGAGGGTAGAAACAAGCCTTTTAAGGGGAAAAACAAAGATAAAACCTCTAAGCGAAAAGGAAAAAAGAATGCATCTATAAAATAGGAGGGTGAGAAAGTGAAATTTAAACACTGTTCAAGAGAAGGCCATGAAGAGAAAAACTATTGGAAACTTCATCCTAAAAAAAGAAATCAGTTTAACAAAAACAAAGGAAAGAAGAAAACTGCAACTACTACAACTTCACCACAAAACTTAGGTGATGATTCATGTGACGAAACCAAAATTGCAGCTATGGTTTTTAAGAGTATGAAGGGAAAGAAAACTGAAACTAAGGCAAGCACTAGTATTTCAAACTGTCATGTACAAGCTCCAAATGAGGAAGAAAGAATTGAATTGTTCCATGTGAGGGTAGTCTCAAAACATACAAAAATTGACACATTGTTTGACAGTGGGTCACAAGATAATCTCATATCAGAAGACTTGGTAAAACAACTTAAAATTGAGACCATTCCAAATCCCAAGCCATATCCACTTGGATGGATATGCAAGGATGCAAACTTACAAGTCTCAAGAAAGTGCATATTGTGATTTGCAATTACTGCACACTTTATTAACACAGTTGAACTTGATGTAGTACTGCTTGATATATCGGGAATTGTTTTGGGAAGTCCTTACTTATTTGACAGGAAAGCGATATTCCATCGCCATGAAAATAAGTATCATGTTTTTAAATATGGCAAGGAGTTTATTGTCAGAGCACATCGCAAGAAGACACATATAGCGATGGTAAATGCAGGACAGGTAAAAAGGCTAGTGAATTCTAGTAAGAGTTTTGTACTTCTTATGGTTAAGCCCAAGGTTGATGTGAATCATGAGTCATTTGAAAATTGTGATTCCAAGATTAAATCAGATTTATATGATGTAGTTGATGCACATCATGAGATGTTTTAGGGACCGACATGTTTTCCTCCTAAAAGAGAGATTCAATATGAAATATAGTTGCAATAAGATTGCCCTCTTCCTAACATAGGCATGTACCGCATGTCTATCATGGAGAATGCTGAAATAAAGAGGAAAATTAAAGACTTGTTGGACAAATCTTTCATAAGACCATGCACTTCGCCATGTGGGTCACCGATAGTGTTCATTCCAAAGAAATATGGAACTTGGTGTATGTGTGTCGACTTCAGGGCATTGAACAAAATAACGGTAAAGAATTGTTACCCACTTCCAGGGATAGATGATTTGTTAGATCAACTGAAAGATGCTAAATATTTCACTAAGTTAGACTTACGTAGTGGTTATCATCAAGTTAGAATTGCAGAAAGTGACATTTGGAATACAACATTTAAAACCAAACAGGGATTCTTTGAGTGGCTTGTTATGCCATTTTGTTTATGAAATGCACTTGCAACTTTCATGTGGGTAATGGATGATGTATTACATCCATTTCTTGATGATTTCGTTATTGTCTACTTAGATGACATCTTAATTTTCAGCAAGACTAGAGAAGAGCATGTCATGCATGTTAAGAAAGTACTTGATATTTTGAAGAAAAATTAGTTGTTTCTTAAAATGTCAAAGTGTGAATTTGGAAAGACTTCTTTGGTTTATTTGGGACACATAGTAGGAGGAGGTGCTTTGAGAATTGATCCTTATAAAGTAGAAGCCATTGTGAATTGGACTACTCCCAAATCCATTATAGAGGTAAGAATTTTTTTGGGTGCAGCTCAGTATTGGAGGAAGTTTATTTCTAACTTCTCTGCCATAGCAGCTCCTATGCATGCAGTGACAAGTGAGAAGTGTGATTTCCAATGGGGAGGCAAGAAACAGAAAGCTTTCGAGTCTTTGAAAGAGAAGATAAGTTCAGCTCCAGTCCTTGCATTATCAGACTTGAGACAGCCATTTGAGATTTAGATCTATGCTAGTGATTACGCCATGGGTGCAGTTCTCTTACAGCATGGTAAGCCTATCGCATTTCATTATGAGAAATTTAATGGTGTTGTTGTGAATTATCCTACATATGATAAGGAGTTTTATGCATTGGTACAAAGCGTCAAAAAGTGGAAACACTATTTTATGGGCAAAGAAACAGTTGTTCATACCAACCATCAACCTTTATAGTACTTGCAGTTGCAAAGTAAATTACATCAGTCACGACATTTCAGATGGATGTGTTTCCTACAACAATTTCACTTGGAAATAAGGTACAAGAAAGGTATTTTCAATAAATTTTCTGATATGCTTTCAAGGCCTATTATTAGTGCTACTACTTTACTTAAGAAATATTCTATTGTCCATGAGAGCTACATAGAAAAGTATGCATCAAATGTTGATTTTAAGGATTTGTATGCTAACTTGAGTGAAGGGAATCATGTTGAGGAGAATGATTATCAATTGCATAATAATTTTTTGTTTCATATGGGCAAGTTATGTATACCACAGGGGGAGAGACTAAGTATCATGAGAGAAGCTCATTCTTCTCTTATTGCTGGACATTTTTGGGTAAGCAAAACGGTGGCACATTTATAGAGGTATTGTTATTGGCCTCACATGGTAGATAGTGTTTCACGTTTCATTAGAGGTTTTTCATTATGTGCTACAAGCAAGCCTAGAAATAGGAATCTTGGTTTATATATTCCATTTCCAGTACCTTCTAGACCATGGGAAAGTGTTTCTATGGATTTTGTTGGAGGTCTACCATTATATAGAAAGCAGCATGATTATCTTTATGTAGTAGTTGATAGATTCAACAAGATGTGTATTCTTATGCCAGGTAAGAAATCTATAACTGCTGAAAAAACTGTTGATTTATATTTTCAACATGTATGGGTTCATTATGGCTTGCCTACTTCTATTGTTAGTGACAGGGATTCCAGATTTTTTGGGAATTTTTGGTCCAATTTATAGAAGATAATGGACACCAAGTTGAAGAAGAGTACTGCTTTCCATCCGCAAACAAATGGCCAAATAGAGGTAGTGAACAAAACCATTGTACATATTTTGAGAGGTTATTGCAGCAAGCATCCCAAGCTTTGGGATGAGCATTTTCATTACATCCAGCATGCTTACAACCGGGCCAAGCACTCTTCTACAAATACTTCAACTTTTGAAGCTTGTTTTAGGTATTTTCCTAAGTCACCTTTAGATTTCATTCTTGAAAAGGATGTTGCCATTGATGGGCATCGTGACATTGACAAAGCTCACATTTTCATTGAAATAATTTAGCTCATAAATCAGCAGGTTCAAGAACACCTTGAAAAAAGTCAAGGCAAGTATAAGGAGAGGCATGACAAACACATAATTGATCATAAGTTTCAAGAAGGAGATGAGGTATGGCTGCGTATTATTAAGGAAAGAATGCAAGGAGAAGGTAAAAAGCTGAAGCCTATTCGTTATGGTCCATTCAAGATCCTTAAACAAGTTGGAAATAATGATTTTCATTTAGATTTGCCTTCATATATGCAAATGTATTCCATTGTGAATGTGGAAAATTTACGTTTGTATGAACCTCCTTTAATTTCTGATCATGAAAGTGACATTCAGATGCCATCCATAGAGTATTTCTTGCCAGAATTTTTGGATGAGCTAAAAGAGGATGCTATCCTTGACAGAAGGACACACACTTCAAGGAAGGGAAGTGTTGATTATCTTCGGGTTGGTCTTAAAGGCAACAAACCGAGTAAGGAAAAATGGATGGAGGTGGAAAAGGTGAGGTATCTGTACCCTCATCTTCTTAACATGTAATTGAATGATTTTGGGGTCCAAAAGCTTCCCAATGGGGAGGTGTGACCAAAAGATGATGTCCAAGTCAAAAAAATGCTCAAAAATGGAATTGCTCAGAAATGGTTGTAATCTGAACGACCGGAAAGGCCTCATTGCTGCGATTCTGGCACCATGAACAAGACTCAAATATGTATGTCGTATGTGAAATTTACTAAGGTTTTAAATCACCCAATGACCTCCAAAAATAGGGCTTTTGACTATGATTTTTCCAAATTTTGCAAAAAAAATATTATGGAAAAAATCTCAATTTTATATGGTTTATATGGGCCTATTAGAGGGTGCAATGTGGCCTACCCAGAGGCTGCCATGTGTCCCTAGGCCATTATTTTAAAAATGTGTTGAAAGGTTGAAGGTTATGAGGGTCGAACCCTTGACCCGACTGCTCGGGCAAGGTCGACCAGACCAACATAGCCGCGGGTAGAACGTGCATAGTGGGTGAGTCGGGTCATTGGTGAATCAGTTGGGTCATCGGATAACGGACAAGCATGAATGTAGGTGGGTTGCTCTGAACGGGAGAGTCGGGTCGTCATTTGTTTTGAATGAGCGGAGTTGATTTAAGCCCTCAGGGCTAAGGGATAAGGCCCCGCGACTATGCGATATCACCAAGGTGCTAGATCCCTAACCATGTAACCTACAAGCAGTGACCAAGGGTGTGGACTTGACACTAACTGCCAGCATAAACCATCTTCAAAAATATGGCATGTGAACGCGCAATTGTATGATAGTTAAATTTATTGTTGCCCCTAAAAATAACGCGGTTCCACCTATTCTGATCTGTCCGCCTCTTTTGGTGGAATTAACTGAGTTCCTCCAATTTTGGAGGAGGTTTTTTAGTGCCACTGGGAAAAATATTTGGGTCATAACTTTCTCAATTTTCGACCAAACAAGAGGAAATTTTAGTCAATTTTGGCTTTCTTCGATCTTCTGGAGTGTTTGGGATAGGTTTAAGAGCAAACAGCGGTTTAATTAGCCATTTTTTCTTCAGGAAAGAGGAGAGGGCTACCAGGGCCATCAGGAAGATGGAGCTCTATTGGGTTGTACTTCACTGTTTGAGGTGAAACAAAAGCCATTTTTAGCTTATTTTTGTCTTCTGAAGTCAAATTCATAGATATTTTTGCCTGTTGAGGCATATATTTCACTGTATAACCATTTTTAGCAACTTAATAGAGCAAGGACATGCCCATTGGGAGCCTTGGACCCAGCAGATGTAGCCCAGGAGGGGTGAACTGCCTCATCAGTTTGTTGTGTTATGCTATGGTGAATTTCTCTTGCTGTGTATTTTTGATATAATATGTTAAACAGTAAATTTAATTAACATTTTCTCAAACATAAACTCAGAAACAATTACCAAAAACACTTTGTTTAACCTGCAAGACATGGATAATAATTTGCACACTTAATTAAATGGAAATGGATACTTTGCACAACATTTACAAATATTTCCATTAACAGATCACTCACCCAGTGATGAACTCTTCTCTTACTTCCTGTATCCAACTACACCAACCAATATTATGCATGCACTTCTTTATTCAACCAACACTAATCCACCAGGTTAGGACTAGTATAGCTATAATCTGATCTAGGATCAATAAAAATAGAAACAAATTGATTGCAAATCTTACCTTCCATATCAATAATGGATTCTTGATGATCCACCTACCTATTATCCACCATTTCATATATAAAAAGAATGATCTAGCCTACATCGCCACCTATCTACACCTCTTGGGCACTGTAAATTTGAGGCCTTCTACCCTAATGTGATGGACAATCCCTCTTGTGATGCTCTCTAACACAAGTCCAACACCTTAAAATTTTTCTGCCAATGCCTTTATTATGCTGCTCCTTAGGCTGAGACCCATGCCCTATCTTCATTACATTCAACTTCCTATGAGGTATGACATTTTCCTTGTCACTTGCATTTTGAGATCTTCATTTCATCTTAGGCCATATTCCTTTCATCTTCTCATTACCTTTCCAGTCCCGGTTGAACTCAAGCTTGCACTTAGACTACTAATAACAATGATTCCACATTCCAATGACTTACTCTAATGAATGAGGTTCATCACACTCAATCCAATCTTTGAATGCTAATGGAATTCCATTGATGAACCTTTGGTCCTTTGTTTTCTCATCCCTTATATAAGGAACATACCTCAAAAACTCTAGAAATTTGGTCATGTAATATTTATCTATCATGGAACCCATTTTGAGACCACAGAATTCAGTGGCATTTCTGTCATAATACCTCTCAGAGAATTACTACATCCCAAAGAGTCTTTCAAACTCATTACAAACCAAATCATCTTCCCTAATGCTTCTAACATACTTAACATACTCCCACAAGATATATGTTTTTCCCTTAAGACTGAAGGTATATATATTGGATTTCATGTTCTCTGAGTAATCATGTAATGTAAAGAATTTCTTCATCCCAAGTAGCCATGGTTCTGCATCTTCTGATTTCTTCACTTCCCCATCAAAAGTAGGTGTTGCAATGAAATTTAGATGCAAGGAATCATTTCTCCGCACTCCTTAATCCGAAAGGATTACTAGACAATAAAGGAATATATCTAGTGGATAGATAGATAGACCCCATCCCAATGCTCACACATGCAACGTACAAATAGATCTACATTTTATGAGAAAAGAGTGTGCACCTGGACTCCTCGCAAATCGGTGAAGAGTTTTGAGCTTAATGTATAATCCCAACGCTCTACTTAAACGGTCTACATCATCCACACTTGATTTCAATACCTACACACAATCACAAAAATTCAAAGACAACAAGCGATATTCCTTGGAAGATCATTACCTCAAAATATCATAGATATAATTGTTGGGAAAAACAATGATAGGGGGTGGGGGGTGGGGTGAATCAGTATTTTAAACTCAATTCAACCTTTCAAATTCTTATTCGTATTCATGTACGCTACTTTCATTTAGGAAATCAACATATGTACGATACTTTAGTAAAGGAAAAAAACATATATCGAGTTAATTAACTTAACCAGTGTATCATTACTTCATTATTCTATAATTAAATAATAACCATGAGCAGTAAGAACATAATAAACCATCTTACGTAAGAACACAACAACACGTGAGTAAACCGAGATTTTTAGGTTGAAACCTAATGTGGAATAAAACCATCAATGTCGTCATATTTATCTTATTATTTTAATATAAAGGAAAACTTCTTACAACATTGTACTAGACTAGAATCATACCAGTACATAGGAACCCACCTACAGAAGGCCACAAACTTATCTCGTTCTCAATCACCCATTGGAAGGGAGCTCCAACCCCGTGATATTGTTTACTGACAGCCACTAGAAGGGGGATCCTATCCCCATAATATATTTACCATCCACCACTAGAAGGAAGCTTCAACTTGCTCATTGAAGGCTCCAACCCTTAACACCTTTGTGGACCACATTTCATAATGTTTCATACTGGATCCAACTGACACAAAAAAACAAACATGTAGGGAAATTTTCATCATATTTTCAGACTGAACCCACTTCCATCATTAAGGCCAAACCAAGTAACAATTTTGAAATTAAGTACTAAATCAACTCATACAATTACTGTTTCATCAAATCAATGAATGAATCATAATCAACCAAAGTAACTAGATCGAACCAATCCATATGAGATCATATTACTACACAAACTCTCACATGTATACCATAACATATACTTTTCCTCACAAATATTGAATGTTGGCACTGTAAACCATGATCAAACATATGTTCGAAGCTATACATTATTTTTATGAATCATACCTGTATATGTACACACTTTCCTTCAATAATACTTGCATACAGATCTAAAATCACCGACACCTAAATTTGAATCAATGTCACATTGAACCAATCACTGAATCACATATTAAATCCACTGCATATTACTAAAACAAATACAAATCACCACATAGTAGCATCATCACTAATCAACATTCCATTCCATAATCAATTCAACCAAACCAGTATTGTCAAACACATATTATCACAAGAGAGGCTTCATCGACAGACAACAAAAAACATAATAGAACTGATCAAACATCATCAAAAACTCATACTACATCACCCTAGCATCTATACATGACTTTTACAAAGCACATACATGTATATACGCACTTAACATCGTTAACACATGCATACGTATATGCATAAACTGAATACACTTCGGAAAATATATACGGGACTACCCACAAGTAGCTTCACATATGTACATGAATGACCTAAGACAAACCAATGTACAGATATAAAATTACTGAATCATTCCTTCGTTGTAACCACAACACATAATTTGCTTGCCTTACTGTCACACATTCATGTTAGAGTATCATTACAACCATAAATATATCATTGTTATTTATAATCATAAACAGATTAGAAAACCATATTCATTAGTTTTAACCATACTTTAAAAGCTATCAGATCTGAGCCTCCTCCATGCTCCTTGGTGTCGACAAGTTTCAGATCAAATTAAAAATTAATAACCCGAACCTTGAACACTCAACACTTTTATCTCCATATAATTATGTAGCATTAGCCTTAGCCAATACCTTAGGCCAATCCCTTATTAATGTCATTGGTATTCTGTGATGGGATTAAATATCCATTATCACTCCAAATACTATGAGCCAATACCATGGTAAGTGTTATCCATGATAAAATTTGGTTGGTCTTAAGTTAATTATGTTGAGTCGCTTAGAGTTGAATAAGGTATTTTGAATTCTTAACTTTCAAAATATGCACATATGTGAGGGGTATTAATGCTCATAATTTGTGTGATAGGAGTCAATGTCAATGAAAAATCTAAAATATCTCATGCATGAGAAAATCTGTTCATTAGAGTGAATTTGACACTTTTACCCATGTTCGTAGCGAAATTAGTGTAAAATAGTCAAAATTCGCTACGAACTTGCCTAATGCTCAGTTTTTACAGCCTTATGAGTTCGTGATATTTTTTAGGCATTAAATGGATGTAAGGAGGTAGCTGAATCATCAAATGAGTTTAAGAAATGTCATTGCGCCATTTGTTTAAGGGGGCAACTTAACCATCAAACTTCATATGTATGAGAACTCATCAAGGAAACAAAGCATGCAAACTCATAAATTGGATAGCTCACCCTCTCAACCTAAAGTCTTTCAAGGTCTTAACTCCAGTGTATCAGTGGTTAACAGCTCAACATGTCAGTTTGGTTCGATATAGATGCTACAAGTTGAATTGAAGAAAAAGGGTCTTAAAGTAATTATGCAAGATGTTGATGTTAAACATGGTAAGCCACACAATTTTGGTCACTTTTTGGTCTTAAGCTATCATCACAAGACATATGAAGGGTGCAAAGATTATTTTTGTTAAATAAGAATAAATTACAAAAAAAATATGCCAAACAAGGTGAGTTCGTAGTGTGCTCCAGGCTTGAGGTTGAGTTTTCACTATGAACTCGCTGTAGGTTTCCTTAAGCTAAAAATCCTTCAAAAAATACATGTAAAATGGTGCTAGAGGCATGTATTTAGATTATTAGAGACAAGGAAGACCCTTCAATAGTTAGAGAAGTAAAAATGGTTGCAGAAATTACCAAGTGGAAAATGCTATGAACTCTCCTGAAATTTCCTGTACATGACTGTTTTAGCAATCAACTTCAAGTTTAATTTCTGACCAAATGAAAGACCATTTTGGAACTCTGAAGGATTTTTTTCTTTTGCACAAGTCTATCTACAAAAAACTCTCTTATTTTTTTCAAAGGTGTCAGAGTTTGGAAATTATGTACTCATATTTGAGGCCTATTTTTCATAATTTTCACTAACCAGATTTACGAAAAAAATGTAAAATTGACTTGGAGGAGGTCCAAATCAGCATCCACGTGGCATAATGACACATCAAAACTCTAGTACACTCAGAAAATTATTTCGTTTCAGTTGATAAAGGTTATTAAATGGATTTTTTTAGTTATTTAATGAAAGAAGAGTCCTTTTTGTATTCAAACTCTCCAAAACATAAATAACCCTAGGAAGTCTCCAAGTGTTGTAATCCTATTTGAAATAGATCTTTGTGGTGGGAATTTAAAGCTAGCAACGTGGAAAATCATTTGTATGAGTCCTCACTCTATAAATGAGATATTTTTAGAGTTAGAAAGGGTTTATTGATGTTTATGACAGACTATTATTGTAAAACTTTTCATAAGTAATACATAGTGGCAACTTGCTTCTCTTCACCTCCGATTCATTGGTGTTCTCATGAGTTTTTGTCTTTTGTATTCTGAAATTTTATCTTTAGTGTTATAGTGTTTTATTACTTAGAATTCATGGCTTAGATGCTCTAACTTCCTTCAAACATGTAGTTTGATGTTAATGTTTTCTTTTCATCAGAATATCTATATGCCTCAGCTTCCATGAGAGGAGTTTTACATGTCATTGAATTCTTTACACTGACTCCATATGCCCAATGGTAATGATTTGTCCACATATTTCACCTGCACAAAAGCACATTTAAAGCCCAATTTCAGAGTTAGCCATATTTTGAGCTTCATTTAGATAATGTCATCTATATCCTTGAGAAAGCCCTCTCAGGCTAGAAAGGCTAATTTTCAGCTAAAAGTAGGTTTGAAATAGTTACTTTAGGTTGAATGTTGAAGCATCCCATCAGTATCAATTTAGTGATAACATTTGGTGCGTATTCCGAGAGTCTGAAGACATATTTCCCGTAGTATGTGCTCACATAGAAATACTGGACTCTTGAAGGTAGCATGAGCTCAGAAGTATTTGAGGTTGCATTCTACCTTGGCGACTCCATTATTAAAGAATTCAGAAGTTCATAAATAACATGGTTACCGATGAGATAGGTAACTAAACTGGTACCTACTTTTTTTTGGTAGCGAAAAAGCACACGATTTTGAAAAGTGGTGATGTAGAATCACTTGTTTTTTTTTGTGCATATTTTTGACACTTTAATATTTTTATTTATGAAGTATGAATATTTGTTTTAAAATGTTAGTGATTTTCATGCTAATTTTGAAACGTATTGATGCAGCATCAACCTTTTTTTTAGAGTGGTGATTTTCATGTTGGTAATAAAACATAAAAATAAAATAAGAAAAACATGACAAAAAAACTCAGATAATATATATATATATATATATATATAAACAATAAAAAAACCAATAAAAATGTAAAAAAAACATAATTAACTTGTAAAAATAAAAAAGTTTAAACAAAAATAAATAAATAAAACAAAAAAAAAACATAAATATTCGAAAATTATACTAAAAAAAAGAGAAAAAAAAAACACATAATTTAAAGAAAAAAAACAAAAATTGAACCAAAAAAAAAAACATCAAAAATGTTTTTTTTTTTAAGTTATTAAAAAAAACCATTTAATTAAAAAAATAAAACATAAAATAGAAAATTTAAAAATAATTAAAATTACAAAATTAAAATAAAAATAAAAAATAATTTAAATTTAAAAATTTAAACCAAAAAATAATAATAATAAATAATAATAATAATAAGAAAAATACAAATTAAAAAAAAAATAATAATAATTTAAAATTGAAAAAAACAAATTAAAATAAAAAAACTATCATTAAAAAACAAAAAATAATGAAAAAAAACATTTGCAAATAATTAAAAATATATATATAAATTTAATGTTTTTTTTTTTAAAATTAAACCATTTATAAAATTAAAAAAATAAAATAAAATAAAATAAAAAATATTAAAAAAAAATATTTTTAAAATTAAAATTTAATAAATAAATCTAAATTTCAATTTAAAAAAAAACAATTAATCTAAAAATATTAAATTTAAAAACGAAATTTAAAAAAAAAAACAAAAAGGATTAAAAAGTATTAAATTTAAAATATAAAAATTAAATTAAAACAAAAAAAAAAAAAAATTTTGAAATAAAAAAATAAAAAAATAAAAAATAAAAAAAAAATTAAAAAAAAAAAAACAAATTTTAAATCTAATAACAAAAATTAAAATTAAAAAAATTAAAATATAATATTAAATTAAATTTAAAAAAAATACGAAATTAAAAAAAAAAACATAAAACAAAATAAATAAATAAATAAAAATAAAAATAAAAATTTGATTTTGCATTAGGTATGGGTGGCACCGCCCAGGTGGCAGCGGAGGCCAGCTGCTAGGCGGGTGTGTGGCTACTTGCAGTCTCCCCGCCTACCCAGCGGCCGGCCTCTACTGCCACCTGGGCGGGAGGCCAATTTTTTTCTCTATTATTACATTTTATATTTAATTTTATAAAATTCAATAAATTTTTAATTTTTTTTTAATTTATTTAAATTTAATATTTATTTTTAATTTTTTTTTTTCATTTTTTTTATTTACATAAAATTTTATATTTTATAATTGATTTTTAAACTTTTATAAATTTTCATTTTAACAATGTTTTTTTTTTTAATTTGTTTTATATATATATTTTTTTATTTTATTATTTTTTTTTTCAAAATTTATTTGTTTATTCATTTATTTATTAAAATTTCGTATTTTTGTTTTTAAATTTAATTTGTTATTTTAATATTAATTTTTTTTTTAATTTAATAATATCATATATATATATATATATATATATATATATATATATATATATATATATAAGTTCATATATATATATATATATATATATATATATATATATATATATATATATATATTTTATATAATTTAAATTTAATTTATTTTTTGAAATTTAATATTTTTATTGTATTTTATTTTTCATTTTTATTTTTAATTAATTTTTAATTTTTTTTTTAAATCTTAATTTAAATAATGTTTGTTTTTTTTTTTAATTGCAATTTTTATTTTTTATTTTAAAGTTTTAAATTTATTAAAATTTAATACATTTTTTTTTAAATTTAATTTTTTATTTTGAAATTTAGATTTTTTGTTTTTAATTTAATAAACATTTTCTTTTTATTTTGAAATTTAATTTGTATATTTTACTTTTTATAATTTCCTTCTTTTTAAACCTTTTCTTTTTTTTTTAATTTAATATTTTTATTTTGTTTTTATTTTTATTTTCTTATCTCTATATATTTTAAAATTTTAATCTTTAAAATGTTTTTTATTTATTTTATTTTATTTTTGTCTCTTAAATTAGGTTTTTTTTTTAATCTTTGAATTTTAATTTTTTTTTTAATTTAAGAAAATATAATGAAGTTTGTTCTTTTCGCAATTATTTTAATTTTTTTTTTTAAATTTTAATATATATTTTTATTATTCTAAAATTTTTGTTTAACCATTTTCCGTTTTCGCGGTGGTTTTTGCACAAAAATTTTGCACAAAAAAAATTGGCTTTTACTTCTATTTTTCAAAATGTCGAAAATTTACTCTGAAAAAAAAAACCAGGTTATTCCACAATACAATGTTTCATTTTGAGAGTGTTTTTTGCACCCGAAAAAATTGGCTTTTACTTGCATTTTTAAAAATGTTGAAAATTTACCATGAAAAAAAAAGAAGGTTATTCTAGAATACAACTTTTCATTTTCAAGTTGTTTTTTCATGGTTTTTGATTTTTTTTTGTTATAGTTCCCATTTTGAGGTAATAATTCCCGTTTCATTGGTAAGTATGTTAACTTCATGGTGACTCCACTACTTTAAGATCAGTAGCTTGATGAAGTTCCAAGATGAGTTCTATTGCAAGAAAGAATGTCAGGTATGCTCCTATGGATTGGTCTCACATCCCTGGTTTTCCAAATCCTATGCCAAGAGTTAATTGGTCAACTTATCTTCCCATATTTAAAGATAAAAAGAAAGATAATGCTGCTCTTCACTTGGTTATATTCCATATGCATGTGCATAACTTTCTAGTTGATTTTCTTAAGGAGTGTCTAACGAAAATGTTTATGTCCACCATAGAGGATGAATCTAGAACATGGTATGAAGGGTTGCAACCGAGAAGCTTTTTCTCTCTAAGATAATTCCATAGGACTTTCTTAGAACATTATAAGAAAAATCATTCTTCTTTATCATTGTTACAAGAATGTTGTGATTTTTGTGAGGTTTTCATTCCATATCTTAAAATTATTGGTGATAATCGAGAGTGCATCGACGAGGATATGTTAGAGGCAGTTCATGATTTCTCTTCTTATGCTATTTTTCATAATAATCAAGAAGGTTTCCAACAAGAAGAGTGTCTTCTTTGCTTGAAGATAAAATAGGTCAGCAATTTGACAGTAAAGTCTTATTACATGAAATTTATGAGGATTTTCAGCCTTGTCAATCTATATCAAATCAAAGGTATGGTCCAAATCCTTCAAACTGTTTTCAGCCCATTCAGTTTATAAAATTTTATGTCAATAAAAAACTCCTCAAGATTCAGTTGTTGAAAATACATGCATGAAAATTACGATCAGTGAAGTAACATGTGATGAAAGTTCAGTTTTGGGTAAACTTGAGCTACATGAAGAGCTGAATAAACATGTTTTACCTATTCTATTTGGGGATCATAAAAGTCACAAGGATGATATGCATAAATTTGTTTGTATAGGAGTTTTTAATGTTCAAAATCAAGATGAAAATCCTTAAGAAAAACTACCAAAGATTATATCTGATTTGTTTGATACGAAGAGTAGTTTTGATGCACACAATATGGATGTCATGTATGAAGATGTTCAAGGATGAACTGGATGGTTTTGTTGATTTGCACGAAAGGGAAGACAAATTTATTGTTTCCTTTTCATTAGATGATGTTCTTGGAATTGAATACATATGACAAAAGAAGCCATCAATTATGAATGAATTCAGCTCTCATGGTTTTACTCATTAAGAAAAGGTGATTTTTCATGGTTTCCAAGATCCAATGGTAAGTCTGTTGCAGTCATCAGCCACGACAAATTTTAATTTATTATGGAGAAGGGATTCAATTTTAATTCTGAGTTGCCAATAGATGACTCACTTCCAATGTTGTTCAAGTACAATCAAGAAGCCCAGGTGTTGGATCAACTCTTTGATTGGCTATACCGAAAATTTCATATTTCTTAAAATTGAAATTTTGGTTTTCAGCTGTTAGAGTATGATTGGTATGTACATAAATAGGCTTGTTGGGTGAGCATCTCTTTCAACATTTAGTTTGAATATTGTAGTTGCAAGTTTCGGTTTATACAAGTGATTTTGATTCAAGAGCATGTCAAGGGACGAATGTAGGATAAAGAATATGACAAGAGGTTGGGATCAACTGAATGGGTAAGGCACCTAGTCTATTGGTTCTTTGCTACACCATAGGGGCGCAACATCCCCATTGGAGCCATTTTTATCCATGATAAATTTTGTATGGTCTTAGGTTAATTAGGTTGAGTTGCTTAGAGTTGAATAAGATCAGTTGAATAAGATATTTTGAATTCATAATTTTCAAAGAAAATCACATATTTTAGGGATCTTAATGGTCATCATTCATGTAATAGGAGTCAATGTCAATTAAAAATCCAAAAATATCTCACGCATGAGCAAATGTAGTCATTAGAATGAATTTGACACTTTTACCCAAGTTCGTAGTGAAATCAGTGTAAAATAGTAAGAATTTGCTACGAACTTGATTAATGCTCTATTTTTCTAGCCTTATGAGTTTGTTATTTTTTTGAGGCATTCAAGGCATGTAATGAGGTAACAGAATCATCAAATGAGTTCAATAAATGTCATTGGGACATTTTTTTAAGGGTGGAACTCAACCCTCAAACTTCATGTGCATGACAACTTATCAAGGAAACAAAGCATGCCAACTCATAAATTGGATAGCTCACCATCTCAACCTAAAGTCTTTCAAGGTATTAACTCCAGTGTATCAGTACTCAACACCTCAACATGTTAGTTTGGTTCGATAGAGATGCTACAAGTTGAATTGAAGAAAAAGGGTCTTAAAGTAATTGTGCAAGATGTTGATGTTAAACATGGTAAGCCACATATTTTAGGTCACTTTTTGTCTTAAGCAATCATCACAAGACATATGCAGGCTGCAAATATTATTTTTGGGCAAAGAATAAGAAATTACAAAAGAAATCTACCAAAATATGTGATTTCATAGTGTGCTCTAGGCTCGAGGCTGAGTTTTCGCTACAAACTCGTTGTAGGTTTCCTTAAGGGTGATAGAGGCATGTAATTAGCTTATTAGACCCAAGGAAGACCCTCCGATATTTAAAGAAGTCGAAATGGTTACATAAATTTCCAAATGTGTAATTTTCCTAAATTAGCATGTAGCTAATAGGAATATTAGTTTTTACTTTTCTCATTTAGATAGATGAATAAGTGGGTAGGGAGACCCATAAATATCTTTAGTAGGAACAAAATCCCTCTTAATGTGAAAATGGATCATCTTGATAGCTAGATAAAGCACCTCTATGTGTGAATAGGGGCAAAATCTTGTGGACAAGGTCAATGTTGACCAAATCAACAACGTTGGTATGGAGAGAGTGGATCATTAATGGGAGACAACTCAGTGTTAATGAGAGATAGTCTCCATGAGAGTAGTATCTTTAATGAGTGGGACCCAAGGTGAGAAGGCTCACAAGGCATATAAGGAAGTGCAAGGCAGCCATAGAAGGCATGTTATATGATTATTGATTTTGATCTTTCTAGATTTGGATTTTTTAGGTGATATTTCAGTGCATGATTTTGTTGTTTAGCAGGGTCTACTGTATTGATTAGTACAAGGGTGTTCTCGATAGGGAATCCCACACTCATCCTCGGGGGACTTCGAGTGCCTACTCAGGAGATATTATTGAGCTATATAGTCCACATCTAGGGATCATGCCAAGCTTCAGTCTTGAGCTACAACGCAGTTTCTGTTCAGAGTTGTGTTCTGTTGTAGGGTGTTGCAGTGGAGGATTGTTGGGGTCACTTTCAGTGTTGTATTTTCATTGGAGGGGCATAGTTTCCATTGGGAGGCCAGAAAGGAAGACCATGGAGCTTCATTTCATATTTTGGCACCAGCCCAATCTATTTCCACCTCCTACAGTGCAATTCCATCATCAAACTACGTTATTTCATTAGGCATCTGTAGGGGAGGTTTCAATACTTTATTTGAAGGGTTAGATCTTCAATGTTGGGATCAAACTTTCACTTAGAGGATCTATTGGAGGAAATATATACATTTATACATCAGTTTCATCCACCTCCATCCAGTTATTCAGTTGCAACTGCAATTCAACCCTAGGGTTGCATTCCAACATTTTTGTGTTTTGGGTATTTCTGGAAACCCTTCCTAGGTTGTCTAGGAAAAGTGTTTGGGAGCCTAGATCTTCACTCCTAGTATTATTTGAGCTATATAATAGTATATGTATATTGCTACATATTTCCTGTAGTAGTTTATGCCCTAAAACTGCACTATCTTGGCTCAAGGCATTTGCATAGCAACTATTTTTCATGTGATTGCATATTTGCTTAATAGAGGCTTGTATTGTATTTCTTGAGTGACCTGATCCTCAAGGTCTTATGCATATTACTTTCTGATATGTTTAATAAGAAGGCCATACATTTTTCTCATGTAATGGTGTATTGATGTATTCACTGCTATTTTGCATGTTTATGTGCTATATTTTTTCTTTTCCCATTTGGGAATATTACAGTGGTATCAGAGCATAATCTTGGCTTAGCCTACGGATCTCAGCCAATATGATATAAGAAGAGGAAGAGAAGAAGAATAGATCTAAAAATATGGAAGGAATGAGCTTTGTCTCATCACCTTTTAGATATATGAAGAGCTTCTCCGAGGAGGTCAAGAAGATGAGAGAGAAGAAATGCAATGAGACCTCTAGAGGGTTTCAAGATGAGGAAGGTCCACACACTTCCTATCAGCAGAAGAAAGAATCAGTATTGCATCGAGCTCCAAAGAAAAAATATATGCCCTTTTCTTTTGAAGTAGAAGATGAAAGGAATTGAGATGGAGGAAACTTATATCATGAGATTCTAAGAGATTATCTTGCATATTACAAGTCTCAATCAAGGTCTTTCAAAGAGAATCTAACTCTCCCATAGTTCATTCAGCTCAAAAAAGAAATAAAACCTTGCAGCAATAGAAGAAGAAAGCACAATAGATTTATATTTTCTACATTTGATGGGTTATCCACATGCACAACAAGGGCTTGGGGAATGGAGTTGGATGCATTCTTCCTTCTACATTTAGTAGTAGAAAGAGAAGTTGTTGAGATTGCAGTGCTGCATCTCGAGGGTGAAGCACAAATTTGGTGGTTTAGCCATTTGAGTCATGCAAGAGTAACTACATATGCATATTTTAATCAAAGGCTGATCAAGAAGTTTGACAAGAAGAAACCTTCACCACCACTTTCTGCAGGAGTACTTGCATCAGGAGAAGGGACACTTGCACCTTTGCAAATTTGCCTTGATCTCTTGACATTTAGAGTCCCATGCATTATTCAGGAGATGGATGAGGAGGAGGAGACTTATACCAGCATTGGTGCATCCATAGAGGAGCAATCATCATCATCATTATTTGGGGAAGTCATCACACCGATGGGAGGAATCCTTGTAGCAGTACAAGATTTTCCCAAGCAAAACCAAGGTATGCAAATGTTTCCACTTTATATTATTTTAGCACACCTTATGGATGGTTGTGGGGATATCCCATTGCATAACCTAGGGTCTATATACATTGTTGATTTGGAGCAGTAGACTATCACTTTATAGAGGACCCTTGATATAATCAAGGAGGAGATATACATTCATCCTAGTATGTCATTATTGAGCTGCACACAACTCTTGTGGTTGGAGTGTAGATTTTTGGAGGATAGGATGAGTATTATCCTAAAAAATCTAATGCATAAATATATGTTCAACATTAAGCATAATCATGAGATAGAAAATGCACCATCATGGAGATCAACAACGCTATCATTGAGGAGCAATGATGAGTTGGGGGCCCAACTAGTATTGGGATGTTCTGATGACCGTTATACTTCTGTGACACTGGATAGGAAGATGATTGATGGAACCCATCTTATGATGGATGATATATCCCATTATTATGATAGATATTTCTTGATGAGCCCTTCACAGCTCAATCAGAATTTTTTTCCTACAAGATATTTGGATCCTCATGGGGTTATCCTGGTCATTGATGAGTGGTCTTCATATGGATTCTTGACTTGGATCTCCAAGCATAAGAAGAAGGTCCTGCATGCAACACATGGTTCTTTCGTTTCCATTCACAAGGGTCTCATGGAGACATATCAAACCACTATGGAGAGATCACCCATGGATCTCATTATCAAACTACTCTTAGTACATGGTAGGAGTTGTGTTTTGGCACTTATTGGTCATCTAAAACATTATTTTCATTCTCTTGCCATTTATACACAATGCATTGCTCCACAAGAGGGAAAGATTCTATTTGGGATTCATGGTGTTTTTAAGACCTGCATCAGTGATGGGGATAGCCATTTCTTGTATGGATTTGGGAAAGTGTTGTTTTGTTCTTTGTATGCTCAGTTGATACAAAATTCCATTTACTATTCACTAGTAGATGAGATGACATGCACAACTAGCAAATTGTTGGGAGACAACTTGCCATATTATTTTCTGAAACAACAGTTATAAAAACTGTGCTGTAACCTCTAGGGAAACTATTGGTACTTTCCATCACTACATGAAACCTTAAGTATCCTTATCATTTGGATGCCATATGGTGATGATGTCCTATTCATCATATATGGGATGGTTTGGGAAAACATGATTCATGACACTAGAGGGAGGATCTTTGAGGATCCATTTTTCTTCTTGCCTATTGAAGGAAACATCATTGCAGCCCAAAATCAACAGCCACTCTACACTTCTCATAAGTGGAGAGAGAGATAGTGTGGGATAGATAATTTGGTCTATCAAGTTCAGCTATGCAGCCCACTTACATTGTAGGAGCCTAAGGTGGAGGAATTTTTCCATGAGTTACCATTTTGGAGGGTGACTCATTTTGTGTGGATGATAGCTTGGGGATGGGAGCTTCACATGGGAATGAGAGTTCCCAATATATTTCAAATTCCATGCCTCAAGAAGGCCTATAGACAACACATAGTTTCCTCCATGGATATCCCACTACTTCTTGATGGGAGCCATTTGGATTTGTCAGCAAAGGTTAGCTTATACACTTGCACTACAAGAAAAAGACCCTCTAGCGAAGGTTATAAAGGAGGATCTTAGTGTTATAAAATTGGTGAAAATTGTCAAACAACTTATGCTACCATATCTGTTTATGGTTACGTAGGTTTTGGTAGAGCTTTTAGTGGAAATTCAACACAACTAAAAAAAAAATGGGCGGTCAGAGGTTATTACATATGTTTTTTTTTCCTCGGTGCACTAATCAGGCTTTAACGCACCGGTGCGTACCTATAGACGGCGCCCCAGGGCGGTCGAAGAAGAATGCACTAGGCCATTAAGGTATAAAATAGCACCGGGCGTAGTGTTGGTGATACAACACACAGGGTCATTCTAATTGGTCTTGGAATTTGAGTGGTGCCCATAGGTCGTATCAACGTGCTAGTGCATAGACTTATAGAAACACATCAGTGTGCCCTTTCACACAAATGTACTGAGATTTATAATTGGTATTGGTATTCGTGTGGTACAAATATGTCATACAAATACACCAGTGTATATAGACACTTAAACGCCCCAGTGCGCAGTATCACACAAATGCACCGAGATTTATAATTGGTATCGATATTCATGTGGTGCCTATAGGTCGTCCAAATGCACCGGTGCGTATAGACACAAAAACACCCCGATGCATAGTATCACACAAATGCACCGAGATTTATAATTGGTACCTGTATTCGTGTCGTGCTAATAGTTCGTAAAAAGGCATCAGTGCGTATATAGGCATAAATGCACTAGAGCACCGTACCGCACAAATGCCTCGATATTTTTAACCATTTTTGGTATTTGTATGGTGCCCATAGGTCGTAAAAATGCACCAGTGCGCTTAAGAATACAAGTGCACCGATATAATAATACACGCACCAGTTTTCATTTTGTATTTTTTAGAAACATCTACCTGTGACAGTGCAATTATTGTGATTGTTTTAAATTCATTATTCATCAAAAGTCGACACATATTATAACAATATTCATATTAACTAAATTTTTATTAATGCATTTGAATGTGATGTTTGGATTAATTTGTTATATCATATCATATCATAATTATTGTGGTTTTTTAAAATTCATTATTCATCAAAAGTCGACACATATATATCTTATAACAATATTCATATGACTTAAATTTTTATTAGCACATTTGAGAACGACAATGGAGAACGCAATAGCGACAATAGGGAATGCAATAGAATAAATTAAAACATTTTTTATAATATATATATATATATATATATATATATATATATATATATATATATATATATATATATATATATATATATGAGACATTATTTGTCATACAAAATGGGACAGTTATTGGTATCCTTTTATCTTTCAATTGGGACACTATGTCCATTACATTAAAGAAAATGTCTGGTTTCACAGACATTTTTCAAAAATTACAACGCTTTGCTTTGGTATCCAAACATAGTAATCATCGTTCTTCGCTTGAACTGCTGTCACTGCTAGATCTACTTCCATGACTTGGGCTATTTTCAGGAATGTTTTGTTCACGGTGTTGATTGTTTTCTTCTTCTTCACCTTCCATCTACAAACATAAAAATAAAATATAATGAGTGTATATACATTGGTGAGAATAATGAAAATTTCAATATTAAATAATATACATCAATGTAAATCGAAAAGAAATGACATACCAATGCAAAAATTGACTCATAAACTATACACATTCTTTCAAAACCATGTAACATGCTATCTTTCAAGATTTGATCTATTGGCACAGTGGCATACTTTGTTTCTTGCAAGTTTTATAGCCCATAACAAATCATATATTTAATATAAAAGATTTATTTTTTCTATTAATTATAGACGGAGCTAAGTAAAACAAGATCGATAGATGCTTACAAATTCCACAATTGAGTCTTGATATGCCAACATATACTCACAACCCATATTTAACCCAATTTCAATAAATTCCTCTGATGGTTCTTCTTTGTATGTTAGCACTTGTTTGAAGACATTCAATGATGATTTTTGTAAAACAACTTAAAAAATACAAAAATTAAATCTAGTTAAGTTGTTATAAGGAAGTAACAATTATTCACAAACTTAGATATCAATCCTTTTCTTCCTTGTCGTCCTGTTTTATGTGTTGAATGGGCTCCATTTTCTTTTCTTTTCTGCTCTGCAAGAAAATAGTTGAAAATTAATATTTAATGCTAAATTGTTTATTTATTGTACCTAATGATCGAAAAATTCAATGAATACATATTACATTTGAAGCACGTTGTTTTTGAGATGGCTCCTCCCGCGATGCAATTTTGTCCATTTCTTTGACCATCTCCTTGTACACCTTTTTGGACATTCCTACTGGCATATTTCTAATATCAGCTCATTCATCTTTTGAGATTTTCATAATCTTCCTAAAAATGTAACATGACAATAAAATATTTAATTTTTATATTAATATATGAAAAGTAAGTATAACAAAAGTGATATTTATAAATAATTCTAGACAAACATCTAAAAGAATATTACTTTTTCATTCCTTCTTTTTTGTTGTTGAACATTTTTGCTATTAAAAGTATGACATGTCTCATTGACCAATTCTCTAGAAACTCTTCCTGTAGTTTAGATAAAATTTGGTTCTTGGAATCATTGGATTGGTTTTTGCATTGAAAGTGGAAAAAATGTCTATACATTCATTCCACTAGATCCCTCAAAATTTTGTAAAATTTTTTCCCCCTTTTGATAACCTCCAGCACCACTCCAGATGAGCTAAGGAGAAATTCATTTTCATTTGCATGTTCTGTTTTTTTTCTTTTCTTAGAACAACATTACTTTTCTGAGTTGTTGGTCCCTGTAGAAAATTAAACAGATGTGAATTAATAGACTGTTTCACACATGTTATGTAATAATTTTAAATATATTATTAATGAAAACTAAAAAAAGAAACTCATATTGCTTCGATAGTATTTTTCCATTCACCTGATTCATCCTTTTGCAATTTTTCCATCAAACTTTTATGCTCTTTTGGTCCTAGATCAGAAATAATCTTATCGAGCTTCATCATTTTGTGGCTCTGCATGATACACAGTAAACAATAAATATTAGTTAAACTTACATATATTTCAAAAATAATATTTTTTGTAAAAAAATTACAAAGAACTTGCCTTTTTTGCTTTTCTTAATGTGTTATCAGTGTTTTTGTTACTTGATCTCTTGTCAGTCATTTCTTTGTCAATCTCAAACCTGTATCATATCATTCATTAATATATCTATAAATAAATTGTCAACTTTTCAAGTGAAAAAAACTCAAAAAATCGGTGCGCCATTCATGGTGTACGCACCGACGCCGGTGCGTGGCTATCTTCCAAATGCACCGTACAAACAGTATAATAGACCGTACGGTGCTCTATGTCAACAAGGAGCACCAGTGCACTACATGTCAATCACTACACCAGTTAACCATGATAAAATAATAAAAATCGTTGAGTGTTAATTTTACATATGGTGCACAGATAAAAAATAAATTGTTTATTATTTTTTTATCACATTACTTATGCAGTGCACTTGGACAATATAGAGCACTGTCATGCTATTTTACGCAAGGTGCACCGATAAAAAAATATATTTTTTTAAAATTCATGCAAGGGCCCACATGGATTGGGATCCGACTACACTAATTGTCCTATCAGTTGGATGTATTAGGTCTATATTTAGCAATACAAACCCTATAAATCTAAATTGAAAAGCCCCATTTCTGAAATCACATAAAGAGGGAGAAGAAAGGGCATAAACAAAAAGAATGTAAGGTTTGTATTTTTTGAAAGTTTTTTTTTTTTTTTTGAAACAGAACGTTCGCGGTGCGCCATAATGAAATAGTTCAACAACTACATATTTTACAAATGGCGCACTGAGATAATTTTTTTATCAGTAATTGCACGGTGCGCTGGGATAATGGAGTGCATCGTTGCGCTTAGGTACACAGGGTACACCGACAATTTTTTTTCCTTTTTTAATTTATGCAAAGGTCGACATGGATTGGGGTCTGACTATGCAAGTCCTCATGTGGGTTGGATGTCTTAGGATTATATTTATCAATACAAACCCTATAAATATAAATTGAAAAGACCTAATTATGAAATCACAGAAAGAGGGAGAAGAAAGCGCTGAAACAAAAAAAAAATAGGGTTTGTTTCTAAAATGGTTTTTTTGTAAAACAACATGTTTGTGGTGTGCCATAATGAAATAGGGCAGTGATGCCATATGTTACATATGGTGCACTGATAAAAACATTTTTTATTTTTTTATTTTTTATCATTGTACGTTCACGGTGCGCTGGTATAATAGAGCGCACCAGTGCGCTATGTTACATAGGGCGCACCAATGAAAAAAATATATTTTTTTAAAATTGACGCAAGGGCCAATATGGATTGGGATATGACTATGCCATTCGTCCCATGGGTTGGATGTCTTATGAATATACAAACCCTATAAATCTAAATTGAAAAGCCTTAATTCAGAAGAAAAAAAGAATCTAGGGTTTTGTTTCTAAAAATGGATTTCTTTTTTCTATTTTATTTCTGAAAACTGTAGAAAAGGTTAAAAAAACTACAGAAAAAAACTAAAAAAACAATAAACTTTGATTTTTTTATTTTACTTCATAAAAAAAACTACAAAAAAAGTACAAAAAAAAAACAATAGACTTTGATTTTTTCTTTTGCTGCATAAAAAAAAACTGTAGAAAAAGTACAAAAAAATAATAAACTTTACTCACATCGTTTGAAATTCTATGGTACAAGGTTTGAATCACCAGAGGTTTGGAATTCTGATTGTCTGAATATTTCTGTTCGAACGTATTTCCCTACTCCACAGTGCTCTTGTACTCTGTTTTCTCCAGGTCTGTATCCTGCAAATCTCTGGCTGAAATTTTTTGCAGAAATAGTGAAATAATGAAAAGTGTTTAGTATTCAAAGAAATGTTTTATGAAATTAGATTTTCGAAAATATTTTGCTGCCCATTTTTCAATTTACCGTTTTTTTTTCACTTAAAGAAAATAGGGCTACACTTTTTTTTTTTTTTCGGCTATTCATTTGCCGGTGCATCCTTTAATCGAACCGCACCGGGGCGTCGGGTTATAAATGGCACCGATGCGCAATACCAAAAATGCACTGGTGCGGTTATCTATACATTATGCATAAAAATTACATTTAGGTTTGTGCACCAAAATTTATTGTTGTTTTTCTCCAATGCAGGGAGAAAATATCATATATTATATGGAATGGAAAATTCTTCAAAATCCAACTCATTCCATAATATTTCTCAAAGTATAGCACAGAGTTCTCCCTATCCATATGGAGATGTAATATTTACTTCAGATTTGTTTTATTTTTTCACTATCTATTTGAATTTATGTTTTTTATCCATGCATTCAATCATGCACAACTTAATTAAATTTATAATGTATACAAATTTGCAGGTTCATGCAGATTCATCATCAAGTTTAGATGCAAAAAATATTCAAACTTCTCCAAAACGTCAGAAGTTCATATCAAGAACTACATACCGCAAGGTGCATTTGGTAGATGAAAATGGACAACTGCTTCACCTTGCCAATTGTAACAATATTGCATCTTCTAGCCACAATCCTGTGACAATGATGGTAATTATAATTATAATTTTTTGGTATATATATTGATTAATATGTAATTATTTCAACGTCAAACCAATTTATAATCACACAATATTGTCAACGTGGTTACTAATTGATATCATATATTTTGTACTAATCATGTTCAAATTTTTTTTTTTTAATTATTAGGATTCTAGTGATGATGGATGACCTACCTACCATCTTCCATTTCACCCCACAACATTGTAAAATCAAGAGAAGACTGAATTAAGAGAAAAAATCGGAGAGGAACGATACCAAGAATGGTTGAATCAACCACCGATTCAATTCCAGCTACATCTAGATTCACCAATTAGGAATGACTACAACAATAGTAGTTGTTCACAAGATGGAAATGGAGGAAATCAAACAGAGGTTGGTATGTATGATTACTTAAGGGATACAACTGCCATGGAGACAATGTTGTTAGATGCATTCCAAAATGATGATCAGCTAGGGGATGATGCTCATATCGCTAACACCTTTTTCGAAAGCCTTAAATTTGCTTCCACCACCCCTCTCTTTGGACCTGGTGGTCAGTAAAATTCTATCCACTTGGGGACAACGATGTTACTGTACAACTTGAAAGCAAAGTTTGGCTTGTCGAATGCATGTTTCTCAGAATTTTTGAGTTAAGTTACCATAAAATACTCCCCTTATATAAATTTGAAATATAATCAGTATAGTGCAATGAACATTACAAATGGTAAATTTTATGAACGTTAATAATTATAGCAACATTAATGTACATTTATTAATATATTTTTCAATGATCACCAACGACAAATTATTGAAATATAAGGTCCGTCCAAGTGATAATGTCTTGCCCGGTAGCTGCGAAGAGGCAAAGAAATTGTTGAAAATGTTGGGTGTTGAGTACATATCATATCATGCATGTCCAAATGATTGTATTTTATATAGAGGAGAATATGAAGACAAAGATGTGTCTGAAATGAGGGCATGAAAGGTATGATAAATAAAAAAAGAAGGGTAAATCACGTACTGGTCCTCCTTTTAAGATATTGAGGCACATGCCTATAATCCCAAGGATTCAAAGGCTCTTTCATTGCAAAGAATTAGCTATGTTGCAGGGATGGCATGCCTCACACAGAAGTGAGTTGGGAGTTATGTGAATCCCAAATAATTCAATAGCCATGAAGCATATAGAGGATACATGGCCCGAAAAATTCAAGGATGAAGTACGAAGTCTATGACTTAGTATATCCGTGGATGGCGTCAACCCATATTCCCTCCAGAACACCAAATATTCTGTTTGGCCTCTAGTAGTGATCAATAAAAATATCCCCCCATGGTTGTCCGTGAATAATGAACATCTTGTGTTGGCTCTCATAGTCCCTAGTAGAAGAAAAGTGAAGAATATGGATGTCTACTTACAACCACTAGTAGATGAATTGAAGGAATTATGGGATGGGATAAATGTATACGATGTATCAAGACCCATCACAATAGAGAGGATTTTTACGTTGTATGGCATATGTGCTTACATGAAACATGATTATCCAGGCTTAGGGGTTTTCTCTGGTAAATTACATGTTTAATTTATTGATTTGTTTATATATGTAACAATATTATTTCACATATTAGTTATTTAATTCATTGTAATATTTGTTCCGATCTTCATGATATTATTTAACGTGCCATGCATATTAATTAATGTATACAAATATAATCTCCTAGGTGTTGTAACAAAAGGGTATTTTGGATGTAAATGTTGTGGACCTTCTCTGAAAGCTAGATGGTCCAACGACCTACGAAAGCCAGTGTATGATTGCTCCAGGGTATTCCTACCAGAAGAACACCCTTACAGAAGAGAAACATCCACTTTCAATGGTAAGTGAGAGAAAGCCCAAAGGCCTCCAATAATGACACCAGCTGATTGGCTTAGAGCATATGAGAGAGAGAAGGAGAAGGAGTTCATAGAAATGTTCAATTCAAATGGGGAGCCTATGTTTGATGATCCAGATTTCTTCGACACCTATGTTGAGAAATTTCCCATTGGGATGAAAAGGAAATCTATCTTTTATGACCTCCCATATTGGGAGAATCTTAAGATTTCCCATATATTAGATCCCATGCATATATTTAAAAATGTTTCATCTTCTTTATGGAGGCACATAACATCGAAAAAAAGTGACACATTGGTTGTTAGGAAAGATCTTATTACTTCAAAAAATAAAAGGAAACATTGGCCAAGATGATTAGAAAGTACGGGATCAGAGGCAGGCGCTGGTCCCTCTAATTCATAGTTTTTCAAAGAAGGTGATGTCCCATGGATTTAAAAAAAATATGATATATCTTTGGCAAAGGAAGTTATAATGGATGTGAGGGTGCCAACTTCATACGGGTCTTCACTATGGTGCTACTTCACCATGGATGACCATTTTTTGAGGTTGAAATCGCATGACCATTTGAATCATCTAAGAGTATGTATAATTTCAAAAGCATGATTTTATTATTTGTTATATTAATAAATTTTATCCCATGCGGGGATCATAAAACATAACTAATTTTGTATATTATTTAACGTGTTTATAACTTTGCAGTGTCATTATCCTTTATTCATGCATGGGTGTGTGAAACATGAATTCCCTCAAGACCTAGGACATGCCATATCTAAATTATCTGCATTTGTATGTTGGATCACATCAAAGGAGATTCATGTCGCTAGAATTCCATGGTGGCATCAAGACATAGTTGAGATTGTTTGTATGTTTGAGAAGGAACTACCGACGAGTTTCATGGACTTACAAGTTCATCTTCTAATCCACCTGGTAGATGAGGTTGAATTAGTTGGGGTTGTTTCTTGTCGTTGTATGTTCTTCTTAGAGAGGTACCTGAAGAAATTGAAAGGTTTTGTTCGACAAGGGGAAAAACCCGAGGGTTCTATGGCAGAGGGGTACATATTGTATGAGTATTTCTATTATGCCAGTGAGTACAGAAAGCAGTTCGAAAACAAAACAGGTGTGGTGATTTGGGATGATGAAATGGATGAAGATAAAAGAGAAGGAGAGTTTCTCCAAACGAGTGGAAAAAATTGCTTGATAAAGAGTAAGTGACTTATAATTTTTGAAATTTACAAAAGGTAATTAATATTCATGTTGAACTTTGATATAATGTATATTTTGATCTATAATTACTATATAATGTTGGTTTGATTTCATCAGTGAATGCAGAAATTGAAGCAATCAATAAATTCATTCTTTACAATTCTAAAGCGACACAACTGTGGGTCGCATTGTACGAACAAAACAGGATGAAATGGGATAGTGACAGGAAAGAATTAAGATGGTTGAATGGTAGAAGTATGCCTTATCCCAATCATTTAAAAGAAAATATGCCAAAAATATGCTCCAACAGTTGGGGTTGATAACCAACTCAGAGAGAAATACGATGCTACCGGTCGTTACCCGCGTGCTGAAGAGGATGTGCTAAATGTAGGGATTGTGTGCAACAACTCGGTAATAATATTTTTAATTTATATGTAAATTTGAAACTTATATTAAGACATATATATTTCATATTTTAACTATTGGATTATTATTTATAAGACACATGACACTATGATTTTTTAATTTTTTTTATAATAGGTGCATTTTTTCCCATCTATGTGGGCATATGGACACCATTTTTGCACAGAAAATGCTGATGCTGGAAACATCAGACAAGATTGTGGAGTGGAAGTCAAGTTTGATCAATCTAGTTGATCTAGCCACCCTGATCAAAACCTAGTACGAGGGACGTTAGGTTACGTCGGAAAGATACAAGAGATCATTGAAGTGGATTTTTCTTCTTTCCAATGTGTTATTTTTAGGTGCAAGTGGTGGGACACCCTTGATCAGAATAATGTAAAGGAATATCACAATAGTAGGATGATATGTATCAACTCTAGAAAGATGTGGGATGAAGCTAAGGAGCCCTATGTTTTCCCTAAACACTATAACCAAGTGTTTTTTTACCCAGATGTGTTGGATAGCGATTGGTGGTTCGTATTGACACATGACCCTAGATCAAAACATATTTTTGAGAAAAATAGTGTTATCATGCCATGCGAGCTAGAAGATAATGAGGGTGATCATGAGAACCGAGAGTGATATGGTACATGTGTTATTTCATCAATATTTATACTTTTTAAGATGGGTTTTTTGAAATATTAATATAATATGTATTTTGAATTAATTGGTAATTTGCATTGTGTTAATGTTAAAATCAATAATGCACTTGATAATTTGCATTAATTATGTTGATCTAAAAAGCAATGGCATACAGTATAAATTAATTCTTTTTTTTTTTGTATCTAAGATCATAATAAAATAATGATAATTCTAAAGTACATGAATTTATTTGCATTATTTTCTAAACTTTATTATGTTACAATAAATCATATTATTCTAGATTTATTATTTTACAATTATTTAAAATTTTCAAATTTTCAAATTTAAAAATTTTAATAAATTCATTTCACATTAATACAATTAAAATTTTACAAATATTTTACATACAATTAGAATTAGAATTAGAATTAGAATTACAATTTTACAATTTCACATACAATTACAATTTTAGAATTTTACATATATACAATTACAATTTTACAAATTAAAAAATTACAAAAAACCATCGTACAAACATCAAATTTGACTAAAAAACACATTCTGCAAAATCGCTAACTGCATCATTGTGATCATGATCATCTAAAAAAACACAATTAACATTATATATTAACATCATCACAACACAAGCATCAAATATACATCTCATGTCAAATAACTCATGATATCATGTACAAATCTATCTGCAAGTTGCACATTAAATGAACATATCTAACATGACCTAACAACGTACACATCATGATGATCACCAAAATGTAAATTAAGTACAACTGCAACATGAACATAAAGTACATGGACCATATATATATATATAACTGAATAATGTTAAAAATATACAATTGTAATATAAATGTCATGGATCAGTTGTTGGTAGTAAAACATCAATATCAGTACTAGTGGCCGATGGTCTAGCCTCATCTCCATGAGTACTCCTGCTAGATGATGGTATGCTGCACCTCGTAGACTTTTCATCATGTGCTGCGGCTCGATCGTAACGTGCAACAGTCCTCGTCAGTTGTGTAAAAGCTGTTGTAACTCTTATGAAATGTTGCATCAGGCTTTACATGTCACGCGGCATGCCTTTCCACATCCATAATAGCCTATCATCGACCTCTATTTCTCGGTAATGAGCGGGCCCGATGCCCGCCTCAAAAATCAATGCAATGAGTTGGTCGGCCAACTCCATCCTGTATCTAGCATCACCAAGTTGACAGTGCACCAGCACACTAGCTGGAGCAGGTCTCTGATCTTCACCAGCCTCCTGATGATCCTCGACATCTTTCATGCCCTCATAGTGATCATCAAGATCCACACCTAGATTAGGTGGTGGTGGCGGCATATCCTCGCCATCAAAATAGCCAATGTCTACAAAATATATATAAGTACACAACAATAATTAGACAATTTCATTACACAATTTAATAAAAATAAGTTAAAGAACATGTTAGAATAAATTTAAATAAAACAATAATATTACCTCTATCATCTGGCGGTTCATCAGCTGTGAAGAGGATGTTGGCACACCCTCGCCAATCCAACCCTGCATAAGGATAGGGGACCATAATGAAGGGATGCTCATCAACACTGGCTAGCGACTCTAATGCATCATCTGATATCCTCACTGGAAAAAGACTCTCCTCCCTCTTGGACATCATCTGCCCCCATATGTGCATACGTGCCTCAGTAACCGGCCTACGAGGTTTCTAAAGAAAACTTGGTCTCGTCTCTGGAAACCTCTCAAAAAATAAACAAAAAATATCTGAAACAAAAGGGAAGTTGACCCTCCCTTGTGCATGAGCACGACATCTATCTGATGCTGTACAGAACTACCGCAAAAAAATGGCAGACCACCTGACAATTCGTGGCTATTGTAGTAAAGAATCAACATAATATAAAAGCGTAAAACTAAGGTGTTGCCCATCATTGTTTTTGTGAGAAATGGTCAAAATGATAAGTGAGAGACACTGGACCTCCTCACGACCAAACACACCAATACATAACTACCCTCTAGCGACCTAAAAATCTACAGGAGATACTAAATGTGCTCCAATGTATCTCTGGGAGTAAACTAACTGACTCCCTGCCACACAGCCAACTGGAACATCAGGGAATGAGGGAAAATCCACCCCTCTCCTTGATAGCCCTGTAATAAAATATACATCCTCCTCAGTGGACATGTACCACTGGTTTATACCAACCCATAAAGCCTGTCACTGGGCATTCCACCTTCGGATAAGATGTCTAAAAGAAAAACTATGGGACTTTAGGGAAGTAGCCTCCTCATAGAACTTGAGGAGGTCTACCTCCCTTAGGAGCCCCTACATCGCTGCTGTAATAGGGTGAGGGTACGCATCTCTCTCCCTCTCTCTTGCCTCCCATAGGTGAACCATGTTACACTGTTATGCTTGTTGTTGTTGTTCTTTCCCCTTTTCTCTCCTTTCACGTCTCTGAAAGATTGACATATTAAACACAATTTTTTGATTAAATGACACATGTATTTAGAAATATATGTATATAAATATTTTCTGAAAAATAAATAAACAACAGTCAGTGCACCAAAAACACAGTCACGCACTAGTCCCGATGCATCTTTCAAAAGAGCGCACCAGATATGGTGCACCTAATGATATTCAGTGCACCAGGGCCGATGCTCCAGAAAATGTTTTTAGCGCACCATTCACTACATGCGGTGTCTGGATGTAATATTCCCAAATTTTCACATCATGTTTGGAATATTAGAGTCCTTGGTTTTCTTAATGAATTAAGTAAATAAAAGGGTGGAGGGACCCACAATCCTCAATAAGAATAAATATTCACTTTGTGTGTGTGAATGTGGATTAATCTAGATTAGATCTGTAAAAAGAGGTAGTTGAGAAACTACTAATGTGAATGAGATTGGAGATCATGTCTCATTTAATGAGAGAGATCATAGAGGGTTGATTTAGTCAACTAAGATCTTGAAGATGTGAGAGAGATCATGGAGGGTTGATTTAGTCAACTAAAATCTTGAAGATGTAAAACAAAGGGTCATTGAGCATTAATGATCAAGTGGTGGGGGATCATGTGCAAATGAAGCACATATGATGGAGGAGGTGTACATTGCACCTAGACTATTTAGTTGATTTGGTCAAACAACGATGTCCCACTTGGAGGATCTTGTCCACATGAGACAACACAATTGAGATTAGGGCAAAGGCTTGGGATGGCTCAATAATTATAAATGAGATGAAGGCAAAGGTGAAAGGCATCTTGGATTATTTGATGTATGATATTTTAGATCTGGAATTGTCAAGTGACATTCCACTGCATTCTTGGGCTGTTTAAAGGAGATTACAGGTGTTGTTTCACACAAGGTGTTCCCAGGGGGGAATTCCACCTCTTTCTTTGAGTGATATCCAAGTAAGAGGATTGTACTTCATTATACATCAGGCTTTAAGTGCCATTTCCTTTTTATACTTTCTGCAGAACATTCATATTCAGAAAATTGCATTTTTCTGAAGATCAGTTTGGAAGGTGAAAGTTGTCTTCAGTACTTCAGCTGGAGAAAAAGGTGAGGGATTATTCCCATCACTTGGGCTTATATTTCAACACTCCCAGAGCCACATTGCAGATCTGGCACTAGGCCAAACATTATTGACCTCATAGCAGTAGTATTCTCCTCAAGAATAACACTGTCCATATTGCAGATCTGAAAGGAGGAAGGAAGTTTCTAGTATTTCAGCTAGCAATCCTATGAGGGATCATCCCCTCACATTTCCATCAGTCTCACCAATAGCTTGGAGTTTATTGTAGCATATTTCATCAAGTAGAAGGCCTCTCTTTCCCTTACAATGTAGTTTTCAGAGGCAGTTGTGTTGCAGCAGCTGCAATCATCTTTTGGAGGATTGAGGAGATATATCTAGAGCTTCTAGCTCATAGATCTGAGGAAGGGATCAACCCTTCAAGAATAGATCTGATCTGAGCTCACATTTCATCCATATATTCTTCAGATCTAGCTTCAGATCTGTATTTCCCAATAGATAAAGGATCAAACCCTAGGGAGGTGATTTTTCCAAAGTTGCAGATCTAGAAAATCCTTTCTGGGTTATCTTGGGAATCCATCACATTGGCCAGATCTTGAATCTTGGAATCATCAGAGCTCCAGTTTTGAGTAGATTTTCATTTCTCTTTTCAGCCTGCAACTCCATGTTTATATTCTGCTGGAGAGACAATGCAGTATTTGCAGCAGAGCCTCAACAATTACACTGTACCTGCTTCACACATGTTTTCAGGGTGATCCTAGCTCATATTTTTGGCTAGATTGTACCTATATATTGTACTTGTGTAACTGATTCATCTTCAATATAATAAAATGGCTCAGCTCTTTCTGCATATTATTCTGATTTGTACTTAGATTTATTGTTTATCTTGTTGTAAATTCTTATATTGTGTGAAGTATTGTTGCATTCTCCCTTTTGGGATATTACAGTGGTATCAGAGCATGATCTTTGTCTCAGCTTGTGGACACTTCATATTTTTACATTGAAAGAAGAACAAATAGATGAGATCTATCATGGAGGATGTGAGATCTGTCACTCCTTTCTTTAGATCCATGTGAGATATCTCCAAGGAGTTCAATCAAATGAAGGAGGAAGAATAGAGAGAAGATCAAAGAAGAAGATATGATGAGGAAATCACTTCCTATCAGCAGCAAAGAAGACCGGAGAATCCTAGATCTCCTCATAGATCCACTATGCCCACTTTCTTTGAAGAAGGTGAGAGGTATAGAAGTGAAGAAAGGCATGAACCTAAGACTCATGAGACTCTCAATCTATATCTTGAAGAGTACAAAGAACAGTCTAGAGCTTTCAAGGAGAAGCTAACTCTCCAACAATTCTTCCATATTAGAGAAGAAATGGGATCCTATAGCAGCAATAGAAGGAAGAGGCATACTAGATTTTATTTTCCTACATTTGATGGATCTTCTTCAAGAAATGTCAAGGCTTGGAGGAGGGATTTAGATTCATTTTTCACGCTACATCTTGTGGCTGAAGAGAAGGCTGTTCAAATTGCAGCACTTCATCTCTTAGATGAAGCAGAAGATTGGTGGTTTGGGCACCTAGAGCATGCAAAGGTGACCAAGTATTCAGAATTATTTCACAATTTGAGGAAGAAGTTTGATGTGGAGAAGACAGAGATGTGCTAAAAAGAGACATCTCCCAAGTAAACCAATGAGAATGTCAATCTTTTTACTCTGGAAAAGAGGTCACTACTTTCACCACCAGCTGTAGAATTACTTGTATCTGGATAAGAGACACTTGCATCTTTGCAAGGTAGTCTTGAGCTCTAAACATATGGAGTCCCATGCATGGATCGGGAGATGCATGAGGAGGAGGAGGATACCAGCACTGGTACTAATCTGAAAATGAAAGTATTTGTACTGTTGTTCAAAGTATTCATTTCCATTAAATTAAGTATGCAAAGTGTTTGTAATGTCTTGCAAGTGAAACAAAGTGATTTTGGTAACTTTTTATGAACTTAAGTGTGAGGGAGTGTTGTTTTAATTTACTGTTTAACAACTTTAATTTGAATAACACAATAGAATAACTTCACCATAAACACACAACAACATGATGAGGCATTTCACCCCTCCTGGGCTACATCTGCCGGGTCCAAGGCTCCCAATGGGCATGTCCTTGATATATTATGATGCTCAAATTGGTAATATAGTGAAAATAAGGCCTAAACAGACCAAACTAGCTGTAAAAATGAATTCAAAATGTAGAAATCAATATAAATTGAATTTTTTTTCACCTCAAATGGTTAAACATAGCCCAATACAGCTCTAACACCCTCTAGGCCCTAATGGCTCTCCAAGCTTCCCTGAAGAAAAATTACCTAAATATCAACTCCATTGGCTCTGAAACCTATTCCAATGGCTCCAGAAAGATGAGAATAGTCGAAATTGACTAAAATTTCATCCAAAAAGGTTCAATAATGGAGAAGTGATGACCAAAACAAGATTTGTCCAGTTTGGCCTAAAAAACCTCCAGCAAAATTGGGAGGACTACAGATAACTCCACTAAAATAGAAATCCCACTTGAATTGGAGGTCCGCCAGTTGGAACTGCTGGAAGAAACTGTCGGTTAAGTTAACTTTTAAATGCGGAGTGGTCACATTGCAATTGTTATTGTCGGAACCGTCGACATGATTGCCAAACAGTTAGCCCTTGGGCACTGCGGCTTAGTCATGTGGCTAGGCACTTATCACAGGGGCTAGCCCTTTGTAACTCTTCGCCTGACCATTTATTTTCCAGCTGGTCCATATTTACGTGACCGAAATGCATTCAACCATGGCCCATGTTCAAATGGCCTCCGCCCGTTCACGAGTAGACACCATCTGTTTCAACGTGTGACCTCTGCCCATTCAACCAACTCCGCATGTTGCATTCAGTGTGGACACCGCCAGTGTTCACCTCTGCCCGCCCATTCACGAGTGACCCGTGACCCATTCGGGTCGGGTCGGGCTCAACTGACTCGTAGCGTTCAGCTCGGGTTGGGGCTGACCCAAAACTTTTCAAAACAATTTTTTTTAATAGCTTGAACCTTTAGGCCTGGGGCCACGTGGCAGCCTCCGGGTAGGCCACATGGAACCCTATGATTGGCCATCCACATTTCATAAAAAAATAAAAAAAAAATTATAAAAATAATTTCTGAAGATGACATTTTTTTTTAAAGTTCCAAAGTGTTGTTTTGAAGGTTACTGGACAAATTAAAACTTGAATATCCTCCACATCTGACATCGGATTTGAGTGTCGTTCATGGTGCTAGGATCACAATGACGAACACTATCTGGTTGATCAATTTATTACCAATTATAAGCAGTTCCAATTTTGAGCATTTGTTTCACTGAGGACATGATCACATGATCACATCTCCCCATTGGGAAGCTTTTCGACCCCAAAAGCCTTTAATTACCTATTAAGAAGATGAGGGTACAGGTCCCTCACCTTTTCCACCTCAATCCACTTTTCCTTACTCGGTTTGCTTCCTTTAAGACCAACCTGAACATAATCAACATTTCCCCTCCTTGAAGTGCGTGTCCTTTTGTCAAGGGTAGCATCCTCTTTCAACTCAACCAAACATTCTGGTGAGAAATCCTCTATGGATGGAAGCTGAATGTCACTTTCATAATCATAAATTAAAGGAGGTTCATACAAACGTAAATTTTCCACATTCACAACGGAATACATTTTCATATATGAAGGCAAATCTAATTGAAAAGCATCATTTCCAACTTGTTTAAGGATCTTGAATGGACCATAACGAATATGCTTAAGATTTTTACCTTCTCCTTGCATTCTTTCCTTACTAATATGTAGCCATACCTCATCCCCTTCTTGAAACTTATGGCCAACTCTGTGCTTATCATGCCTCTCCTTGTACTTGCCTTGAATTTTTTCAAGTTGTTCTTGAACCTACTGAAGTATGAGCTGAATTCTTTCAATGAACATGTGAGCTTTGTCAATGTCACTATGCCCATCAATGACCACATCCTTGTCAAGAATGAAATCAAAAGGTGACTTAGGAAAATACCCAAAACAAGCTTCAAAAGGTGAAGTATTTGTAGAAGAGTGCTTGGCCCGGTTGTAAGCATGCTGAATGTAATGCAAATTCTCATCCCAAAGCTTGGGATGCTTGCTGCAATAACCTCTCAAAATATGTACAATGGATCTGTTCACTACCTCTGTTTGGCCATCTGTTTGTGGATGGAAAGTATTACTCTTCTTCAACTTGGTGTCCATCATCTTCCATAAATTGGACCAAAAATTCCCAACAAATCTAGAATCCCTGTCACTAACAATAGAAGTAGGAAAGCCACAATGAACCCATACATGTTGAAAATATAAATCAGTAGTGTATTTAGCAGTTATAGATTTCTTACATGGCATAAGAATACAAATCTTGCTGAAATGATCAACTACTACATAAAGATAATCATGTTGCTTTCTGTTGATATTGCAACAAGATGATGAGCTTAGTGGAAAGGAGTCACATTCACTAAGTGGGCCCGCAGGGTATTTTTGGCGCAAAGTCTATTTTTAGACTATGTCTATTTTTAGACATGTTGATCATATTCTATGAGTTGCAGGATGCTATTTGTGGATGGTTGATCAAGTCGGGAAAAATAGATGGACTTCTATTTTTAGACATACTGGGCGGAATCTATTTTTAGATTGCCAGTCTAAAAATAGATATGTCGAATATTATTAGCTCTTAATAATATTTGGACTCTAAACATTATCTTATCCTCTTGGAGCACTTTAGTTTGATTCCTGGATGTGGCACATGCAGTTGACAGAAGGAATTACATTATTCCTAGGGTTTAGTGGAGCTATTGCATGGTTGACTTCAGTTAGAACTTATGTGACAGAGTTTGGTGGAGTTGATGAGACAGTTAGTGGAGTTGTGTTCAGTTTAACTTAGTTGAGCTAGTTGTATCTAGTCTAACTGATTGATACAATTAGTGAGAGTGGTGTGAATTAATTATTAATTAATTTACTAATTATTAACTCATAAATCAACTAAAGAATACATCAGTTAACTTCAGTGCATGGACAGTTTCAGTGGAGACCAGTGAAGAGGTAGGTGAAAGAGCAAGTGTGACTATCAGTTGTGACCATACTAGTGCATGAGTTTGCACCACACATTTATGGAGATGCCAATGAGGATTGCGCAGTGCATACCAGAGGGATTCAAACTCAGATTGGGCCAATATTAATCTTGGATTGCGCAGTAGAGGCAGGCTAACAGGTGGAGCAGATTGGAGCATGTGTTTTGTTAGATCTGAGCTTGTGTAGTGTGTAACAATTGGAGATTGTACCGAGAGCTTGTGAGGAGTTTGTACAATGATTGTTACATGATCTCTATCATTATAATATACAGATAGTTGGGGGTTTTCAGCTTTAAGCTTTCCCATAAATATTGTGTTTATATGTGTGATTGTTTATGGTTTTAATGTGCGCATGCGATTGTTTATATTTCCGCAAATTGATGATCAATAGTAGAAGAGGTTATGTATTATGCATGAAGCTCAAATAGTGTGTGATCAGGATAATCTCGGTGAATAATTTAATAGTTATTCAAATTCCTACACTTTCTAGATAATGGTAGACCTCCAACAAAATCCATAGAAACACTTTCCCATGGTCTAGAAGGTACTGGAAATGGCATATATAAACCAAGATTCCTATTACTAGGCTTTATTGTAGCACATAATGAAAAACCTCTAATGAAATGTGAAACACTATCTACCATGCGAGGCCAATAACAATGCCTCTGTAAATGTGCCACCGTTTTTCTTACCTTGAAATGTCCAACTATAAGAGAAGAGTGAGCTTCTCTCATGATGCTTAGTCTCTCCCCCTGTGGTATACATAACTTGCCCATATGAAACAGAAAATTATTATGCAAATGATAATCATTCTCCTCAACATGATTCCCGTCACTCAAGTTAGCATACACATCCTTAAAATCAACATCTGATGCATACTGTTCTATGTAGCTCTCATGTACAATAGAATCATTCTTAAGTAAATTAGTAGCACTAATAATAGGCCTTGAAAGCATATCAAAAACCTTATTGTAAATACATTTCTTATACCTTATTACCAAGTGAAATTGTTGTAAGAAACCCATCCATCTGAAATGTCGTGACTGCTATAATTTACTTTGCGACTGCAAGTACTGTAAAGGCTGATAGTCGGTATGAACAATTGTTTCTTTTCCCATCAAATAGTGTTTCCATTTTTTGACACTTTGTACCAACACATACAAATCTTTATCATATGTAGGATAATTCACAACAACACCATTTAATGTCTCAGAATGAAATGCAACAGGGTTACCATGCTATAAGAGAACTGCACCCATGGTGTAATCACTAGCATCTGTCTGAATCTTGAATGGCTATCTCAAGTTCGGTAATGCAAGGACTGGAGCTGAACTTATCTTCTCTTTCAAAGACTCAAAAGCTTTTTTTTACTTTCCTCCCCATTGGAAATCACGCTTCACACTAGTCACTGCATGCATAGGAGCTGTTATGGCAGAGAAGTTAGAAATAAACTTCCTCCAACACTGAGCTGCATCCAAAAAACTTCTTACCTCTGTAATGGATTTGGGAGTAGGCCAATTCACAATGGCTTATACTTGTGAAGGATCAATTCTCAAAGTAGATCCTCCTACTATGTGACCCAAATAAACCAAATAATTCTTTCCAAATTCACACTTTGACATTTTAAGAAATAACTGATTTTTCTTCAAAATATCAAGTACTTTCTTAACATGCATGACATGCTCTTCTCTAGTCTTGCTGAAAATTAAGATGTCATCTAAGTAGAAAATAACGAAGTCATCAATAAAAGGACGTAAGACATCACCCATTACCCGCATGAAAGTTGCAGGTGCATTGCATAAACCAAACAGCATAACAAGCCACTCAAAGAGTCCCTGTTTGGTTTTAAATGTTGTCTTTCAAATGTCACTTTTTGCAATTCTAACTTGATGATAACCACTACATAAGTATAGCTTAGTGAAATATTTATCATCTTTCAGCTGATCCAAAAAATCATCTATCCTTGGAAGTGGGTAATGATTATTTACCGTTATTTTGTTCAATGCCCTGAAGTCTACGCCAAGTTCCATCTTTCTTTGGAATCAACACTATCGGTGACCCACATGGCGAAGTGCTTGGTCTTATGAATACTTTTTCCAAAAAGTATTTAATTTGCCTCTTGATTTCAGTATTCTCCATGATAGACAAGTGGTACATGCCGATGTTAGGAAGAGGACAATCTTGATGTAAATGGATTTCATGTTGAATCTCCCTTTTAGGAGGTAAACTTGTCGGTTCCTTAAACATCTCATGATGTGCATCAACTACATCATATAAATCTGATTTAAGCTTGGAATCACAATTTTCAAATGACTCATGATTCATATCAACCTTGGGCTTAACCATAAGAAGTACAAAACTCTTACTGTAATTTACTAGCCTTTTTACCTGTCCCGCATTTACCATCGCTATATTTGTCTTCTTGCGATGTGCTTTGACAATTAAATCCTTGCCATATTTAAAGAGATGATACTTATTTTCATGGCAATGGAAGATCACTTTCATGTCAAATAAGTAAGTACTTTCCAAAACAATTCCTGATATATCAAACGACACCACATCAAGTTCAACTGTGTCAATAAAGTGTGCAGTAATGGCGAATCGCAATATGCACTTTCCTGAGACTTGTAAGTTTGAATCCTTGCATATCCACCCAAGTGGATAAGGCTTTGGATGTGGAATGGTCTCAAGTTTAAGCTTTTTGAACAAGTCTTTTGATATGAGATTTACTTGTGACCCACTGTCAAACAGTGTGTCAATTTTAGTATGTTTTGAGACTACCCTCACATGGAACAATTCAATTATTTCTTCCTCATTAGGAGCTTGTACATGATAGTTTGAAGTACTAGTGCTTGGCTTAGTTTTAGTTTCCTTTCCCTTCATACTTTTCAAACCCATGGCTGCAATTTTGGTTTCGTCACCTGAATCATCACCTAAATCTTGAGGTGTAGTTGTAGTAGCTACATTTTTCTTCTTTCCTTTGTTTTTGTTAAAGTGAGTTCTTTTTTCAAGATGTAATTTCCAATAGTTTTTCTCTTCATGGCCCTCTCTTGAAAAATGTTGACATATAAATTTTTCACCCTCTTATTTGATAGATGCATTCTTTTTTCCTTTTCCCTTAAAGGTTTTATCTTTGTTCTTCCCTTTGAAAGGCTTGTTTCGACCCTCATCAAAAGTGTTTTTCCCTCTAGCCTCTAAATGCGAAGCTTGTACACAAAATTCGTCTAGACTAGTAGGATTTAACATAAGTATTGTATGTTTAAGGTAACTGTGAAAACCACCTATATATTTCAGCAAAGTATCTTGACTCTGTAAGTCTACCCCTAATAAGAGTTCTCTTCTCCTAAACTCTTGGGTATAGTCTTCCACATTTTGTCCCTTAATCTGTCTAAAGTTTTGCCAATTCGTTATAGCCTTTTGTAAATGAGATAATGGATAAAATTGCTTCTTGATTGTAGTAATAAATTCAGCCCATGATAAAGTAATCTTACCATGTTTTTTAATTTCATCCTTGGTCTTGGCTTCGCACCATACCAATGTTGATCAGCGGTTGTCATTGATGTCAACCCAAGCAGCACCAGGGGCTAACCCAATATTGCATGGGAATTTTTACCTACAAAATTAATATATTCTGGGTCAATAATGATTTTTATGGTTTCTACTTGTCGAGATGTTTCCATTGATATATGGCACGCCATGTAATTCTTCACGGTTTGAGAGATATTCATGTTTGAAGTTTGTACCCCTAGTTAGTGGGCCAAAACCCTTCATGGCTGGGGTGACAAGTTATTGAAAAGTCATAATTAATATTTTTTATTCTCCTAAAATCCCTCCCACGTTCACTTGTTGAAGCCCCTCTCAACTTAAGCATTTATATAAATTGTGATCTTCATTTCCTCCTTAGGCAAGGGATTTCGCCATCTGAAACAAGTCATCTTGGAATTTTCTCTCTAAAATTTTTTTATATGAAGGTTCAAAAGATGAAATTTTTATGAGGCAAAGCTGAAATCCTGACGAAGCTACAGTAAAAATTTCAGATCAAGGTGCACAATATTTTTGGAGATATTATCTGTGGAAGTCAAGGTTTTTGCAGGCTCTAAAATTCATCTCAAAGAAGTGACCTTGGTAAATTCGTCATAACTCTCTCTCTGAGTATCAGATTGGAATTCTGTGAAAAGTGGTGGATAGTGAACAATCTTTAATTTTAGCTCTATCAATTTCAGAGCCAAATGAAGAAACAGTGACACATTTCATGCCGTACAAGTGCGCTTTGCTGAAACAATACATAATTAGGGCATTGTGAGAGATTTGGTATAACTCCCTCTTGAAGAATCCAAATTGGGTGAGAGCTATGGCATTGGAAAGAGGACTCAGAGGAATACTATAGGACCAAAAATCAGATATTTAGGATTTGAAATAACAGAGATGTACTAGATTCAATATCGAGCTCCTAGAAGGCAAGAAAAAGCTAGATCATGTGTTGTCAAGGGTTGCAAAGGACCAAAATTTCTACGGTAGCAAAGTAAAGAAAGGTGCAGTAGAGGGTAGCATGACAAGAGAAGCAACCAAAGTGTATAACAACAGCAAGAAGTTCATCATATGAAGTCTTCAAGTGAGCAGCACTGCATACAATGATTATAAAGGTATCATTGTACTTAGTCATTGTAAATACATTATTATACAAATTGTACTAGTATCTATCTGCCAAGGGTTGAAGAGGCAGTGTTGGGAGGTCTAGGATCATCATTAGGTGGTTGTGTCAAAGTTGGGGATTTGGTCTAGTATATCTTCTTCTTCTACATCATTCTATATCATTGTAAAAGTGGACCATTTTCCCTGGTACGGGAGTCCATTCTTCTTTTATTCTTCTATAGGGTGGTGCTAGGGTGAGTTGTAGCTCATTGGGTGTTAGGGAATCCATTCAGTTGACTACTAAAGAATCTTGGTTGTTGGAGCATCCATCTAGTGGAAGCTGGAGAAGAATTCTTTTCTAGATTCTAGGAATTTGGAGCTTTATTTTCAATTGGAGTTGAATATTAAAGAATTATTAGAAAAGCATTAGGTGGTTTTTGTCCCGGAGTGGGTTTCCACCTTAAAAACTATGTGCATTTGTGTTCCTCTTATTTGCTGCTATCATTGTACAAAAACTGATAATAATTGAAGATTAACTAATGCTCTAATTGAAAGAAATATTGATTCACCCCCCCTCTCAGTATTTCCAAAAATTGGTATCAGAGCTTGGTTCCTTCAATAGCAGTTTAATAGCTGGAAGGCGGTCATGGAGCATACCAATAATGATGTACCTCTATTCAATGAAAATAATTATACACTTTGGAAAGGAATAATGGAGGTCTATCTCTTGGCACAAGGTTACGAAGTATGGGACACTATTCAAAATGGATTTACATCAACCGCAGATGAACAAGGTAAGAAGAATTTGGTAAATGATGAAAAAGCAAAGAATATTATTATCAACGGACTTATTGAATTTTCTTATCATAAGCTGTTGGGTTGTAAAACCATGAAAAATGTACGGGACAAGCTTGAGAATATATATGCAGGTGACTCAAATGTCAAAGAAGCAAAGCTTCAAATTTATAGAGAAAAATTTGAGCAACTCAGAATGAAAGAAGATTGCAACATTGCTGCATAATTCCAATACATTGATGAAATAACCAATAATCTGGAAGGATTGGGAGAGCCAGTTGACGAGAAGACTATTATATGAAAGATTCTTAGAACATTACCATGGAGATTCAACCCAAAGGTATGGGTCTTAGAATACAATGCAAATCTGGACAAACTCAACAAGGAAGAATTACATGGAGTTCTCATAGCATATGAAATGAGACTTGATGAAGAAAAGGGTACTTCAAATCTAGAAACTGCGTTCATTGCATCTAAGCAAACCAATAAGGACAAACAACCTTCAATTGAAATGACATGCACCTGCAAGTGTGAAGAAAATGGATATGATGGAGAAGTTCTTTTAGATGAAGAATATGCTTACTTTACGAGAAAACTAAAACTTGGTAAGGGAAAATTCAAAGGTAAACTTCCATTGATATGTTTCGGTTGTGGTGAGGTTGGGCATTTCGTAGCAAAATGTCCGAAAAAAAGTGATAGCAACTCAAAAGGAAAGAAAGGCTTTAAGAAATTCAACAAGCAAGTAAGGATCCAAAATGAACTTTCTCTCTAAAGAAGATAGCTCATCATCCGATGAAGAAAGTGACAGCAAAGAAGAATCCAATGAGAAAGTATTGTTTATGGCCAAGCACAATAAATAAGAAGTATCAAACAATGAAGAAGAAGGGTTGACCATAGAAGAATTTTATGAGGCAATCAAGCTTATAAAAGTGCTCAATGCTGAGAAGATCCGTTCCAACACTTGTGAAGAACAAGTTCAAGGTCTCAAAATTGAGATTGAAGAACACAAATGTATTGAAGAGTCACTTCAAAATAAGTTGGAAGAAAGAAACCAAGAAAGGGAAGCATTAGAAGCCGAATTAGTCTCACTGCGTAAGGAAGTGAAGAAAGGAAAAAATGTCCAAAACTATGCCAATAGCTCAAGGGCATTGGAAGAACTCATCTACAATCAACGATATTACAACGACAGAACTAGCCTTGGTTACAAAGAGGAAGAAGCGGGACCTTCTACAACAAAATACAATGAACCTATGAGATATGACATGCATGTAGACTTCATTGGACAAGATTTGCAAGCACATCCTTGGAAGATGATTCCTCGACGAATATTTTCATCCAGGTACCAACATATTTTTCATGGCTATTGTTATTCATGTGGAAAATTTGGTCATAAAGCTGTAGAATGTCACACGTACCCTATGAACCAATACAATTCCAAGAGATTCTTCAAATATGAACCTCCCAGGGCTCAATGAAACATCAATAGATTTGAAAATTTAAGAAATAACATGGAATGTTACAAATGTCAAAACTTTGGACACATAGCCAGAGACTGCAGACTTAAAAATCCTCTAGAAGAATCTTCGAAGCCACAGAATGAACGAACATGGAAGAAGAAGAATACTGATAATTGTGCTCTCGCTCTCAAGGCTCAAAAAAGGAAAGATGTGTGATATGTTGACATCGGTTTCTCAACGCATATGACTGGAGATAGAAGGAAATTTGTATCTCTTAAAGAGAAGAAGTATGGAAGCATATCCTTTGGAAATGATGGATCTTCAAATGTTATAGGATCAGGTACCGTCACTCTCAAAAGCAAAGATGTTATAGCCAAGAATGTTCTATTGGTCGAAAACATGAATCAAAATCTACTCCGTGTTGGAAAAATGTGTGATCAAGGACACACAATGCTATTCAACTCCACAAAATGTGAAATCAGGAAAGGCAAGTATGGTAAAATTGTGGCTACAACAAGTTGAGCTCCAAACGACATATATGTTCTGGATGAAGCAACTAAAGCATGTCTACTAGCTAAAGAAGATGAAATCTAGTTATGGCACAAACGAATGGGTCACATAAACTTTGAAAATATTGTCAAGATAAGAAAAAAGGAAGTAGTACGAGAAATGCCGAAAATATCAAAACCTTCCAACACACTATGTGAGGCATGTCGGCATGAAAAGTAGACAAAAATCCAATTTAAAACAAAAGAACACTTTGCATCACATCCATTGGAATTGATACATACTGATCTATGTGGTCCTGTGAGAAAAAAAGGCTTAGACAGAGAATTATATTTCATGTTAATGATAGATGACTATACTAGGATGACAGTTGTTAGTTTCCTAAAGAAAAAATCTGAAGCATTTGAGTGCTTTAAGATCTAAAAGGAGTTGGTTGAAAATGAAACTAATTTGAAAATAAAGTGTTTAATATCAGATAATGGTGGAGAATTCACTCCCAAATTATTTTAGCAATACTGTGACGAAAATGGAATAAAAGGGCAATTTTCAACAGCACAAACACCTCAGCAAAATGGAGTTGCTGAAAGAAAGAATAGAACTGTACAAGAAATGGGTAGAACAATGTTGAAGGACTCAAAATTGGATGAAAAATTCTGGGTTCAAGCAATTGATACAAAAGTCTTCATTATCAACCGAAGTCTTCTAAAAAATAATTGCAACAAGACTCCATATGAATTATGGAAAGGAAAACCAGCTAATGTAAAATGTTTCAAAATCTTTGGAAGAAAACGTTATATCAAAAGAGAAGATCAAAATTTGGGTAAGTTTTAATCACGTGTTGATGAAGGTATATTTGTTGGTTACTCATGCAAAAGAAAGGCCTATAAATGCTATAATCTAAGATGAAAATAGATAGTGGAGAGAATAAATGTTACATTTGATGAAGATGGTGTTCTAGCGAGTAATGATGAGGATCTAGAATCTTTGAAACTTGAGACAGAGGCTGAAAAAGACACAGATAAAATTTTAGAACAAGAAGCAACTATCAACGAGGAAGAAGTAAACAATGATCATCGAGATATACCAGAACAACAACAAGAAGCTCCTACAAGGAGAACAAAAGAGTGGATTCAAAAGAGCCATCCATCAAATCAACTCATTGGTGACATAAATGAAGGTCGACAGCTTCGTTCATCACAACAAGTTCACGTTGCTTTTCTAGAAACCTTTGAGCCTAGTAGTTTTGAGGATGCCAGCCAAAATGAACATTGGGTAGCAGCTATGAATGAAGAATTGGACCAAATTGAGAAGAATAACACCTGGGAATTAATTCCACAACCAAAAGATAAAAATTTCATTGGAACTAAATGGGTGTTTAGGAACAAATTGAATGAATATGGACAGGTTACCAGAAACAAAGTAAGATTGGTTTGCAAAGGCTATGCACAAGTGGAAGGAATTGATTTCGACGAACATTTGCACCAGTTTCTAGAATGGAAGCCATCCGAATGTTTCTTGCCTATGCATGTTCAAGAAAAATCAAAGTCTACCAAATGGATGTTAAGTCATCATTTCTGAATTGAGAATTAGAAGAAGAAGTTTACATCGAACAACATGAAGGTTTTCTACTATCACAAAAAGAAGACTATGTCTGTAGGTTAAAGAAGGCTCTATATGGTCTCAAGTAGGCTCCTAGAGCATGGTATGCTCATCTTGATGGATATCTACATCAACAAGGGTTCAAGAAAGGTATTGTTGATAGCAATCTTTATGTACAAATAGATAAAGATAATTTAACAATCGTTGAGGTATATGTGGATGATATAATATTTGGTAGCAATGATGATCGACTAAGTAAGAAATTTTCTACAAAGATGCAAAGTGAGTTTCAAATGTCTTTACTTGGTGAGTTGACATAATTCTTAGGGCTTCAAATATCTCAGCAAGAGAAAGGAATATTTATATGTCAAGCCAAGTACATCAAGGAAATACTCAAGAAATTCAAAATGGAAGATTGCAAACCCGTCCTTACTCCGATGGTAACAGGTTGCAAATTGAGCATAGATGACTCATCTAAGGATGTGGATCAGAGGTTGTACAGATCTATGATTGGTAGTATTCTATATGTAACAGCCTCTCAGCCAGATGTTATGCAAGCAGTTGGACAAGTAGCAAGATTCCAATCAGCACCAAAAGAATCACATATTATTGCCGTCAAAAGAATTCTTCATTATCTAAAGGGCACAGAAGAATATGGCTTGTGGTATCCCAAGGGTAAAAATCTCATTATTCAAGCCTTTACAGATGGAGATTGGGCAGTAAGAGTTGATGATCATAAGAGTACTAGTGGAGCAGCATTCTATCTAGGTGGTTGTCTCGTATCATGGTTGAGAAAAAAGCAAACTTCAATCTCATTATCTATAGCAGAAGCAGAATACATTGCAGCAGCATCATGTTGTACTCAAGTCCTTTGGATGAAACAAAATTTGCAAGATCTTCAAGTACAATTCAGTGAGCCTATTCCCATATTCTGTGACAACATTAGTGCCATCACCATCTCCAAGAATCTTTTCATGCATTCGAAAACAAAACACATTCCAATCAAATATCATTTTGTTAGAGAACAAGTTGCTGAAAAGAATATCAAACTTGAGTATGTTTGTACAAAAGAACAAATTGCTGATATCTTCACTAAACCTTTACCTCATGAAGCATTTGAATATCTTCGTCAAAATTTGGGGATTCTCCCAAGTTCTCATTAGATTACAAGTCTGTAGGACGGTTGTGTGTCAGGGGGAGTGGAAGTATGTATAGGTCTGTAGGACGGTTGTGTGTCAGCGGGAGTGGAAGTGTGTACAGGTCCATAGGATGGTTGTGTTTCAGGGGGAGTTACCCTTTTCCATCGATTTAAAAGGGGGAGAGAATGTTTTAGGAATAGGTTTCGTGATCGTAGGGGGAGTACTTGTGTTGCCATCAATGCCAAAGGGGGAGATTGTTGATCAGCGGTTGTCATTGATGTCAACCTAAGCAGCACCAGGGGCTAACTCAATATTGCATGGGAATTTTGACCTACCAAATTAATATATTCTAGGTCTATAATGCTTCTTATGGTTTCTACTTGTCAAGATGTTTCCATTGATATATGGCACGCCATGTAATTCTTCACTGTTTGAGAGATATTCATGTTTGAAGTTTGTACCCCCATTTAGTGGGCTAAAACCCCATGGGGTTGGGGCATGGGTCATTGAAAAGTTATAATTAATATTTTTTAAGCTCCTAAAATCCCTCCCACGTTCACTTGTTGAAGCCCCTCTCAACTTAAGCATTTATATAAATTGCGATCCTCATTTCCTCCTTAGGCAAGGGATTTCGCCATCTGAAACAGGTCATATTGGAATTTTTTCTCTAACTTGTTTTATACGAAGTTTCAGAAGCTGAAATTTTTATGAGGCAAAGCCGAAATCCTGAGGAAGCTGCAGCAAAAATTTTAGATCAAGGTGCAGAATATTTTTGGAGATATGATTTGTGGAAGTCAGGGTTTTTGCAGGCTCCTGAAATTCATCTCAAAGAAGTGACCTTGGTAAAATCGTCATAACTATCTCTCTAAGTATCAGAATGGAATTCCATAAAAATTGGCAGATATTACACAATTCATAATTTTTTCTCTATCAACGTCAGAGCCAAATGAAGAAATAGTGACACGTGTCACGCCGTACAAGTGTGCTCTGCTGAAACAATCCATAATTAGGGCATTGTGAGAGATTGGGCATAACTCTCCCTTGAAGAATCCAAATTGGGTCAGACCTATGTCATTTGAAAGAAGACTCAGAGGACTACTACAGGACCAAAAATCAAATATTTAGGATCTAAAATAAAAGAGATACACCATATTCAATATTGAGCTCCTAGAAGGCAAGAAAAAGTTAGATCATGTGTTGTCAATGGTTGCAAAGGACCAGAATTTGTACGGCAGAAAAGAAAAGCAAGGTGCAGCAGAGGGTAGCATAACAAGGGTAGAAACCAAGGTGCATAACAGCAGCAATAATTTTATCATATGAAGTCTTCAAGTGGACAACACTACATACAATCATTGTACTTAGTCATTGTAAATACATTATTGTAAAAATTGTACTAGTATCTATCTGCCAAGGGTTGAACAGGCAGTGTTGGGAGGTCTAGGATCATCATTAGGTGGTTGTGTCAAATTTGGGGTTCTGGTCTAGTATATCTTCTTCTTCTACATCATTCTATATCATTGTAAAAGTGGACCATTTTCCCTAGTACGGGAGTCCATTCTTCTTTATTCTTCTATAGGGTGGTAGGGTGGTGCTAGGGTGAGTTGTAGCTCATTGGGTGTTGGGGCATCCATTCAGTCGACTACTGAAGAATATTAGGAATTGGAGCATCCATCCAGTGGGAGCTGGAGAAGAATGATTTTCTAGATTCTAGGAAGTTGGAGCTTTATTTTCAATTGGATTTGAATATTAAAGAATTATTAGAAAAGCATTAGCTGGTTTTTGTCCCGGAGTGGGTTTCCACCTTAAAAACTGTGTGCATTTGTGTTCCTCTTATTTGCTACTATCATTGTACAAACACTGATAATAATTGAAGATTAACTAATGCTCTAATTGAAAGAAATATTGATTCACCCCCCCCTCCCCTCTCGGTATTTCCAACAACCAATGCTGCTCCATCCATTCTCGGTGAGGCTAAATGTATCTTGGTGTCATCATCATGAAGGTTTTGAATCCTTAAATAAACTTCCATTTGTCTGATCCAATTGTCAAGGTTCTCTGCATTGACTTCACCATTAAAAATAGGCAATTCAAATTTGACATCAAGCTTTAAAAATGGACTTTTACCAGTGGTTTTAGACTTGTGAGATTGATTCACCGAAGTCGAGGAAGACGATGTAGAGGAATAGGATGAAGATGGGGATGGTGGATCACCATTTCCTCCATGTCCTTTCTTTGACTTGTCATCACTCTTCTTTCCTCCTAAGGAACCCTCTCCTTTTTTCTAGTTTTTAGACCCTTCTCGAACAAGTCTATCATTCCTTTCTTGGTAGAGTATCCTCACCATCTCAGTCATATCTAAGAAAGCCTTCCGGAATACCCATTCTTCTTCCTTGGGATCCATATCTTTAGGAGCTTCTCCTTCTCTTGAAGACATGCTTGAAGCTGCTTCTATGGCTCTTGGAGGTGGTTCTCTGACCCTTCTTGGTTGTGGATTAGTTTTTGCACTAACCAAGTTTCCTTCACCTGTCTTGAGTTTAAGCCTAGTAAGCATAAAAAATTGCAAACAAATAACTTTATCTTTACAAAAAACAAATTCTGAGTAAAAACTATAGCTTCTAAGGCTCTAATCTTGAGCTCTGATACCATGATCTAAAAATGAAAATATTTGTACTATTGTTCAAAGTATTCATTTCCATTAAATTAAGTGTGCAAAGTGTCTGTAATGTCTTGCAAGTGAAACAAAGTGATTTTGGTAACTGTTTATGAATTCACATGTGAGGGAGTGTTGTTTTCATTTACTGTTTAACAACTTTAATCTGAATAATGTAGCAGAATAACTTCACCATAAACACAAAGCAACATGATGAGGCAGTTCACCCCTCCTGGGATACATCTGCCGGGTCCAAGGCTCCCAATGGGCATGTTCTTGATATATTATGATGCTCAAATTGGTAATACAGTGAAAATAATACCTAAAAAAACCAAACTAGCTGTAAAAATTAATTCAAAATGCAGAAATCAGTATAAATTGACTTTTTTTCACCTCAAATGGTTAAACATAGCCCAATACAGCTCCAACACCCTCTAGGCCCTAATGGCTCTCCAAGCTTCCTTGAAGCAAAATTACCTGAAGATCAACTCTTTTGGATCTGAAACCTATTCCAATGGCTCCAGAATGCTGAGAATAGTCGAAATTGACTAAAATTTCATCCAAAAAGGTTCAGTAATGGAGAAATTATGACCAAAACAAGATTTGTCCAATTTGGCCTAAAAAACCTCCACCAAAATTGGGAGGACTGCAGATAACTCCACTAAAATAGAAATCTCACCTAAATTGTAAGTCTGCCAGTCAAAACCACTAGAAGAAACTATCAGTTAAGTTAACTTTTAAATGCGGAGTGGTCACATTGCAATTGTTATTGCCGGAATCGTCGGCATGACCGCCGGACGGTTAACCCTTGGGCAATGCGGCTTGGTCATGTGGCTAGGCGCTTATCACAGGGGCTATCCCTTTCTAACTCTCTTCCCAACCATTTATTTTCTAACTGGCCCATATTTACATGACCCAAATGCTTACAACCATGTCCCGTGTTCAAATGACCTCCACCCGTTCACATGTAGACACCGCCCATTTCAACGTGTGACCTCCACCCGTTCAACCAACTCTGCACGTTGTGTTCAGTGCTAACCCCACTAGCGTTCACCTCCGCTCGCCTATTCATGAGTGACCCGTGACTTGTTCGGGTAGGGTTGGGCCTGACTGACTTGTAGCATTCAGCTCGGGTCGGGGCTGACCCAAAAAATTTCAAAACAAATTTTTTTTAACAGCTTGAACCTTTAGGCCTGGGGCCACGTGGCAGCCTCTGGGCAGGCCACATGGCAACCTATGATAGGCCATTCATATTTCATAAAAAAATGAAAATTTTTCCATAAAAATAATTCTAAAGATGACATTTTTTTAAGTTTCAAAGTGTTGTGTTGAAGGTTACTAGACAAATTAAAAATTGAATATCTTCCACATCCAACATCGGATTTGAGTGTTGTTCATGGAATTAGGATCACAATGATAAACAATATCCAGTCGATCAATTTATTACCAATTCTGAGTAGTTCCAATTTTGAGCATTTTTCTCACTGAGGACATCACCTGATCAGGGACACTTGAAGAAAAGAGACCATCACTCTTACCAGCAATTGGAGATACTATTGTCCCGGTTGGAGGAACTCTTGTGTTCTGTCAAGAGGTTCCCACATATCAGTTGATCCAAGGTATGCATATAATTTCAGCACATATTGTTTCCAGATCAATGCATAGCCAAGGGTTAGAACAAAATACTGATTTGAAGCAGATTCATATTACAACACAGAGGACCCTTGATCTAATCAAGGAGGAGACTGAAAAATATCCCTTTTCATCATTGTTGAGCTGCATTCAACCCATTGAGTTGAGATGTAGAGTTTCAGAAAATGGGATTAGCATTATCCTATGTACAATGATTGGTTGTGAGATCAGTGTTGTAACTTGCTTTGAGAAAGTGCATGTATCACCCTGCAGATCTACAATGTTGTCACTTAGTAGCTGTGATAAAGAAATGGCTTCATCATTCTTGGAGAATTCTGGAGGTATGTTCATTCATGGATCAATGGAAGCAAAGATGATGAATGATAGACATCTTGAAATGAGAAAACTTTTCTCCCTTCTAGATGACCCTTTCTTAATGAGCCTCTCACTCCTCAAAGAGAAAATTCTACTTGCATTAAATCCAAAAATCCTTTGGTTTTGGAGGGCCTTTGATGGAGAGAGAATCTCATTAAGAGATCTCATTAGAGATGCATTTCAACGTTTCATGGAATGCAAAAATCTTCAACAGTTTGGGAAGGACGGCATTCTACAAAGGGCAGATGCCATGATTATGCAATACCTCATTAATCATCCCCATGGGAGTGAATGGGTAAGGATGATAAGCAAGGGGTTGCAAATCCACTTGCAGATTTGTATGGGCCAGCATGCTTGGTTACGTTGGTTTCCATTGGGAGATCTCTATCACTCTCCAAAGGTATCTATTTTTCTGATCCATGCCTTGAAAAACATGTATGAAATGAGGAAGGAGGCATGGCTACGCTGGCTACTCTTGGGTGAGTATGGATACCACTTGATAGCTCATCATTTTATGAATCATGCCTTGTCTTTCAATGATAAATTGCAGCAAGGGAAGGCATGTTCATTTTGGTTTCACTTGAGAGAGTTTGGCCACCACATGACATCTCCTATGTCTATGTGTTTTGTATTGTGTAAAACACGGCATAATGATCTCATGATGTGCATTAATGATGTTTATTTGTATGATGCTGGTGTGACATCTCATATGTTCATTAGTGTGCTTTTGCTTCATGATGCACATGAGGAGGAGAGAAAGCAGTAAGATCTCTTGTTGCTTGGATTTCTTTTAGGGGAGTTTGGCTTGTCCATATTACATGGAGGAGATGGAGGATGGCAGCAAAGGACCTTACTCCAGTGATTATTATTAGGAGAATATGGTTTGACATCTTTGTCTACCCATATTAATTCTTCCCTTCTTCTTTTGCACAACCTTGGAATGATGAAGTTTGGATCCAACAAGGCCAATAGGGCTAAGGATGAGAGCACCTCAATGCTCAATATAATTCATGAAACATGGGATGAAGATATGTATTGTGTGATGGAGCTTTTCCTTTGTGAAAAGAACCACCTTATTGTATGCACCTCATGTATTGATGATGATGTTGGATATCATATGGTTGTCACTTGGTACTTCATGACGGGAGGAGGAAATCTAACCAAATAGTTGGAGGTCATTCTTTATGCTTTTAAAGGACAACTTTGGAACCAAACATGAATAACCTATTGCAGCAAATGGAGGAAGCCTTCCTTATGTGGATGCCATTCGGAGGGGAATAGATGGCCTTGCATCTAATTTTGGAGTTGCTTGAGGACAAGAAACATTTTTCTGGGGGGGACTATAATATTCCCAAATTTTTACATCATATTTGGAATATTAGAGTCCTTGGTTTTCTTAATGAATTAAGTAAATAAAAGGGTGGAGGGACCCACAATCCTCAATAAGAATAAATATCTACTTTGTGTGTGTGACTGTGGATTAATCTAGATTAGATTTACAAAAAGAGGTAGTTGAGCAACTACTAATGTGAATGAGATTGGAGATCATGTCTCATTTAAGGAGAGAGATCATGGAGGGTTGATTTAGTCAACTAAGATCTTGAAGATGTCAAACAAAGGGTCATTGAGCATTAATGATCAAGTGGTGGAGGATCATGTGCAAATGAAGCACATATGATGGAGGAGGTGGACATTGCACCTAGACCGTTTAGGTGATTTGGTCAAACAATGTTGTCCCACTTGGAGGATCTTGTCCACATGAGACAGCACAGTTGAGGTTAGGGCCAAGGCTTGGAATGGCTCAATCATTATAAAAGAGATGAAGGAAAAGGTGAAAGGCATGTTTTATTATTTGATGTATGATCTTTTAGATATGGAATTGTCAAGTGACATTCCACTACATTCTTGGGTTTTTTAGCAAAGATTGCAGGTGTTGTTTAGCAAAGGGTGTTCCCGGGCGGGAATCCCACCTCTTTCTTTGAGTGATCTCCAAGGAAGAGGATTTTACTTCAATATACATCAGGCTTTAAGTGCCATTTCATTTTTCTACTTTCGGCAAAACATTCATATTCAGAAAACTGTAGTTTTCTGAAGATCAGTTTGGAAGGTGGAAGTTGTCTTCAATACTTCAGTTGGAGAACAAGGTGAGGGATTATTCCCATCACTTGGGCTTATATTTCAGCACTCACAGAGCCACATTGCAGATCTGGCACTTGGCCAAACATTATTGACCTCCTAGCAGCAGTATTCTCCTCAAGAATAACGTTGTCCATATTGCAGATCTGAAAGAGGGAAGAAAGTTGCTAGTATTTCAGATATTAATCCTGTGAGGGATCATTCCCTCACATTGCCATCAGTCTCACCATCAGCCTAGAGTTTATTGCAACATATTTCAGCAGGAAGAAGGCCTCTCTTTCCCTCACAGTACAGTTTTTAGAGGCAGTTGTATTGCAGCAACTGCAATCGTCTTTTGGAGGATTGAGGAGCTAGATCTAGAGCTTCTAGCTCATAGATCTGAGGAAGGGAGCAACCCTTCAAGCATATATATGATATGAGAACACATTTCAGATATCTATTCTTCATATCTAGCTTCAGATCTGTATTTCCCAGCATATCAAGGATCAAACCCTGGGGAGGTGATTTATCCAAAGTTGCAGATCTAGAAAATCCTTTCTGTGTTATCTTGGGAAGCCATCACATTTGCCAGATCTTGAATCTTGGAATTATCAGAGCTCTAGTTTTGAGTAGATCTTCATTTCTCTTTTCAGCCTGCAACTCCATGTTTGTATTCTGCTAGAGAGACAGCACAGTATTTGTTGCAGAGCCTCAACAGTTATGCAGTACCTGCTTCACACATGTTTTCAGGGTGATGCTAGCTCATCTTTTTGGCTAGATCTACCTATATCTTGTACTTGTGTAACTGATTCATCTGCAATATAATAAAATGGCTCATCTCTTTCTGCACATTCTCATTTGTACTTAGATTTATTGTTTATATTGCTATAAGTTCTTATATTGTGTGAAGTATTGCTACATTCTCCCTTTTGGGATATTACACAGGAGGGCGGTGCGTTGACTACACTATATGCCCTTGGGCATATATCTAGGTCAGCACACCACTCTCTTGCCACCATACATAGTCATCGGTGCGGTATGGTAAAAGGTTGCACCGTTGATGTAGGCCAAATATGGTAAGCCGTGCACTAACAAAAATAGCCGTCTCGGGGCGGTTATTTCGGTCAATGCACCGCATCACCACTATTCAACTAGGTAAATGGTGCGGCCAGGTAACCGACCACACCGCTCTTTATAAGGAAATTTAACATAACACAGTGCGCCTTTGATACTGCCCCAGAACCGGTGCTGATGCCCTTAGCACCAGTTTACCAGGCCGAACCGTTGACAATGTCAAATTGCGGTATGCGATGCGCTGACCACATTATGCACCCAGGGGTAGATAATTCCGTCAACGCACCATGTTGCCTTGATACCACATTCTCAATGGTGCGGCCTGGTAAACGACCACACCATAGTTTTTAAATTTTTTTAAAAAAACATAGTGCATCTGGCGATACCGCCCTGGAACCAGTGCAGATGTTGTTAGCACCGGTTGTGGCGCGGTCTGTAAATTTACAGGCAACACCGCAAACTGGTGTGAGCCAAACAGCTCGAGCGCACCGCGCGACAAATTTTTTATTTTTTTTCTTAATGGTTAATTTTAAGGTTTTTTGAAATTCTAATCTGCTAAAAGGTTTAATTATGGAAAAACAAGAAAAATACCTGTACATTTACTCATCGAGGAGGCATATTGGCTGTAGAATTTGCAAAAGAAAATTTTTCTACTGTTTTATAAAATTCAAGTTGGATATTGGTGGAAATGCACAGCAGCTGTGCATGCAATAAGTACAATGGGAGCACAAATGTCAAGGTGGCTCAAACAAGGATAACTTGCACCAGTGCTTGAGAGCTCTGTAGCACTTGCAAAAGTGAAAAATGCATTTTTTTGGCCGTAATTGTTTTATTTATTTAGCCCTGTTCTGGTGCATGGGGTTTTTACTAGCGTACTAGTGCATTTACTATATGCCGCCCTGGGCGTCTTCTGTTTTCATGCGATTTTATGAATCACTGGGGCAACGTATCTATAATGCACTAGTGCTCTACAGTAATATGACGCACCGGGCACAGTGTCCGGTGAGCCAATGATTTGTGCGGTTTTTTGGCCACAATGTTTTTATTTATTTAACCCTTTTCTGGTGCGCAATGTTTATGGGGACCCCGGTGCGTTTCCGTCATTCCACCCCGAGTGATTTCTGTTCTGCGTGCTTTTTATGAGGCACCGGGGCTGATGAGTTGACACGCACCGGTGTTTTTCCATAATTAAAGGCATCGGTGCTGTGTGTACGGAGCGCAGGGGTTTTTGGTGTGCCAATGTTTTGTGTGGTTTTTTTTCCGTAATTTTTTTTATTTAACCATCTGCCGATGTGCGGGGTTTATGGGCGCCCTGGTGCAGCTGATTTATTCCACACCAAGCAGTATCTATTTTTGTAGATGTTTTTAGAAGCACTGGTGCGGTAGAGATGTAAGGACCTGGTGCTGTACAGGAATATGACACACCATGCGGGTGTGTGCCTATGTTTTGTGAATTTTTTTGGCTGTAATTTTTTATTTATGTAACCCCATGCCGATGCATGGGTATTTCAGGGCAGCCTGGTGTGTAGGTGACCTGGTGCGTTTAAGGGCGACCCGGGTGGTTTCAGTTTTTGCGCATTTTTTATGAGGTTCCAGTGTGCAAGTTATGTAAAGTACCGGTGCTCTACATAAATACAATGCACCAGGAGGGTGTGTACCAAGCAAACGGTGTCCAGCGTGCCAATTTTTTAACTGCATCGATGCTTTCTCGTGTTGAACGCACCACTAATTTTTACAGTGATAAGAGCACCAGATGAAATACATCTGCAAAAACCTCTACCCGCCAACCTCCTCTAGGAACCTCTGCTAGAAACTGATGTCAGGGGTATTTTTATAAGGGGTTCCTCAAAAACATCTACTAGAGGGTCTTTTCCTTGTAGTGTTGGGAGGAGAAACTTGGAGAAATATTGATGAGAAAGCATCTTGTTCATTGGAGAAGCTCATCACATGAGGAGGAGAGGAGGCTCTTCAGTTCTATCCTTGCATTTGCTTGAGGACAAGAAAAATTTGGGAGGGGAGGACTGTAATATTCCTAAATTAGCATGCAACTAATAGGAATATTAATTTTTTCTTTTCTCATTTAGATAGAAGAATAAGTGGGTAGGGAGACCCATAAATCTCTTTAGTAGGAATAAAATCCCTCTTAATTTGAAAATGGATCATCTTGATAGCTAGGTAAAGCACCTCCATGTGTGAACAAGGGAAAAAGCTTGTGGACAAGGTCAATGTTGACCAAATCAACAACGCTGGTATGGAGAGAGTGGATCGTTAATGGGAGACAACATAGTGTTAATGAGAGATAGTCTCCATAAGAGTAGTGTATTTAATGAGTGGTACCCAAGGTGAGAAGGCTCACAATGAATATAAGGAAGGGCATGACATTCATAGAAGGCATGTTAGATGATTATTGATTTTGATCTTCTTAGATTTGGATTTTTCAGGTGACATTTCTATGCATGCTGTTGTTGTTTAGCATGGTCTGATGTACTTTTTAGTACAAGGGTGTTCCCGAGCGGGAATCCCAAACTCATACTCGAGGGTCTTCAAGTGCCTACTCAGGAGAGATTATTGATCTGTATAGTCCACATCCAGATATTAAGCCAAAATTCAATCTTCAGCTAAAGTGTAATTTCTGTTCAAAGTTGTGTTGTGTTGCAGGGTGTTGTAGTGGAGGATTGTTGGGGTCACTTTTAGTGTTGTATTTTTCAGTGGAGGGGCATCCTTTCCATTGGGAGGATAGCAAGGAAGACCCTGGAGCTTCATTTCATATTTTTAAACTAGGCCAATCTATTTCCACCTCCTATACCACAGCCCCATCATCAAACTGTGTTATTTCATTGGGCATCTGTAGGGGAGGTTTCAGTACTTCAGTTGGAGGGTTATATCTTCAGTGTTGGGATCAACCTTTCACTTAGAGGATATATTGGAGGAGATATATAAATTTTTACATAAGTTTCAACCACCTCCATCCAGTTATTTAGTTGCAACTACAATTCAGCCCAAGGGCTGCATTCCAGCATTTTTGTGTTTTGGTTATTTCCGGAAACCCTTCCTGGGTTGTCTAGGAAAAGTGTATGGGAGCCTAGATCTTCACTCCCAGTATTATTTGAGCTATAAAATAGCATATAAATATTGCTACATCTTTTTTGTAGAATTTTATGCCCTAAAAATATGCTTTCTTGTCTCAAGGAATTTGTATAGCAACTATTTTCATGTGATTGCATATTTTCTTAGTGGATGCTTGTATTGTATTGCTTGAGTGACTTGATCCTCAAGATCTTGTGCCTATTACTTGTTGATATGTTTAATAATATGGCTATATATTTGTATCATGTAATGGTGTATTGATGTATTCACTGCTATTTTCCATGTGTATGTGTTGTATTCCTGCTTTTCCCATTTGGGAATATTACAAAATGGAAAATGCTACGAACTCTTTGCTATGAACTCTCCTGAAATTTCATGTACATGATTGTTTTAGTAGTCAACTTAAAGTTTAATTTTTGACCCAATGAAAAATCATTTTGGAAATATGAAGGAGGATTTTCTCCAACACAATCCCATCTACAAAACCCTCTCTTAGTTTTTGAAAATACATTAGGGTTTGGAAATTATGAAATCATATTTGAGGCCTATTTTCATAATTTTCACAAACCAGATTTATGAAAAAATTGTAAAATTCGACTTGGAGGAGGTCCAACTCAACATCCACGTGGAATAATGACACATCAACACTCCAGTACACCCATAAAATTAGTTGGTTGCAGTTGATAAAGGTTATTAAATGGCTTTTTTGAGTTATTTAATGAAATAAAAGTCCTTTTTGTATTCAAACTCTGCAAAACAGAAATATCCTTAGGAAGTCTCCAAGTTATGTAATCCTATTTGAAATATATCTCTGAAGTGGGAATTTGAAGCTAGCAACGTGGAAAATAATTTGTATGAGTCCTCACTCTATAAATGAGACATTTTTAGAGTTATAAAGGGTTGATTGATGTTTATGATAGACTACTATTGTAACACTTTTCATCAGTAATATATAGTGGCATCTTGCTTCTCTTCACCTGAGATTCATTGATGTTCTCATGAGTATTTCTCTTTTGTATTCTGCAATTTTATCTTCATTATAGTGTTTTATTACTTAGAATTCATGCCTTACATGCTCTAACTTCCTTCAAACACTTAGTCTGTTGTGAATGTTTTCTTTTCATCGCAATATCTATATGCCTCAGCTTCCATGAGAGGAGTTTTACATGTTATTGGGTTCTTTACACTGACTCCATATGCCCAATGGTAGTGATTTTTACACATCATTAACATGCACAAAAACACATTTAAAACCAAATTTCTGACTTATCCATATTTTGAGCTTCATTTAGATAATATCATCTATATCCTTGAGAGAGCCCTCTCAGGCTAGAAAAGTTAATTTTCAGCTAAAAGTAGGTATGAGATAGTTACTCTTGGTTGATTGTTGAATCAGCCCATCAGTATCAATTTAGCGATAATAGTAACAACCCATGGTATTAATAATAGTATGGTGTGGATTATGTACGTGAATTCTCTTCACCATAGCTGTGTATGTATGTGATCTTTCTTGACAGGACCCGTGTATACTTTCAATTTTATCATACCTATGTCTCTAAACCTACCATTCCTTATTCCACCATCTCTATCAAATCAGTAGTAGCATCCATAAACATCTTGTTACCAAAATTTAGAAATATCTATCAAGTAGGTTGCCATCAAGGACAACACATTATCCATAATTCCAACAATCTCCCCCTTTGGACTTGATGGCAACCACTTTGGTGTTTAGTGACCACCATTGGTAAATACATGTAAGAACATACGTAAAAACATAAAGCTTCTCTCCCAATACATCTCTCCAAACACCAAGCTTTCCTCCCACCTTGAAATCAATGGAAAATGGATGACCAATGATGAATGAAGATTACTACCTCTCTTTTTGTAGAGATCTCATCTGTGAAATATGAAAGTTGTATACTCACCATGCTCCCCTTGGAAATATGATGAATCTTATGGAATATATTCAATGAAGTCCATGAATTTATGATTAAAAAATATTAACTTTCCTATCACCAATGACTCATGCTTACATCAATCATCCAATATAGTGGGGTTACATATTTGACCCAACATTACATAAATTTCCCAACATAATGAGATTACATTCAAAGAGGACTTGATCCCAATACTCCATACTTCACTAAATTTTACAATGATTTCTACTATAGGTCCTTATATGGATTTTTACATAAAGAAATAGATATGATATTTATAACCAAAACTGGATACCTTAACAAATGAGGTAGAAAAATCATAATATTCATCAAAAACCATCATAAAATAAACTTTTTATGGAAGCTTCTATCACTCGGATTGAACCTTAGGGTGAAGAAGGAAATTCTGAGGTAACCACAAACCACACTTAGCTAAGTCGCTAGCCCTACTAGGCAAGGAGAGGGTTCTCCATGTAAGGATAACAGCCAGTATGGCTGAGTAAAGAAGATATTAAGCTAGGTATAGTAGCTTAGGGTTTTGATTTGATTGTATAGGGTTGTGCTGGATCATAAGGAGAAAAACAGTCACGGCAAGGAACATTAGGTCAAAATTTGCAGGGTGTTCTATGGGGCAAGGTAGGAATAGTGATTTAGCACTTTAGGATTTCAATGGGTGGGGTGATCAAGACAGGTGAGGAGCTAGGAAGAGCATGGTTCAATCATGGGTTCTTTCTAAACTGAAGAAATTATAGACTGTGAATGTCTACCCAAAACAAAGCATACCAATTATGGATTCTGTTCATATAACTTGAAAACATTCACTTAATAACAATGAAATGATTTATGAAATAAACAAAATAGTATAACATCTGAGCACAAAAGGAGAAACTAAAACTAAACAAAATACCACAAGGATCCCATAAAAATAGTTGCAAATTTGATTAATATTCCTGCTCATAAACTGATACAAAGTGTGTCTCTTCAAAAGCCAAGTATCCAACTGAGTCCAAAAATTACTAATGAGAAAGAAGAAGAATATATAGTCCTCAAAAAAACTCCCCCTAGCCTCATGGAGTCGAATCCATGAGATGAGGATCAGTGCCACCAAATGTTGAACAAGAATATGAAGACTAGGACGACCCAACAACTTGCCTCTAAAAGAGAGGAAATTGATTCATTTTACCTCTAGAGGACTCAAGCTAATGAATCTACCTATAGTAAACTAATACTCATAATAATTACATTCATATTTACCAATTACATCATTAAAAACCCCAACTATTGAGGTAAAACTAAAAATCACATGACAAAGAGAGAAAACTCCAAAGCAGGTAGAATTTGTCCTATGCATAGTGCCAAGGAGGAAAAAATAGGTCTTCTTGCAGGTCATTTTTGACTGACTTCCCAGTGTCCAAATTGAGCTCATAATAGCTCATTGGAAAGCTTTTCCTATCTACTTTCCCGATATTCCTGTGGTTTCTTATTTGGAGCTTTTTTTTCCCCTCAAAAGTGAAATCTTCCAAGACTTCCTCTATGTGCAGTGCCACCGTGAAAAAGAGGTAGAAACATTATTTTTTAGATGTTTTTATCCCTTTTGCCTAACCATTTTTGCTCCAAATTCTTAGAACAAGTACAGGTTGTATGTCCTCATCATTATGAACTCACTTATTTCTTCCATTTTTCCATTGTACGCCCCAAAAGAGTGAGCAGCATAAAGGTGCTGCTGATAGAGTTAGTTTTTCTGTGTTTTTCAAAAATTTTCCAAAAAACTCAAAAAAAATCCAAAAATTTTCAAAATTGCTCAAAATTTGTGGGATAACAGGTTGAGCTAAGGAGGCATCAAAAAGTATCTTGAGTTTTTCACCTCCTTTTTTACCCTTCCATATCTCCTTCAGTTTATCCTTCATCTGTTTGAGCTTTATATTGGAAATTTTGTTTAGGGTCTGATAGTGATGCGCCATGTGCCTGAGAATCTAATTGTCTCTGTTGGACTTCATTAGTAGCTTCTTCAAGTGAATTTTGACTTTCTCAAGCCACAGTTCTTTGTATCTTCAATCTCCTTTGTCAAATTTTGATCAAAACTCATAATTTGGGCTTCTTGCTTTTCTTTCTCCAATTCCCTTTTGAGGTTTCTTGTCTTTGGCCATAAAAATCATCGTCACTGTGTTATTCCTCCATGTAATCTATGTCCTCTCTCTCCATGCTTGTTCTTGGCACTTTGGAAACCCCAGGGGAGAGGAAAGAAAGGGAGAGTGAATGAGGGAGTGATGGGAATAGGAGCAGGGAAGGAAATGATGAAATGAGGGCTTTAGGTGTAATATCCCCAAATGGGAATACATAGCAATGCTTGCTGAAATAATGCACTTCTAGGAAATATGTGCATTGAAATGAGTTTGTAGCTCCTAGATCCCTTATATCAGTGGATCTAGGGTCTAGATCCAAAATGAGAGAAAAAAAATCAAACTAGGTGTGGTAAACAGATCTCCCACCACCTAGTCTAGCTGAAAAACACCCAAAGAGAGGGGTTGTAGCCATGTACAACAAACTGCTTCAGAAATAATGCAGTTTTGGAAAGCATGAGCAGGAGGCCAATAAGAAATATCATCTTTTGAATATATAGCAGCAAATTAGATCCATAATGATGCTCTTAAATTATACAACAAAAAATAGAAGACAAAAGAGAACAAAACCTCCAGAAAAGAGAGCTGCAACACATGTATTTACTGCAAAATGGCTTAACAACATTATTTTATGGAGCTACAGTAGCTGAATGTTACACTTCATATCTAAAGAATATTTTTGTATGAAATATTAGATCCATTTCAAATCTGTACACTAGAAAGGCTCTATTACAAGATCCCCTTGGGGTTTTGACCAAATCATGCAATACAAAGAGTAGATTTGAGTTTAAAGTATCAGATCTGCAATATTATTCAGAAATTTCTGAATATTTTTTACATTAGAAACAGATCAGGTCTATATAGTACATGGATCAACAAGCTAATCCATGGATCACCAAAGTGAAAGGAAAAGCCCAGCACCAGAGATCTCTACTCAAAAAGGGGATCAAAACACCCTGCAAATCTTCCTCCGAAAATAACACAGTCCTAGAAGGGAAACTGCACTGTAGCTTGAAGCACTAAGTTGGCCTGATGACAAGATGTGAAATATCATCTCCAAAGGTTTATAACTCTCTTGCGCTTGGGATAGAAGAATTTCCCAGTGAAAAGAGGGCCTGAAATGGCCTAGATATGAGCAGATCTGACTTCCACTTGCTGCAGTTTGCAAGGAAAAACTAATCTTGACTAGGATCAGCATTGTAGTTGAAAGGTGAGCTTGGCCAAATTCCCGATAGTGGATGAAATTAGCAAGAATCCTCCAAGAAATCCTCAATGGAAGAGGTGGGATCCCTGCATAGGAACTCCCAAGTGCTAAGCAGTACTATTCTCAGCTAAACAACATAGAATGGTATTTGTCTAAATAGACAAGATACTCATAAAATATTTATAAACAACAACCCTCTCTTGCTACTCTCCTTTTCCTTTTATAAGATGAATTCCCCACTTCAATGAATTAGCTCCTTTCACGTGAGGGGCCTCCATCTAAAACTGCGATGTCCATCCATGAGGTACATTGCATCTAGACAGCGCTGTGGATTTGGTCAAGGTTGACCCAGTCTCATAGCTCAAACCCCTTTCACACCTGTAAGTGATTTGTTACATGGCCCAGATTTATCCTTGTTCATATGGGAATTGATTTATTCATTCTTTTTTGGAGTTTTACATGTCCTCCTTTATTCATTTATTCATGCAACATAAAATGAGACAAAATTGTATATTGCTCTTAGCTTAGGCTAACTAGGAATATTACAGTCCTCCCCTCCAAAATGTTGCTTGTCCTCAAACAACTGATAGGGTGAGTGTTGCAGTATTTCTCCTCCCCCATTGGTGGCACCATCAAGGATCAAGTCCTCCTCATAAGCCAAGTGTTCACAAATCCAACAGAACATGAATTGTTCCTCCAAGGTCATCATAAGATGTACATAGTCCATCCCACAAGGAGTGAAAAATTCAACAGAAATAAACATGGCTGGAGCAATTCTCTCTCTAAAACATGTAACATGAGGTACATAGAGAAGTTCCATGTGGTACATACAAACTGCCCATCCTCTCTCCATACAATCCCATGAAAAGTACAACTATATCATCAAAGTGTGGAAGCATAATGACATATATAAAAACAGAAATTTGAGCATGAGGAGGGGGGTCAAAATCCCACATAAGGTGCCAGCACAGTGTATCTCCTACCTGCATCAGATCAATGTATGGTAAGTGGTTTCCCCACCACTTACTTGCCGCACAAGCTATCTCACCATGGCTAAAAGTGTGAGATATTTTTGGTGCCTTTGGAAAGCACCCATCATGAAAAGGGATCTCCCTTTGCATAGCAAGGGAGTGGCCAAGTTTAGAATTTGTAGTGGTCAAAAGTTTTCCATGAGATTCATATAGTACAATACTCCTCTTGGGAGCCATGGCCTACAACAACATGGTGAAAGAATACATCAAATCAGAAAATAAAGCTTGCATTACATGTTCATATTTTTCACCATTAATGTTTCTTTGAAACATGGAATTGTGCACAAATTTTTCTCCCTCTTCGAGAGAAGGAAGAAATGACTGAAATGACTCTTGCATAGAGTCCTTTGGCTTCCCCAACTCCACATATCTCTTGCATTCTAGAAAATTTTTATGTAGCTCTCTTCCAAGGCCTTCCCATTCAAAACATCTCATGATAGTGCTGTAGATCTTCATAGAATAGGTAGGGCTGAAACAGAACTCCTTGAAGGCCCTTTGTAGCATCTTCTCCTTGAGCTTGGAGGCTCTAGGCAAGAAGATAAAATCATAGTGATAGATGAATTCTTCATGGATTATATTGGACTAGCCATCCAACATCATACAAGTGTAGAGATCCTTGGATTAATCCACCAACAGTTGGGATCTCCTATATAGATCTACACTCCCCAAAAAGGACAACGATGATGATGCATCAATAAGATTACCTTCCTTGTTGCTGATCTCTCCTTTGACATCTCTTATGCCAAAGTTACAATTAGGAAGGACATACCTCCCCTTTTCCTCTCCAACAGCGCAGAATAAGAAATGTAGGATGGTGAGGATGATGAGAGAGGAGAATTCCCCTCCTCCTAGTGCTTGCTCAAGCCTACCAGTGCTATAGCTGTGTCTCTTAATTCTCCCTTCCCTCATCAATATGATTTTGGAGCATCAAGTAGTGAGATATATCCCACTAAAACTAAATTTGGTGGCCTCCTTGGTGGCTTGCCACTAGATGAAAATGTCCCTTGTAAGAATCTCATGAACATGAGAGAAGGGATAGTGAGATCCATGCTTCCACTGTGCAAATCCATCTTTGTTTTCTGTGTGGAAGTGTTAGGTTTGGGGTAAGAGTGCATACCTATGATCATGTGAGGTGTACCACTCTTCTTTTCCACCCATTCCATTTGCAAATCCTCCCAATCAGTAGTGACTTTCCCCAATGTAATTAGCCATCGAACACCAAAAATAACATTGGTGTCTGGTATGTCAACTACAAAGAAGTGATCCACCAATGTGTAGGATCCCATGGTGATTGTAAGTGATGGAACATAATGCATGCATTGCATTGTTCAATCCCCTAGGACTAGAATAGAAAATATCTCAAAGGTATCAGTGGGTATGGCCCTCCTTTGCAAAAGATGAGCATCAATAAAGTTGTGGGTAGCCCCACTGTCAATAAGAACAGATACCCTCTGATTCATGATTGAACCATGAACTCTTAGGGTCAAGTACTTACGTACTCCCCTCAAATATGCAAGAGTTCCTCCAATAGGAGAAAAATCTCCACTCCCATCTCCTGATGGTGATGGATCTCCCTCAACATTGTCAGTGTTGTGACCCCTCCTTGGTTCTTCGTCTTCTTCTTCCTCCTCAACATATGATAAGACTTCTATGTAGTGTGCTTTCCCAGTAGAACATCTATGTCCCGGTGCCCATGATTCTTGGCAAGTGAAACATATCCTCTTCTTCCTTAGCTCCCTCTGGATATTAATGTCAAGAGGCTTCTTGATTGAGCTTTCCATGGAAGGAGCAGCTTTCTCTTCCTTCCCCTTAGAAAGGTAAGAGGGCTTATTTTGGAAAGTTGCCTTTGCTTTTGGCAAGTCATCTTGAAGGTCTCTAGGCCTCTCAATGGCATCATGAAATGTGATAGACTTGATAGATTTCACCAACCCATGCAAAGGTTCATCCAAGCCATCAATGAACATGTACACCCTTCTTGCTGCAGATAGATCAGGAACCATAATAGATAATTTCATAAACTCAGATATATAAGATTTTGCATTACCTGACTGCTTCAACTTTGCAAGGCTCATGAAAGATGCTTCTGGATCCTTTCTGTCAAACCTCTCCACCAGTTTTCTAGTGAATTCAGAATAGGCATTCACATTGGCATGGCCCAATGTAGACAACCCATGGAATCACTAGTTGTGTGCTTCACCTTCAAAGTGCAGCACTGCAACCTTGATGGCTTCCATCTCAGGGAATTTGTTCAACTGGAAATATATATCCAGCTTTTCTACCCATGCCTTTGAAGAACTATTGGATTACCCATCAAAATTGGGTAAAAATAATCTACCCATAAAGTGATGTCGATCATGATTCTGAGTGAATCCACCATCTCTATATTGATACCTTCGTCTTCTTTTGTCATTAAGATGAAAAAACTCTTGAAAACTCAAGTGGTCCTTGAATATCTGATTCTGGGACTCATACTCTTAAAAATATTCTTCAAGAGATGCTTGCTCATGAAGCCCTTCATTCTCCACAGCCAAAAAGGTAGGCATAGTAGAACATTGTGGAGCTTGTGGTTGGTTCACTGGTTGATCATTCTAGTGGTGAGACATGCTAGAGCTTTCCCATGGATGAGGCCTTCTAGGAGACTCCTTGATTCTATCTATTCTCATCACTTTTATATATCTAGTAATATCTTGCATGGCTACCAAAAGAGTTCTTGCAAACTCTTCTCCTTCTTGATCACTTCTAGTTTCAGGGGCTTTACCCTTGTCTTGATCATCAGTAGTGTAATCAATTTTCTTCTGACTTCTATTCTAATACCTCTTCTCTCTCTCATTAAGAGGCTCATCATATTTTGAAATCATGCCGGCTTTGGCTCTTCAATGAAAGCATGTAGTCAAAGGCTAGAGCTTTGATACCACTGTAATATCCCCAAATGGGAATACATAGCAATGCCTGCTGAAATAACGCACTTCTAGGAAATTTATGCATTGAAATGAGTTTTCAGCTCTTGGATCCCTTAGATCAGTGGATTTCAGGTCTAGATCCAAAAGGAGAGAAAAAAAAATCAAAATAGGTGTGGTAAACAGATCTCCCACCACCTAGTCTAGCTAAAAAACACCCAAAGATAGGGGTTGCATCTATGTACAACAAACTGCTTCAGAAATAACGCAGTTTTAGAAAGCATGAGAAAGAGGCCAATAATAAAGATCATATTTTGAATATACAGTAGAAAATCAGATCCGTAATGATGCTCTTACATTATACAACAGAAAATTGAAGACAAAAGAGAAGAAAACCTCCAGAAAAGAGGGTTGCAACACATGTATTTACTGCAAAATGGCTTGAAAACATTATTTTATGGAGTTGCAGCAACTGAATGTTACACTTCAGATCTAGAGCAGATCTTTGTACAAAATATCAAATCCATTTCAGATCTGTACACTAGAAAGGCTCTATTACAAGATCCCCTTGGGGTTTTGACCAAATCATGCAATACAAAGAGTAGATCTGAGTTTAAAGTAGAAAATCTGCAATATTAATTAGAAATTTCCGAAGATGTTTTACGTTAGAAACAGATCATATTTATACAGTAGATGGATCAACAAGCTAATCCATGGATCACCAAAGTGAAAGGCAAAGCCCAACACCAGAGATCTCTACTCAAAAAGGGGTTCAAAACACCCTTCAAATCTTCCTCTGAAAATAACGCAGTCCTGGAAGGGAAACTATGCTAAAGCCTAAAGCACTGAGTTGGCCTGATGCCAAGATGTGAAATATCAGCTCCAAAGGTTCAAAACTCTCTTTCCCTTGGGATAGAAGACTTTCCCAGTGAAAAGAGGGCCTGAAATGGCCTAGATCTAAGTAGATCTCACCATGGAAAATTTTAGGGGCTAATATTCGTAGGTGGGCTAATTTTCCATGCTTTTTCCAAAAAAAAGATTCGCCAATTCCCATTTTTTTAAAATTGATTCGCCCAAATTTTATAGCATAAAAATATTTTACCCTAAAAATCGCTAAAAATTTATATATACTAATATAAAATGATTACAAAACTAAATATTTTTACAAAAATAACATCAAAAAATTTACAATTCACATATTGGGAACTACTAAGATTCGCCAACTTTTTAAACTTTAAGATAAACGTCCATCCTTAAAATTTTCCCTGGATCTCACCTCCACTTGCTGCAGTTTGCAAGGACAACCTAATCCAGAAAAGGATCAGTGTTGTAGTTGAAAGGTGAGATTGGCCAAATTCCTGATAGTGGATTAAATCATCAAGACTCCTCCAATATTTCCTCAGTGGAAGAGGTGGGATCCTTACATAGGAACTCCCAAGTGCTAAGCAGCACTATTCTCAGCTAAACAACAGAGAATGGTATTTGTCTAAACAGACAAGATACTCAGAAAATATGCATAATCAACAACCCTCTCTTGCTGCTCTCCTCTTCCTTTTATAAGATGAAGTCCTTGTCAAACCCTAAACCACTTCAATGAATTAGCACCTTTCACATGAGGGGCCTCCATCTAAAACTGCGTTGTCCATCCATGAGGTACATTGCATCTAGATAGTGCTGTAGATTTGGTCAAGGTTGACCCAGTCTCATAGCTCAAACCCCTTTCACACCTGCAAGTGATTTGTTACATGGCCTAGATTTATCTCTATGCATATGGGAATTAATTTATTCATTCTTTTTAGGAGTTTAAAATGTCCCCCTTTATTAATTTATTTATGCAACAGAAAATGAGACACAATTGTATATTCCTCTTAGCTTAGGCTAAGTAGGAATATTACATTAGGGGATAGGGATAGGGCCACAAAAATTAAGGGAGATGGGGAAAAAGGTTATGAAACCCTATGAGGTAATGGGAGGTGAAAATATTAAGGGAGGTGAAAATGAAATTCAATTACAGGTCAAAGGTAGGGGGAAATCTAGGAAAAATAACGAGATTCCTAGAAATTAGGGCTTCTATGTAAAAGGGTGTAGGGACTTAGGGATGAGAATGTAGGGGTAAGTTTAATGTATTTAAAGGTATAGGGTGATGTAGTAGGGTTTAGGGACAATGAATTTGGACAAGGAGGTTTTTGGTAAATTTGTGAGGAGGGTGGGCATTTTGGGAGAGGCAAAGGAAAGCTAGGGTTTCCTTATAGTTTTAGCCAACGTAAAACACAAAAAAAAGCATAAAATGGATAAAGATGGAGTTGCAAGGACTCAATTACTTGTTTTTGAGGTGAAGAGGAAACCTTGATGTGTCTGGAGAAGTTTGGGAGAGCTTTGGCCCTGTGCGTAGCACCAGATCTCTATTTGCAATGCCAAAGCTCTATGCACAATGCCAAACTCCTATGCACATCGCCATTTTACCCCCAACTTGCAGGTTAGTTTTGACTTCCTTCCTAGTGTCCAAATTAGGCCAAGGATAGCTCTTTGGAAATCCCTTCAAGCATGCTTTCCAAATATACATTTTTTTTTTCTGATTGGAGTTTACTGGCCTTGTCAAAAGTTGATTTTCTCAAGACTTGTCAAAAAGTGCTGAATGAGGGTGCAGAAATGTAGAGTGCTGGTGCAGGAAAATTTTGGAGGCCTTCCACAACTCCAAATTAAGCTCATGATAGCTCATTGGAAATATCTCTCTATCCTAGTATCATTTGACTCATCAATAAAGTACTTTTGACACTCCATCTAGGAGAAAATGTGATTTTCCCAAGGTCACTTCAGAAATGCAGCAAACCTCTTGTAGCACATGTATTTTTGAAATTTCTCAAAATCCATGATACCTGTGTAAAAATGGAAGTATGGTTTTCATACTTGGCCTATTATGGACAAAACCCTCTCTCACTTTTTTCAAATTCATCTTTTTTTGGTTGGAAACATAGTTTGAAGCGAAACTGGCCCTATGAGTGGCAAATGGCTTGACTCTTGGAATGATTTCCTGGAAAATGATGGAGAGATGATGTTTATGAGTTTTGAATGACCTCATACTTACTGATATGACCTACCTTATGCCTTCTCTACTCATATGTCTCTTATTCCATCGCAAACCCTAGCTCAGTGGGAGAGGAAATTAGGGTTTAGTGCTTGTGGAAAATGATGACTTAGGCACCCTTGGAAAAATACAACTCCCTTTGACATTTGATCAATTGCTGAAATAGAAATTTTTTGTATTTGAAACTTGATGTGTTGGCATGTGTAACTTTGAGTTGGAAGCCTTGGATATTGAGTACTTATTACATTTTAACTGACATAAAATTACATGAATAAAAATAAAATTACATCTTCGAATGAAACTCACACTTGAAATCAAATTAAAAATTTGGAAACCATCTTGGAGATCAAATTTACATGGTAAAGAGACATTATTGGGATCACTCTCACACCTTTTTATGACCTTATGAGATGGAATGGTGCATTTTTGGACTTTGAACAATGAAACCTAATGACCTAATGGGACCTTGAATGACCTGACTCCATGGTTGACATTGACTGACATAAGATATAGTGAAATAATATTTTCAAAAGTGTTTTTTATGTTCAAAAAGACATGAAAGAGGGTCAGCAGGCATATACTTGTGAAGGAAAATGGGACACTTGACAAGGAAAACCACTAGTGGAACAATTTTATATCATGACCTAATGGAATGATTGAAAATTCTTTAGAGTGGGACACCTAAGATGCACATCAAAAATGTGTTTTGATCCCTGATGGAAGAATGAGAATAATCACACTATCATTGGCTCTAGCTAGGGATGGTAGCTCCTTGGGAGGTGCCCAGAACACTGTAGACCAAGTTCCTATTCATTGGGCAATGGAGTCAAAAGCTAAAGACTAACTGAATACTGAAAACTTGACCCAATAAACTGACTCAAGACAGATTGAAAAAGATGCTCGAAATTGAGCTTATTCAAAAAAACCTACTCTAACTGATCCATTCATCACTTGATCAAGTGAAATGGAACAACCAATGCAACCATGTAAGCATTCTAGCTACTGTTTGAATTCTCTTCAAGTGCTTGCTTATGAGAAAGAAGAAATAACTACTGAAATTCAACTCCCATGAAAACTTGTCAATAGATTGAATCTTGATGAAATTTCAAAGCATGTGCACACTGGATGCCCTCAAGAATGTTGCGAAAGGACCTTCATAGGAATACATATTAATTTCTTGCCCATCTAATACGTTACTACTCTACTCTAGGTAGTCTTCGTACCTTGGTTTTAAAATTTTCCTAACATCTGTGATTTCTTCTTTTATGACTGCAAAAAGTTGACAACAGGATCCTAAAACTTGTGAATGGATAATTTTCTTGATGATCATCAACAAAATAATAATATTATTCATTACTCTCCTGATATGACTGCAAATCTTGGTATGAGCTTCGTAATGAAACACCTGCTGAACAAAACAATGAAGTCGGTTGTCGGATCAAGTTTATATCAACACTCTTTCAGGCTCACAGTTAGCTAATGGAGAAGGACTTTTACTACAGATATCATCTAACACATCAGCTATTGGGTCATGCAAAACTTGGAAAGACTATTGAAATGTATCCATTAGTTTTAATGAGAGTGCATGAAACTCTACAGGCTACTCATCCTTTTCTTTAGAGATATTATGATTTTTTTTCTTTAAAAATTAAAATTCTTCAAAACATAGTGGTACAAAATCATCTTGCATCATGTGATCATGTGTTTCAACTTCCAAGCCTTCATCTGCAACCTGAAATTCAATGGCATTCGGTGGCTGCAAATCTGGAGCTAAGGAGGATTCTATATCGCAAATGATTTTCTCAACCAATTTAGGAGAATGTTCATCATTTATAGTGTTGACCTCTCACTTATCTGCTTTCTTATAGTTTTCTCTTATTTTTGCAAATGTGGAGAAACACAAGGGTAAGGAGCTCTGATCAATAATTTGATTATCCTCTTGATTGTCAAGATCAAAATTCAATGACTGTTGATTTCTGATCACATGAAAGTTATCTCTGATGAACTGAAATGAAGTAAAACAAAGAGGAAAATATCCTTCACTTCCAAATTTTCTAGAATTTCCTCATCACTGTCATAGCTGGTATGCATCGGTTGATCACTGTTTCTGAGTTGTTGAAATTGAAATTCCTCCCACAAACCAACTGTTGATTTCTCTACAATATTAGCTTCTGTTTGGAGAACATAATCATCATCATACTAATCAAACTTTGGAAAATCATCAATATAAGTAATGTCACCAATCATACACATTATATTATCAGATTGTTTCTCCTTGGATTGATCTACAAATCCATTTTCTGATCTATGGTGGCTAGGATTAGCAGGAAAATTTTAGGGCTTGCAATCTCTTCGTTTTTTTGGATAAGTGGGTCATGATGATATTGAACGGAAAATCCATCTCTCATGGTGATCTTTTGCATCATTTCCTCTATTGTACTTACCAAAATGTCGAGCTTTACCTCTGAAGATGTCAAGTGCTCTGTAATATTCTTTATCTCTTCTTCCTTCAGCTTTTCCCTTCTAGTCAGCAGATTAGCGTCTACATCTACTGCATTGTTCTGCATCTCTTCAAGTGTTGCAAGGTTCCTTTCTCTCAACTGAAACTCCATTTCTAGATCAAAGGCATCTGCGTAATGTAAAAGAGCTGAGCCAAGAGGGGGTCTTATATCACCAGGTATCAAATAATAGACTTGATTGAATCTAGCATAAAATTGTTGTACTGTCTCCCCTAGCTGTCTTTTCAGCTACTCATACTCTTTTAGAATGAGGAAAGGTTTTTTTTTTACCACCCACCTGTTGAGGAAAACTTTGACGAACTACGAGAAATTTGAGATGCTCGTGGCAGGCAAGTTTTTGAACCAACTCTTGACTTTGCCTTGCAAAGAAAGAGAAAATAGGCTGATACTGACATCCTCTTTCTCAACTTCAAAAAGGTCTAGGAAAGTCTCAAAATTCTGCATATGTCTCTCAACAGTGATGTTTTCATATTCACCATCAAACCTCGAAAGATATAGGTAATGACTTTCAGGGAAAGCATGGAGTATAGGAGGTAAGATGAGTGGTTTGTATCGATATGGAATTTTACAAGGTGTCGGTGTATGTACAGAAGTTGTAGGATTAGTCTTGATCTCTTTAGGCTCATCAATTTGAAGATGGTCCTCATAAGTTTTAGAAAAAGGATGTGGAACAAGATCAAAAGAAAACTCGGTATTTACACTTTTCGAATAGGTAGAATCAAGATTTTTATCATCTTTATCATACAAAAAACTTCTGAAAACTTTCAAGATAGTTTCAGGAAAAGAAAAGAAGTAATTTACAAGAAATCATATTATATCTTGAATACAATTCCACTTTGAATACCTGACCTTTGTTTAATATCCTTCCATTTTCCTGCTGGAAAGGTCGATCCTCCAGTGGAGTCTTTACATCAAGTTGGAGTCGCCAGGTGAAGAGTTCAGCCTTCATATGCATCTGATTTCTGTCCACCATTAGAAATCATATCTAAATTTTGTCGTTCTTTCCCAAGGAAGATATGATCTTTTGCTTCCCTAGTGGAGTCACCAATATGTTGTCACTCAGATTGAACCTCAGGCTAAAGAAGGAAATTCCGAGGTAACCCAAACCATGCTTAGCCAAGTAGCTAGCCCTACTAGGCAAGGAGATGGATCTCTTTGTAAGGATCACAACCAAGACGGTTGAGTAAAGAAGATATTAGGCTAGGTATAGTAGCTCAGGGTTTTGATTTGATTGTATAGGTTTGTGCTGGATCAGAAGGAGAAAAATAGTTAGGGCAAGGAACATTAGGTCAAAATTTGCAGGGTTTTCTATGGGGCAAGGTAGGCATAGTGATTTAGCACTTTAGGATTTCAATGGGTGGGATGATCAAGACAGGTGAGGATCTAGAAAGAGCATGGTGCAATCATGGGTTCTTTCTAAACTGAAGAAATTACAGACTGTGAATGTCTACCCAAAATAGAGCATAACAATTATGGATTACATTCATATAACTTGAAAATATTCACTTAATAGCAATGAAATGATGGATGAAATAAACAAAACATTCTAACATCTGAGCACAAAAGGAGAAACTAAAACTAAACACCATACCATAGGGATCACATAAAAATAGCTACAAATTTGATTAATATTCCTGCTCAGAAACTGATACAAAGTGTGTCTCTTCAAAATCCAAGCATCCAACTGATTCCAAAACTTACTAATGAGAAAGAAGAAGAATATATAGTCCTCAAAATGTAATATTCCTAAATTAGAATGCAGCTAATAGGAATATTGATTTTTCTCTTAGCACCTAGTTAGATGAATAAATGGGGAATCAGACCCATACTTATCTTGAATAGGCTTAAAATCCCTCTTGATGTGAAAATGGATCATGATAATAACTGGATCTAGCACTCTCATGTGTGAACAAGGGCTAAGGGATGTGGACAAAGTCAAGTTTGACCAAGTCAACAACACTAATGTGGGGAGGAGTGGATTATAAATAAAGGAAGCTCAATATGAATGTGGATTAGTTTAGACAACTATATGAAAAATGGATTGAAGGTCCTTAGGTGTGAAAAGGGCTGGAGGAGGTTGAAGAGGTCAACCTTGACCAAATCAAACAGAATTGTTATGGAGGAGTGGCATTAATGAAGGTACAACGCAGTTTTGGAGGAAGATTGATTGCGAGATGGTGGAAACCCTAATGAGTGGGAAACAAGGTGATAAGGCTCACATTGTTTATAAGGAAGAGGATGGTAGCCATATGGGGGTTAAATTATTAATGATATTTTGATATTTCTGTTTAGACTAGCTCTCTTCAGTTTTTTAGCCAAGATTGATGATGTTTTTTAGCATAAGGTATTCTTGTTTAGGAATTCCATCTCTTTCCTTGAGAGGCATCTTGGGAGAGTCCTGATCTTGGATTCCACACATCCAAAATTCTGGCCAAGCTTCATTCTTCATCTATAGAGTAGTTTCTGTAGAATATTATGTTGTGTTGAAGGGTGTTGCAGTGGAGGGTTGAGAAACCCACTTTCTGAGCTAGTTTTTCAATAGAGGAGGGATTCCTTCTCTTGGGAGATCAGTTTGGAGAGTTCTTGAGCATATTTCAGATCTTTGGCATTAGGCCAATATATTTCCATCACCTACAGAGTAATTTTAGTCTGGAATTGTGTCATTTTGGAGGGTAGCTTCAGTGAGGGATTTTGTGGCTCTGTTTGAGTGTTTTCCTATGATTGAAGGGTTTGGCCTTTCATTGGAGGAGACCTTGGAGTGGATCTGCATCAGATATATATTATTTCAGCCTTATATCTTCATGTGCTTTAGATTTTAGTGACTCTTCAGTCCTTGGGTTGTAGATCACCATTTGTAGTTGGGTGTATTCCTAGAAACCCTTCCCGGGTTCTGTTGGATTGATGTTAAGGAGACCCAATCTTAGATTTTGAGAAATATTGTCTAATATATGAGCAGATATATTTGTCTCTTTGATTTTTGAGTATAAACCCTCATTAGACTACGCTATCACTTTTATGCAATAATTTTGTGTTGCAGTAGCTTTTGGGTTTTAGTGTTTTTGGGCTATACTAGGTGTGGGAGGCTTGTTTACCTCACCTAATATGATTTGTTTCTAATCTCCTCTTGGGTTTAGGTGTTATGATGTCAAATCTAATGAATCCAAGGGTTGATTTTTATTTCTATAGCATATATTTCTAAAAAAAAAAAAATTATGTATGTGTTGCTGAGTTTTCCCATTTGGGAATATTACAGTGGTATCAGAGCATAATCTTGGCTCAGCCTGTGAGTTTTCAGCCATTATTCTATAAGAAGGAAAAGAGATCTAAAATGGTGGAAGGAATGAGCTTGGTCTCATCACTTTTAAGATCTATGAAGAACCTCTCGAAAGAGGTTAAGCAAATGAAAGAGAAGAGATGCAATGAAACGTCTAGAGGGTTTCATGAAGAGGAAGGACCATGTACTTCCTATTCTCAAAAGAAATAACCATTGTTGCAGGAAGCTCCAAAGCATTACACCTTTCCCTTTCCTTTTGAGGAAGAAGACAAGAGGCATGGAGATGGAGGGCACTTGGAACATGAGATCATGAGTGCATACCTTGCAGAGTACAAGTCTCAACCTAGAGCTTTCAAGGAGTCTCTAACTCTTCCTCAGTTTATTCAGCTTGAAGAAGAAAGGAGGCCTTGCAGCAATAGAAGAATGAGGGGCAATAGATTTATATTTTCTACTTTTTATGGATCATCCAAATGTACAAAAAAGGCTTGGGTGATGAAGCTAGATGCATTGTTCCTACTACATCCAGTGGTAGAAAGAGAGGTTGTTGAGATTGTAGCACTAAACCTTGAGGGTAAAGCAAGCACTTGGTGGTTCAGCCATTTGAGTCATGCAAGAGTGATTACTTTTTCATATTTCACTCAATGGGTGATCAAAATATTTGACAAGAAGAAATCATAGGGGGAGGATCCGTCACCACCACTTGAGGAGACTTGTACCAACGCTGACACAACTATGGAGGAGCATCCATCATCCTCAGTAGTTGGGGGATCCAACACATTGGAAGGAGGAACCTTGTAGCCAGAAAAGATGTTCCAAAGCTTTACCAAGGTATGCAGGAATTTCCACTTTCTGTTATTTCAGCAAATATGATGGAGGCTTGTGGAAATATTCTTTTTCATGACCAAGGGTCAACACATACTGTTGATTTGGAGCAGCAGAATTGCATTGCACTGTGCAGCCTTGAGTTTTTCAAGGAAGGGATAAGAAACCATCCTAATATGTCATTATTGAGCTGCACACAAAAATTGGGGTTGGAGTGTGGACTTGTGGATGATAGGATGAGCTTTTTCCTAAACAATCCAATGCAGAACTCTATGTTCAACATTAAGCTTGAGCATGAGACAACAAATACACCATTGAGGAGATTAACATCATTTTCATTAAGCAGCAGTGAGGAGTTGGGGGGCTAGCTATCATTAGAGAATTCTTATGACCATTACACTTATGTGACATTGGATGAGCAGATGATCAATGAGAGATGCCTTGTCTTTCATCATTGTGATGGATCTATTAGGATGGGAATTGTACAGATATATGAGGAGGTTTTTCCTTTAGTATACTTGGATCTTTATGGATTCAAGATGGTCATTGATGTGGGGTCTTCTCTAAGAGATCTCCAAGAGGTTGCATTTCAAAATCCCATGAAATGCAAAGGTAGAAATATGATTTGGGAGGATGGTAGTCTTCATTGGAGGAGTACCAAGATGGAGCATGGTGGGAGACACCCACATGCAAATGAATGGGTGTGGATGGTGAGCCAATTGCATATTTATGACACCGGGCATCAGGAGGCATGGCTGCATTGGCTAATCTTGAAAGAGTTTGGTCATCATGTGACATATCCTTCTCCAAAGGGTATGTTGGTGGAGGAAAATTGGCAGGAAACTTGCATCATATGGCAGTAAGGAGTTTGGGTGCATTATGTTGATATGAAATCCCTCATGTCAATCATCATAAATTCACCTCATGATTGTATGATGGAGGTGTGAGGGAGAAGCAAGAGTTATTGTTGCTTTGGCTACTCTTGGGAGAGTATGGGCATAGTTTTTCCCATACTTGGCATGATATTTCCGTAGGAAGGGATGGAACAATCAAAATGCAAAGAGGCTACCCTTCAACATTGGGGGATAAGGAGGTACTTCCACATAGGAAGGAGGTTGCCACATATAGTAACATGATGGTGGATGACTTTGGCATATGGTATGTCAAAGAAGGAAGTCATGGAGTGACAAGAGCATAATGATTAAGGCCAACAACACTGTCACTTGGTAGTATGTTTCTATTGATGGAGTGTTCCAAGGGGAGTATGCATCCCTTCACTTTGCAGACTTCTATGAGGATATTCTCATGGGAAGACTCATCCATGGACCTCACTTTCAGCTTACTCACTAAGCATGGTAAGAAATGTGTTTCTGTACTTATTGATTATTTCATTGAGTATTTGCATTATCTCACCATCTATGTACATTGCATTTCTCCACAAGAGGAAATATTATTCTTGGGTTTCATGGTCATTATAGGGCCAAAATTTATGATGGAGATAACCCTTTTCTACATGAATTTGGGCAAGTGTGTTGTCATTATTATTGTTCCCAGCTGATATATAATGCTATTTACTACCTCATATTAGATGAGAAAACATGCACATATATTATCTTGTTGGAGGACCACTTGCCACATGATGCTCTAAAACAACAGTTGGAAAGACTGCACTATATCCACTTGAGAGACCATTGGCATCATCCAAACTTGCACATAACCTTTAGCATTTTTCTGATTTGGATGTCATATGGTGATGATGTGCCATACATTTTGTATGGGATGGTTTGTCCCATCATGATTCATGAAATTAGAGAGAGGATCTTTGGAGATCCAATCTTCTTCATGCCACTTGAAGACAACATTATTACAGCCCAAGATTAGCAGCTACTATACACTTATCGTAAGTGGAGAGAGGGATATCATGGGGTAGGCTATTTGGTCTACCATGTTCATTTATTCAGCCCACCTACATTACAGGAGCCAAAGGTGGAGGAGAATTTTCATGAGTTACCATTTTGGAGGGTGGCTCATTTTGTATGGATGATAGCTTGGGGATGGGAGATTCACATGGCGATGATAGATCCAAATATATCTTAGATCTCATGCCTCAAGAAGGCCTCTAGATAGCACATTTTTTCCTCCATGGGTGTTTTAATTTCACATGATGATAACTATTTGGGATGGTCTCCAAAAGCTAGCTTTCATACTTGGGAGGGGCAACTTGGAGATGTATTGATGAGACAACATCTTGTTCCTTGGAGGAATTTATCATATGAGGATGCTACAGGAGGAGGAGAGGAGGCTCTTCAATTATATCCCTATAGTTGCTTGAGGACAAGCAAAATTTGGGAGGGGACGAATGTAATATTCCTAAATTAGCATGCAACTAATAGCAATATTGATTTTTCTCTTAGCACCTAGTTAGATGAATAAATGGGGAATGAGACCCATACTTATCTTGAATAGTCTTAAAATCAAAATTGATGTGAAAATGGATCATGATAATAACTGGATCTAGCACTCTCATTTGTGAACAACGGCTAAGGGTTGTGGACAAAGTCAAGTTTGACCAAGTCAACAGCACTAATGTGGGGAGAAGTGGATCATCAATAAAGGAAGCTCAATATGAATGTGGATTAGTTTAGACAGCTATATGAAATATGGATTGAAGGTCCTTAGGTTTGAAAAGGGCTGGAGTAGGTTGAAGAGGTCAACCTTGACCAAATCAAACAACACTATTATGGAGGAGTGGCATTGATGAAGGTACATTGTAGTTTTGGAGGGAGATTGATTGTGAGATGGTGGAAACCCTAATGAGTGGGCCCTAAGGTAAGAAGGCTCACATTGTTTATAAGGAAGAGGATGGCAGCCATATGGGGGTTAGCTTATGAATGATATTTTGATATGTTTGTTTAGACTTGCTCTCTTTAGCTATTTCACTAAGATTGCTGGTGTTGTTTAGCACAAGGTATTCCTGTTTAGGAATTCCATATATTTCCTTGAGAGACCTCTTGGGAGAGTCCTGATCTTGCATTTCACACATCTAGAATTTTGGCCAAGCTTCATTCTTCAGATACAGTGCAGTTTCTGCAAAATATTGTGTTGTGTTGAAGGGTGTTGCAGTGGAGGGTTGAAAAACCCACTTTCTGAGCTAGTTTTTCATTGGAGGAGGGATTCCTTCTCTTGGGAGATCAGTATGGAGATTTCTTGATAATATTTCAGATATTTTTCCTTAGGCCAATCTATTTCCATCACCTACAGTGTAATTTCAGTCTGGAATTGCATTATTTTGGAGGGCAGCTTCAATGAGGGATCTTGTGGCTCTATTTGAGTGTTTTCCTGTGATTGAAGGGGTCAGCCTTCCATTGGAGGAGACCTTGGAGTGGATCTGCATCAGATATATATTATTTCAGCCTTCTATCTTCATGTGCTTCAATTTGCATTGAATCTTCTGTCCTTGGGCTGTAGATCACCATTTGTAGTTGGGTGTATTCCTAGAAACCCTTCGTGGGTTCTCTTCGATTGATGTTAAGGAGACTAGATCTCAGCTTTTGAGAAATATTGTCTAATATATGAGCATATATATTTTTCTCTTTAATTTCTATGTATAAACCCTCATTATACTACACTATCACTTTTATGTAGTAATTTTATGTTGCAGTAGTTTTGGGGTTTCAGTGTTTTTGGGCTATACTAGGTGTGGGAGGCTTGTTTACCTCACCTAATATGATTTTTTTCTGATATCCTCTTGGATTTAGGTGTGATGATTTCATATCTAATGGATCCAAGGGTTGATTTTGATTTCTATAGCATATATTTCTAAGAATGCATTTTTTATGCATGTGTTGTTGAGTTTTCCCATTTGGGAATATTACACAAAACAGATCCCCCTAGCCTCAGGGAGTTGAATCCATGAGATGAGGATCAGTTCCACCAAATTCTAAAAGAGAATATAAATACTAGGAAGACCCAACAACTTTCCTCTAAAAGAGAGGAAACTGATTCATTTGACCTCTAGAGGACTCAAGCTAATGAATCTACCTATAGTAAACTAATATTCATCATAATTACATTCATCTTTACCAATTACATCATTGAAAACCCCAACTAGTGAGGTAAAAATAAAAAATCAAGTGACAAATAGAGAAAACTCCAAAACAGGTAGATTTTGTCCTATGCACAGCGCCAAGGAGGAAAAAATAGGTCTTCTTGCAGGTCATGTTTGATTGACTTCCCGGTGTCCAAATTGAGCTCATGATAGCTCATTCGAAAGATTGTCCTGTCTACCTTCCAAATATTATTTTGGTTTCTAATGTGGAGCTTTTTTGACCCCTTAAAAGGGAAAACTCCTAAGGCTGCCTCTATGCATAGTGCTACCCTGAAAAAGAGGCAGAAACATGATTTTTTGGGTGTTTTTGGCCCTTTTGCTTGACCAGTTTTTCTCCAAATGCTTAGAAAAAGTACAGGGGGTATTTCCTCATCATTATGAACCCACCGATGCCTTAAATTTGTCCATTGGATACCCCAAAAGAGTGCGCAGTGCCAAGGCGCTGCTCATAGAGCTAGTTTTTCTGTGTTTTTCAAAATTTTCCCAAATAACTCAAAAATTTCCAAAAATTTTCAAAATTGCTCAAAATTTGTGGGATAGGCCCAAAATCACATGTCAAGTTTAGATAAGGAGGTATCAAAAATTATCTTGAGTTTTTCACCTCCCTTCTTACCCTTCCAGATCTCCTTTAGTTTATCCTTCATCTATTTGAGCTTGATATTGCAAATTTTGTTCTGGATCTGATAGTGATGGGCCATGTGATTGAGCATCTTATTTTTCTTGTTGGCCTTCATTAGCAGCTTCTCCAAGTGAGTGTTTACTTTCTCAAGCCACACTTCTCTTTTATCTTCAATATCCTTTGCCAACTGCTAGTCAAAACTCATACTTTGGGCTTCTTGCTTTTCTTTCTCCAATGTTGTTTAGAGGTTTCTTGTCTTTGGCCATCAAACTAATCATCACTGTGTTCTTCCTACATGTAATCTCTTTCCTCTCTCTCCATGATTTTTCTTGGCACTTTGGAAACTCTAGGGGAGAGGAAAGAAAGGGAGAGTGAGTGAGGAAGTGATGGGAATAGGAGCAGGGAAGGAAATGATGAAATGAGGCCTTTAGGGGATAGGGATAGGGAAAAAAAAATTAAGGGATATGGGAAAAAATGTTATGAAACCCTGTGAGGTGATGTGAGGTGAAAATTAAAATTCAATTACAGGTCAAAGGTAGGGAGAAATCTAGGAAAAATAGTGAGATTCCTAGAAATTAGGGATTCTATGGAAAAGGGTGTAGGGACTTAGGGATGAGGTTGTAGGGGTAGGTTTATTGTATTTAGAGGTATATGGTGATGTATTAGGGTTTAGGGACAATAAATTGGGACAAGGAGGGTTTTGGGAAATTTTTGAGGGGGATGGGGATTTTGGGAGAGGCAAAGGAAAACTACGGTTTCCTTGCAATTTTAGCCAACATGAAACACAAACACAAGCATAAAAATGGATAAAGAGGGAGTCACAAGGGATAAATTAATTTTTTTTGAGGTAAAGAGGCAACCTTGAGGTATCTGGAGAAGTTTGGGAGAGTTTTGGTCCTGTGTGCAGCGCTAGAGCTCTATGCACAGCTCCAAACTACTACGCACAGTGCCATTTTACCCTCATCTTGCAGGCTGGTTTCCTTCCCGATGTCCAAATTGGGCCCATGATATCTTGTTGGAAATCCCTTCAAGTTTTCTTTCCAAATCTACATTTTTTTATGATTGATGTTGATTTTCCTTGTCAAAAGTTGATTTTCCCAAGACTAGTCAAAAAGTGTTGAATGAGGTTGCAGAAATGTAGAGTGCTGGTGTAGGAAAAGTTTGGAGGCCTTCCTCAACTCAAAATTGACTCATGATAGCTCATTGGAAATATCTCTCTTTATAGTTATCATGTGACTCATCAGGAAAGGAATTCAGACACTCCAACTAGGATAAAACTTGATTTTCCCAAGGTCGCTCCAGAAATGCAACAAACCTCTTCTAGCACCTGTATTTTTTACATTTCTCAAAAATCATGATACCTATGTAAAAAAGGAAGTATATTTTTCGTAATTGTCCTATTATGGAAAAAAACCTCTCTCACTTTTGTCAAATTCATCTCTATTTGGTCTGAAACATAGTTTGAAGTGAAACTGGCCCTATGAGTGGCAAATGGCTTGACTCTTGGAATGATTTCCTGCAAAATGATGGAGACATGATTTTTATGAGTTTGGAATGACCTCATACTTACTGATATGACCTACCTTATTCCTTCTCTTCTCATATGTCTTTGATTCCATAGCAAAACCTAGTTGAGTGGGAGAGGAAATTAGGGTTTAGTGCTTTTGGAAAATGTTGACTTAGGCACCCTTGGAAAAAGACCAACTCCCTTTGACATTTGATCAATTGCTGAAGTAGAAATTTTTTTTATTTGAAACTTGATGTGTTGGAATGTAGAAATCTGAGTTGGAATCCTTGGGTGACTAGGTACTTATTACATTTTAACTGACATAAAATTACATGAATAAAAATAAAATTACATCTGGAATGAATCTCACGCTTGAAATCAAATTAAAACTTTGGAAACCATCTTGGAGATCATCTTTACATGGTAAAGATACATTATTGGGATCACTCTCACACCTTTTGAAGACCTTATGAGATGTAATGGTGCATATTTGGACTTTGAACAATGAAATCTAATGACCTAATGGGAGCTTGAATGACCTGACTCCATGGTTGACTTTGGCTGACATAAGACATAGTGAAACAAGATTTTCAAAAGTGTTTTTTATGTTCAACAAGGCATGAAAGAGGGTCATTAGGAATATAATTGTGAAGGAAAATGGGACACTTGACAAGTACAACCACCAATGGAACAATCTTATATCATGACCTAATGGAATGATTGAAAATTCTTTAGAGTGGGACACCTAAGATGCACATGAAAAAGGTGTTTTGATCCCTGGTGGAAGTATGCAAATACTGACACTAACAGAAGCAACATGTACAACTCCATGACATGCTTGTCGCCAATATATAAGATATTTTAGTATCATATTATCCAATATCATCAACATGTGACCAAGTATGCAAAAATTTCAAACATATTCAAGCTATTGTATAAGATAGTGCAAACTGTCAGCAAATCATCCTTTTGAGCTCATATATCAATTTCAACATACTTTCTTCATAAGTATGAAGAGTCACAATCCTTACACAATAGTATTAGACACCATAGGAAACATGAGCATGTATATGTGCAAACCAAAAGTATTTCGAGCATTACAAGCCATATAGTAGATAAAAATAATCACAACTTCAATATACATAACAACAAGATTTTAACTACATCTTTACCATATGCAATCCATTCATCAATTATGGCATAATGGAAACAACATATCAATGTTGACAAACAATGAGTAAATAATATCATCGATAGTTCCAACAACCACCATAGCATATGCATCCTCTTCATCAAGTATATCAAATAGAATAAACAACTTCATGTAATCATCCATAAGTTTTTTATCTCCAATTCACTAATCAAGGTCAACATGCTCTTTCCATATACAGGTAACAATATCAATCTCTTGAACCACAATGCCATCATATTATTTTCATGCATCCATAAAAGGAAAGGAGAACCTTCATCATCATTAGTGTCGATAGAATATATTTCATCAATAGTATACCATAGTCAACTGCAACTCAGATAATCATCCATAATTGATAACCTATGACATAGAGATAGCAATATGTATCAACTCATCATCATCAAAAAATCATAGCATAAGTTTGAGCAATCAATATTTGTTAGTAACTCATCACCTTTATATCACTAAGATTAACATGCTCTACATACAAAGATCCAAAATCTTCAAGAAAAATATCATATGTTCCATATAGATAACATATACATGCATCATTACCAGGTGTGAAAAAAATAGAAGCTTCTAAATCTAATCAACAACATCATTGAACAACGTCGTATGCATATATAAACATCATCCATAACTTCACGATATGCAACTTGTGCATTATGATAGTAGCTTAGTATGAAACTTAAGAAATATATAGTCATTATCTCAAACATCATATACATATGTGTCTTTAGCAACATCACCAATGATATTTACTTTTCATAAACACCATTATGCAACAAGAAAATCTCAAGAAATGATAATGCCAACAATGCACTATTAGAAGCATAACAAATGCTCCCCCTAAACCTATGCCTACTATTCACTGTCAAATACGATCATATCCAACTCATCAATTAAAAAATCCATTGAAATAACCAAAGCACCAATGAAATATTGTAGCAACTCATGAACCGTCATAAACTAATATCATTTCTAAGTCAAACATGCATCATCAATGTCAGAACTAGAAACTCAAATAATAACTGAAGCATATCAGAAACTCTCCATGAGTCTATCCTATTATTTCTTCATCTCAAAGAAGCATACATGATTTTCTAGATCAAAGCTCACATATATTCGTGACTGTCCTTCATATGGTCCAGGTAAATAATGTAAAATGATAAACGTTCATAACCATAGCTCCCCCTAAGATTATATTGTATGTTCCTATTCATTATTACTACATCAAATGAAAAAATAGTAATACCAAATGACTATCAAAACAAAATGACGAATCATCATAAATATATATGTATAGCTCCCCCTGAGATCATACATCACTGATCCTGAGGATGTGATAATCATCATCTTCTTTTCATGAGGTCATGTACCTCACATCACTTCTGCAGTCACTATGAGAAGTAATCTTTTAAGTGTAATGGATTTCAATGGGAACCATCTTATTTTACTCTAAATATGAACAAGAGGAACTATCCTCCTCATTTTTGTGTGAATTATTCTTTACTATCACATATAAATTATTTGGATTTCTATATCCCTTTTCTATAGCCTTTCTAGTTTCTTCATCTATAACCTTACATTTAGTTGAAGCATGTGTCCTTTGTTGAAGCATTTAGAGCTATATTTATTAGTTGCGCCACAAGGAGCAAATTCTAGTAGCAAGGACCCAACCTTGGACTGATGAATCACTTCAGTTATCATAGATCATTGAAGGTACGCTCAAGAAACTCTGCCAAAATCAACAAAACATCAATTTGGCAGTGGAGGGGCCTACTACAGATAATTTAGTCAGAGACATACAGAACGCTGCAACGCAGAGTGTCAAGCCCATAAAACCTCTGCACGAATCCATCCAAGCACTAAAAACCAAGATGCAGGAATCTGGCATAGAGTAACTCGAGGACGAGTCATGGTTTTGTGTTGTTTAGCCTCTTGGGAAAGGGTCCCCTAGGTCAATTATTAATGTAAATTTTGTTAATTTTGATTTTAAAGCACAAAACATAGAATTCAAGGGGCTTTGGGGTGGGTCAAAGCTCCTTCATTTTATAAGGTGTAAAGGGGTAAAACATTGGACTCAAACCACTATTTGGGACCATGGTTTTTGCACATATAAGTAATATAAATAGGTATGTATGAGTCAAGTCAAGATAACTATATTACATCTTTTTAGACTCCTGTATTTCACAGTATCACCAGGTGACTGATTATTGCTTATTTTTTTCATACCAAAAATAATATTACATGATTGTGATCTATTTTCAGAAAAAAGGAAGAAAGTGTTGCTGATAAGGTGTGATGGTGATCAAACTTCATTTATGCTCTCATTCCATTTCATTCACCCTCTATTCCCCTAATTTCCTCCATGTTCTAAATTTCTACACCTTATTTCTTTAAAACCCTTTCTTCAACTATTAATACCCAAATTTTATAGTTAAAAAAGGAGCAACATTAGAATCAAAGGAAGAAAAGGTAGCAAAGAAGCAATTAAGGAAAAAAAATATGAAGGGCAGAGTCTTGAACCTGATTGGTCAGGTGGTGCACATTTGGGTCGAGTCGTGAACGTTAAAGCAGGTCAAGTCATAAACATGGGGCAAGTATTCTACGAACAACTAAGAAACGAGCAGGCGCAACCAAAGAAACAAGGTCAACAAACCACGACAAGGGAGCAGTAAGGACCATTGGATTTGAGCAACGATTAACGACGAAGATACAATCACAATCGTAGATCGCAAGTTTTTCAAGATGGGTGCAAGGGTAAATGTTAAAGCCGGAAAAAAGCGATATGCGATGAAGTGGGACCCATTCACCCACCACACTTCCTTTTCATCTTATTTCCCTTAAAAAATTATTAAACTTTATATTTCTCTGCCTTTCCGCTTTATCTTTATACTTTTCCTTTTTCACTGCTATATCATTTTTTTACCTCCGTCTATTCCCTATTCCTCGACTGTGATTAAAGTGGGGCCATCTCCTTGTCACGTCACCCTTCCCCCACCATCCATCACATTTTTCAAATTACAACTTATTCTATTATGCCAAACTTTAAAATCTGCGATCGACGATGTGTGATATTGCATCGCACAGTTTTTAACTTACTGTTTCAAATGCCCTCAATGTATTTTGTTTAACTTGCAATGCAGTTGGGCCTACCACAGCAGCTCCGCCCCTCACTTCACAGTAGTTTGAAATACATTGAAATACATTGATATATCATGAAAGCTCATAAAAGTTTCCTTACCGAAGAAAACATTTGCCACTTTATAAATTCTTCGATGCAGTGGACTCCACCTTGCTACATCATCCTCCAATCAGTGGAAATCACACTTCGCATGTTTTAGCATTTAACCCCATGCTCATAAAAAAACTTTAAATTTGGGATTTTTCATTTGGTCAGGTCCCACCTTCCCTCCACGTCACCTCCTTTCTCCCTGCACTTCACACTTCACATATTTTAGTATTTAATCCCTACTTCTTATAACAAAACCTAATATCTACGATTTTCGATGCAGTCTGGTCCTACCTTACCTACCACATCATCTTCGTACTTCACATCGCATCGCCGATTCCATTTCTTATAACTTAAAATCTAAAACATGCGATGTACAATTTTCTATGGATGCAAAAAGGTTCATAACTAAAATATAAACATTTTTAGGTCTAGATATATGATTTTTTTACCATGTTTTGTTTAAAAAGGGTCAAGTCAGGCATATGAGGTTTGAACATCATTTTATGAAGAAATAAGTTTAAACACGACAGAAAGAAATCGGGTAGTAAAAAGACACCAAGGGTCGAGTCGAGAAAGTCATATTTACAAAATTGTTATTTTATAATGACAGAAATGGAAAAGGTAGCAAATAACATCTGCTTAGTCACTAATCGATGAAAAGCAGCCAGCGCTACACCAGAGTTAATTACCCAATGCCATTTTTCTAAAGAGCAGGGCCAGGTGTCAGAGCCACCACTGTTTACCTCTTCGTGACCATCACAACCACCTCCAAGATTATTGTTTGATCTTCTGAGGAGCCATCGAAGTGTTTGGATCTACGAAGAGTTGCCCAAATTAATTCCAGAGGTGGTGCCTTTGTGAGATATTTCTGATCAGACCTTGCATGGCCACACTTGTCCATTTTATGCTAAACTGTAATACATTAAATTTTTTCGAGTAAATAGGGAAAACAAATTAGTCTTTATACTGCATGCCTTAGCAGTATCAAGGGTTGGAAGGTTGGACCTTGTTAGATTCTGCATATAGAAGATAATTATATTGGAGCACTATAACTGTTTGAGCTGGGCATCAATAATAAGAGACCGTTCACAGGATTTTTGAGCTATGTTAATGGTTATGTTCTTTCCTCTGTGTTAATGTTTTTTCCTCTATATTTTCATGTTTTTCATCAATTTCTCTGATTTCAAAATAGAAGATTTAGATTAAGATTTGCTAAGAGATCACCTTAATTCTGTCTGTGTTTTTTATCTTAATGTTTTCCTCTGAAGTTTAGTTAAATAATTCTTAACTTCTCTTTAGCTATTACTGAACTCACTACTTTCTCCCATTTCATATTCACATTGCTAGTAAGATCTAGTCTGCATATTTAGCTTTCCCTATGAATGCCCTTGAAAATTTGATGCACAATTTAGCCTTTATGACTCCATAGCCCGATGGATTAAGTCTCACAGCTCTATTTTTCCAACCACATAATCAATCAAACAAACAAACCTCACAATTTATATAACTAACCTAACATCAACATTCGTGATATTAAAAATAAATTCAAATTAGAGATAAAGAGAGCCCTCTTTGAGTCTAGGAAGGCTAGGTCCTCGACTCCAAAGTGGTTTGATGTTGTCCTCTGTCGTTATTCTTGCCAATATTACAAATTACGGAGTGATAAAATATATATCTGATGATTATGTAATGTTGATGTGATTTGGGAAAGTAATTAGTGATTAGTCTGAGTAAGAGACAAGCTCCTACAAATGTTTGCGTGGAGACCTAAGGAAAGTACTAGTCTATGTGCGAGGACTCTGCAGTTGTGTGAGCAGAAGAAAAAAGTGTATTCATTGAAGATATGATTAATAAAGAGAAGTTTTGGAAAATATCTGGTTCACTCACATGATTTCTGTTCTTATGTGTTAATGCATTGATCTTTATGGGTTAATTATTTTCTTATAGATCTATTGTGTAGTTTTTGTTATTTTATGCACATTTTTTTGGGTTAAGCACATTATAGTAGACCTTTGTGTTTGCGCAATAATTATATCGGTGATAAGGCTTTATGTTAATTTTAGATCTAGATTGTGTTAAAAATAAATATCGCAACACAAATGTAGTAATTAGATCAGACCAACAAGGTTTAGATCCACATCATAATCCCCTTCTAGGTGTGGAAACCTGGTTCCAGCACCCTCCCCCCCGTGCTACTTTGGGTGGGACTTTGATCTATGCAAGTGGATCGTTTTCGAAAGGGCTAGTAGTTGGAGAGTTTTTTTGGTTGCAAAATACACTCTGAACTTGGGTCAAGACCCATTGAGCCAATAGGTCTTATGAATGAGCAACTAGTCCATACCCAAAAGCATGCTATATGAACCCAAGGGAACCACATCTATATGTGTTGATGTAGGCATACCATTAAGCTCAAATTCACAATATCTCACCCACTGATGAAATCTTCTCTTGGTTGTTGTATCCAACTACACCAACCAAGATTATGCATGCACTTCTTTATTCAACCGACGCTGATCCACCAGGTTAGGACTAGTATAGCTATAATTCGATCTAGGATCAATAAAAATAGAAACAACTTGATCGCAGATCTTACCTTCCATATCGATTATGGATGCTTGATGATCCATCTACCTATTATCCACCATTTCACATATACAAGGAATGCTTTGGCCTACATCCACAACTATCTACACCTCTTGGGCACTATAAATTTGAGGCCTTCTACCCTAATGTGATGGAAAATCCCTCTTGCGATGCTCTCTAACATAAATCCAACACTTCAAAAGTTTCACGCCATGGCCTTTATTATTTTTCTCGTTAGGCTAAGACCCATGCCCTATCTTCATTGTATTGAAATTCATGTGACGTTCGACATTTTCCTTGTGACTTTCATCCTAAGATGTTCATTTCACCTTGGGTCATTTTCATTTTATCTTCTCATTACCTTTCCAGTCATATTTGAACTAAAGCTTGCACTTAGACTACTAATAACAATGCTTCCACATTCTAATGACTTACTCTAATGAAAAATTCTCATCGCACTCAATCCAATATTTGAATGCTAATTGAAATCCATTGATGATCCTTTGGTCCTTTGTTTTCTCATCCTTTAGATACGGCACATACCTCAACCACACTAGAAATTTTGTCATGTACTATTTATCTGTCATGGAACCCATCTTGAGACCATAGAACTTGATGGAATTTCTGTCATAATACCTCTCAGAGAAGTACTACATCCAAAAGAGTCTTTCAAACTCATTAGAAATCAAATCATCTTCCCTAATGCTTATAACATGCTTAACATGCTCCCACCAAATATATGTTTTTCCCTTAAGACTAAAGATAGACATCTTGGCTTTCATATTCTCTGAGTAATCATGTAATGTAAATAATTTCTTCATCCCAGGTAGCCATGGTTCTGCAACTTCTGATTTCTTCACTTCCCCATCAAAGGTAGGTGTTGCAATGAAATTTAGATACAAGGAGTTATTTCTATGCAATCATTTGTCCGAAAGGAATAAGAGACAGCAAAAGGAGCATATATAATGGATAGATAGATAGATCCAAACCCAAATCTCACACATGCAACATACAAACATATCTAGATGTTATCAGAAAAGAGTATGCACCTGGCCTCCTCACATATCGGTGAAAGGTTTTGAGCTTAATGTATAATACCAATGCTCTAATTAAACGATCTACTTCATCCACACTTGATCTCAATACATGCACACAATCACAAAAATTGAAAGATGACAGGTGATATTCCTCAGAATATCATAGATATAATTATTGGGAAAAACACTGAGAGGGGGGGGGGGGGGGGTGTCATGAATTAGTATTTTAAACTCACTTCAACATTTCAAATTCTTACTCATATTCCTGTATGCTACTGTCGTTCAGGAAATTAGCGTATGTACATGACTTTAGTAAAGGAAAAAAACATATATCCAGCTAATTAACTTTTGATATATTTCATCATATGTTCCACATTAACTAGTATATCATTACTTCATTAGTATTTAATTAAATAGTAACCATGAAAAGTAAGAAAAAAATAAACCATCACACGTAAGAAACACAACAACACATGAGTAAACCCAGATTTTTAGGATGAAACCCAATGTGGAAGAAAACCACCAATGTCATCATCTTTGTCTTCTTCTTTTATTATAAAGGAAAAATTATTACAAACTTGTATTAGAATAGAATCATACCAGTACACAGGCACCCACCTACTGAAAGCTACAAACTTATCTCATTCTCCATCACCCAATGTAAGGGAGCTCCAACCCCATGATCCTGTTTACTGACACCCACTAGAAAGGAAATCCTATCCCCCTAACATATTTACCAGCTACCACTAGAAGGAAGCTTCAACTCGCTCACTGAAGGCTTCAACCCTCAACACCTTTATGGACCACATTTAATAATGTTTCATACTGGATCCACCTAACTCAAAACATAAAAAATCTAGGCTACTTTTCATCATATTTTCAAACTAGAACCACTTCCATCATTAAGGCCAAACCAAGTAAATAATTATGAAACCAATCATTGAATCAACTTGTCCAATTACCTTATCATCAAGTCAATGATTGAATCTTAAACAACCAATTCAAGTAGATCAAGCCAATCCATATGAGATCATATTAATACACAGACACTCATAGGTATACCATACCATATAGTTTTCATAAAAAATACTAAATGTTGTCACTGTAAACCATGATCAAACATATGTTTGAAGGTATACACTACTGTTATGAATCATACCTGCATATGTACGCAATTTCCTTCAATAACACCTTCATACATATCTCAAATCACTGAAAACTGAATCTGAATCAATGTCACATTGAATCAATCACTGAATAAAATATTAAATCCATCACAAATTATTGGACCAAATACAAATCACCACACAGTAGCATCATCAATAATCAACATTCCATTCCATATTAAATTCAAATAAATCAGTATTGTCAAACACATATTATCATGAGAGAGGCTTCATCGACAGACAACAAAAAACATAACATAAATAATAAAAAATCATCAAAAACTCATACTACAATGCCCTAGCATGTATATGCGACTTTTACAAAGCGCATACATGTATATGTGCACTTAAAATTGTTAGCACATGTACACATGTACTGATTATTTTAAGTACATATATACATGAAACACAACCTATGAGACAAATGGATGTAATACATGCATATATATATATATATTTGAAGTGTTTTCAATTTATCTCATACATCAAAAAATAAATTGTATGAGATAAAATACCCCAAAAAATTTTAATATACATCATCCTCCTACTTCTGTGCATAAACCTCCTAAAAATAATGGGTGTGTATGTACCCAATCACTTGATGTTGGCCATCCTCTTAATCTTCTCCTACCTTCTGCAAGATCTCATAGTTTAATATGTTTTTATCCAATGTAATCAACCCATGCACACCCATGTCATATTGGAGGAAATTGACCCCAGTTTTGGGGACATACGCCATGATAGATCACTTCTGTGCTAATGAGACTCTTGACACCAGATCCGTGTATGTACACGAATTTCCTGATACAAACCATCATACATATCTGAAATTACTGAATCATTCCTTCGCTGCAACCACAACACATAATTTTCTATCCTTACTATCACACATTCATGTTATAGTATCATTAAAACCATAAATCTATCATTGTTAGTTATAATCATAAACAGATAAGGAAACCATATTCATTAGTTTTCACTATACTTTCAAATCTATCAAATTTGAGCCTCCTCATTGCTCCTTGGTGTAGACATGTTTCAGATCAAATTAGAAATCAATAACCCATAACTTGAACACTTAACACTTTTATCTCCATATCCTTATATAGAACTATCCTTAGCCAATACCTAGGCCAATCCCTTAGTAATGTCATTGATATTCTTTGATGGGATAAAATATTCATTATCACTCAAAATACTATGGGCTAATACAATGGTAAGGACCCATGGTATTAATAATAGCATGGTGTGGATTCTGTACGTGATTTCTATTCACCATACCTGCATATGTATACGATATTTCTTGATAGGACCATATACTTTCACTTTTATCATACCTATGTCTTTGAACCTACCATTCCTTATTCCACCATCTTTGTCACATTGGGAACAACATGCATAAACATCATGTTACCATAATTTAGAAATATTTATCAAGTAGGTTTCCATCAAGGACAACACATTAGCCATAATGCCAACAATATCCCCCTTTGGACTTGATGGAAACCACTTTGGTTTTTTGTGACCACCATTGGTAAATACCTACAAGAAAATATGTAAACACACTAAGCTTCTCTCCCCCTTTGACATCAAGGGAAAAGGGATAACCAATGATGAATGAAGATTACTCCCTTTCTTTTTGTAGAGAGTATTATTGTAGATCTAATCTCTGGAATATGAAAGTTGTATACTCACCATGCTCCCCTTGGGCATATGATGAATCTTCTTGAAGATATTCAATCAAGTACATGAATCTATGACTCAACCAAATATTACCTTTCCTATCACCAATGACTCATTCTTACATCAGTCACCCAATATAGTGGGGTTACATATTTGACCCATCATTACATAAATTTACCAACATAATGAGATTACATACATCGATGAATTGATCCCAATAGTCCATACTTGAATAAATTTTACAATGATTTTTAACATAGGTCCTTATGTGGATTTTTACATCAAGAAATAGATATGATATTTATAACCAAAACCAGATACCTTAACAATGAGGTAGAAAAATCATAATAGTCATCAACAACCATCATAAAATAAAAGTTTGATTGGAGTAACATGTAAAATTCCATGAACATCCTCATCATCAACATATAAGATAGTTTAGTATCAAATTATCCAATATCATCAACATGTGACCAAATATGTAAAAATTTCAAACATCTTCAATCTATTGCATAAGATAACACAAACTATTAGCAACTGATCCTTTTGATCTCGTCTATCAAGATCAACATACTCTCTTCATAATTATGAAGAGTCACAATCCTTACACAATAGTATTAGACACCATAAGGAGCATGACCATGTATATGTGAAAACCAAAAGTATTTTGAGCATTACAAGCCATAGAGTAGATAAAACGAATCATATCTTCAATATACATAACAACACGCTTTTAACTGCACCTTTACCATATGCACTCCATGCATCGGTTATGACATAATGACAACGACATATCAATGTCAACAAACAATGAGTGAATCATATCATCAAATAGTTCCAACAACAACCATATCATATGCTCCTCATCAAGTATATCAAATAGAATAAGCAACTTCATGTAATCATCCATAAGGTTGTTTTGTGCAATTCACTAATCAATGATGTCCCATGACATAGAGATAACAATCAACCAATCATAGCATGATATTTTGCAGTCAAAATTTGTTACTAACTCATCTCCTTCATCTTTTTATATCAAGGTCAACATGCTCTTTCCATACATAGGTAACCATATCAATCTCTTGAACAATAATTTCATCATGTTATTTTCATGCATCCATCAAAGGAAAGGCGAAACTTCATCATCAAAAATGGCCATAACATATATTTCATCAAGACTATACCATAGTAAATTTCAGCTTGGATAATCATCCATCATTGATAACCTATGATATATAGATAGAAATATGTGTGAGCTCATCATCATGAAAAAAACATAGCATAATATTGATCAATCAAGATTTTTTAGTAACCCATCTCCTTTATATCACCAAGATCAACATGCTCTACATACAAAGAGACACAATCCCCAAGAAACATATCATATGTACCATATAGATAACATATACATGCATCGTCACCAGGTGTGAAAACAAAGAGAAGCTTCTAAATCTCGTCAAAAACATCATTGAACAATGTCATATGCATATATAAACATCATCCATAACTTCACCATATGCAACTTGTGCATTATGATCACAGCTTAGTATGCAACTTAAGAAATATATAGTTATTATGTAAAACATCATAAACATATGTGTCTTCAATAGCATCACCAATGATATATACTTTTCATAAACACCATTATGAAAAAATAAATTCTCAAGAAGCGATAATTCCAACAATGCACTATTATAAGCATAAGAAATGATGCCCCTAAATCTATGCCTATTGTTAACTGTCAAATCTGATCATATCCAACTCATCAATTAACAAATCCATTGAAATAACCAAAGAAACAATGACATGTTGCAACAACTCATGAACCATCACAAACTAATATCATTTTTGAGTAAAATATGAGCATCATCAATGTCAGAAATAGAAACTAAAATAATAACTGAAGCATATCAGAAACTCTCCCTGAGTCTATCCTATTGTTTCTTCATCTCAGAGAATCATACATGATTGTCTAGATCAAAGTTGACGTATATTTGTGATTTTCCTTCATATGGTCTGCGTAAAGAAAGCAAAATTCTAAAATTTCATAACCATATCTCCCCGTAAGATTATATTATATGTTCATGTTCACTGTTACTACATCAGATGAAAAAACAGTAGTACCAAATGACTATAAAAAAAAACATGACGAACCATAATCAATATAAATATATAGCTCCCCCTGAGATCATACATTATTGATCCTAATGATGTGATAATCATCATATTCTCTCCATGAGTTCATGTACCTCGCATCACTTCTGCAGTCACTATGAGAAGTAATCTTTTAAGAGCACTAGATTTCAATGGGAACCATCTTCTTTTACTCTAAATCTTAACAAGAGGAACTGTCCTCCTCATTTTTATGTGAATTCTTCTTTACTAGCACATACAATTTATTTGGATTTCTATATCCCTTTTCTATAACCTTTCTAGTTTATTCATCTATAACATTGCATTTAGTTCATGTAAACACAATTATGTGTCCTTTGTTAGCTAATTTTCCTACACTTAGAATATTTTTCTTTAGCCCTTGAACTAGAAATGAATCAACTTCTTTTATATACATATCAAGTTTGGTTTTACCTTTTCCCAGAACTTTTTCTGGAGAATTATTTCTGAGAATAACTTTAACATATTTGTTTTCATGATAACTTCAAACTTGTTCTTGTCTCCAATCGTGTGATGAGAGAACTCGTTGTCTATGTACCATTCATCTTCATCTTCAAATGAGAAAAGAGAAAAGGCACACCTTATTTATTCTTCTCCCTTTTCTTAATATGAGAAGCATTGGTGGATCCATATTTCTTAGGCATTCTGAAAACACTATTCTTATTTGATTTCTTTCCTTCTTGTATGTAGAGGTTCATTGACATGTTCCTACATTCTTTTGCTACATGCCCAAACTTTTTAGAAGCATAAAATATTATATGACAAGAAAATGGAGTAGAGGAATAATTATATTTTAGTTTCATATTCATTCTATTGCAATCAATATATTTGTGACCAAATATTTTGAAAGAAAAATAATATCCCTTAAAGAAACCCAAGTACCTGGGAAATGATGATATTCTTGTGAAGTGACACATCAATAATTATGACATATAAATAATTCAACATTATTGATTAGAGGAGAGAATCCATTAACGTTTCGATTGTTGGGAGCAAATGATTTCTTTTGAAAATTCATCTTTCTTGGATATAGATCTGGTTGAATTATTGTCTCTTTAGACTTTGTATCCTTCAAGATCTATGTAAAAGCATGTGAAATATATTATCCTTTTATAGTTTCTTGAAAAACAAGACTAGATTTAATGGAGGGAGACATTTGACTATTAAGACTGTTATCCAAAATCTTATTGCTATCTTGGAATCTCAAGTGTTTATTTGTTTCTTCTAATTTACCTTTTTGAATGCTTACCTCAACTTTCATTTTGTGGTATTTTTCTTCCTTATCTAGATACATCTTCCTCATTCCTTCTTCAACCTTTATTCCTTCTTCCAATTTCTCCTTTAATTTGATAATATATTTCTTCATCCAATTCTCTTGTTCTTCAAATTCTTGAAGCAGCTCTTCATGTCACTTGTTTGAATTTTCAAGATCTTCCCTGAGAGAGATGATCTCAGCTTCAATAATTTCGCAATATTGTTTAGATACTAGTGTAGAATTTATCGATTTGATATGATCCTTTTTATCACATGCCTACAACTTATCCTTAATATTGGTAATCCTTTTCGAAGAAAAATAAACTTTTCTTCTCAGATTAAGAACTTCTTCTAACGTGTCTTCTTCTAAATCAATAACTCCATCCAAAATTACATATTTATCTTTTGATACATTATTTTCTTCAAAACCATGATTACGTATTGGTTTTGATGAACAATATTCCTTTGTGTTTCCTTCATGAATTACTTGTAATTTAGTGCATATTTATTTTGCAATTTCATAGTGGATAACCCTTTCTAATGCTGAATCAGGTATGTTCCCAAATATTTCGTTTGAAGCTGCATTATTCTTTTGTAATTCTTCACGTGATGGAGGAGTTTTAGTGCAACCATTACATATGAAATTCCAAAAATTAGATCCTAGATTCATTAGGTTAGGCTTCATATTTTATTTCCATTCATGATAGTTATCATCACTTAACATAAACATACATTTATTGTCAATTTTTTCTGACTTGGCTTGTTCTTTTGTAGTATAGTGTTCCTGACCTATAAATGTAGATATTTCCACAACATTCGATGCGTCACTATACTCTCCTTAATATATTTCTTTATTTGAGCTTCTTTCTTCTTTTTCTTCCTTCCCATCATCCTTGATCCACTCCAAGCGGTTAAGATTCAACTGAAGTGACTTGCTTTGATACCAATTACTGGGAATAGTTTGGGTGGGCGGGGGGGGGGCGAGGTGATTTAATATTTTAAACTCACTTAAACCTTTCAATTTCTTATTCATATTTCATTACGCAACTGTCATTCAGAAATAAAGCATATGTACACGACTTTAGTAAAGGAAAACAATGTATATCCAGTTAACTAACTTTTCATATATTTCATAATTTGTTCTACTTTAACTAGTGTATCGTTACTTCATTTGCCTTTACTTAAAAAGTAACCATGAGTAGTAAGAACATAATAAAACATTTCACATAAGAAACACAACAATAGATGAGGACACCAATATTTTTAGGTGGAAACACAATGTGGTAGAAAACCAACATTGTCATCATCTCTATCTACGTATTTTATTATAAGTGAAATCATCTTACAAACTTGTACTGGTGCATACTCATACCAGTACGCAAGAACCCACCTGCAGAAGGCTACAAATTTCTCTCTTTCTCCAACTCCCACTAGAAGGGGCTCCAACCCCCTAATCTCGTTTATCGACACCCACCGGAAGGGAGCTCCTACCCCTTGAATGGATTTACCAGCTACAACTAGAAGGAAGCTTTGACTTCATCACTGAAGGCTCCAACCGTCAGTGCCTTTGTGGAACACATTTCATAATTTTTCATACTGGATCCACCTGACTCAAAAAATCAAACTTGTAGGCCACTTTTCATCATACTTTCAGGTTGGACCCATTTCCACGATTAAGCTCAAACCAAGTAACAATTATAAAACTAATCACTAAATCAACTCGTCCAATTAATGAATAATCAAATCAATCACTAAATCTTAATCAACCAATGAAATTAGATCAAACCAATCCATATCATATCATATTACCGCACAACCACTCATAGGTATACCATACCATATAGTGTTTATCATGGATACCAAATGTTGTCACTGAAAACCATGATCAAACATATGTCAGAAGGTATACACTATTGTTATGAATCATACCCATGTATGTACACACTTTCCTTGAAGAATATCCATGTACATATCTCAAATCACTGACACCTAGACCTAAATCAATGTTACACTGAACCAATCACTGAATCACATACTAATTCCATCACAGATTGCTGAACCAAATACAAAATATGACACAGTAGCATCATCACTAATCAACATTCCATTCCATAATCAATTCAACCCAACTAGTACTATGAAACACATATTATCATGAGAGATACTTCACCAACATAAAACAACAAACATAACAGAACTGATAAAATATCATCAATAACTCATACTACAAATCCCTAGCATGTATACATGACTTTTAAAAAGAACATTGATTTATGTATGTGCTTACCATTATTAACACTTGCATACATATCTGCATAAACTAAAAACACTTCGCAGAATATATACGTGACAAACCCAGAAGAAGATTCATGTATGTACTTAACTAACCCGAGATAAACCAATGTACAAATTTTAAATTATTGAATCATGCCTTCACTGCAACCACAACACATACTTTGTAGGCCTTATTGTCACACATTCATGTCAAAGTATAATTATCACCATAGGTCTATCATTTTTAGTTATAATCATAAACATATCAGGAAACCATATTCATTAGTCTTCACTATTCTTTCGTATCTATGAGATCTTAGCCTCTTCCATGCTCCTTGGTGCACACATGTTTCAGATCAAATTACACATTAATAACCCTTCACTTGCACACTTAACAATTTTATCTCCATCTCCTTATATAAAATTACCCCTATACAATACCTTCGGTCAATCCCTTAGTAATGATGTTGGTATTCTTTTATGGGATCAAATATTTGTTGTCGCTCCAAATAATATGGGCCAATGCCATGGTAAGGACCCCTGGTATTCGTAATACCATGGTGTCGATTCTGTATGCGACTTCTCTTCACCATAGCTCCTTATGTACACAATCTTGCTTCACAGGACCTGCATATAGTTTAACTTTTATCATACCTCTATCTATGAATTTACCATTACTTTTTCCATCATCTTTGTCACATCTATACCAGCCTACATAAACATATTGTTACCATAAATTCAACATCTTTATTAAGTACGTTTCCATCAAGGACAACACATTAGTCATAATGAAAACAATAATAAGAAATATTTTTGCAAATATGTGGATACAGAGAAGTAACAATGATTCTATATTAATCGAAAATCAAAGTACAAGTATACCTTTGTTCAAGGCCTCCTCTCCAAAAACTAGCAGTGTCCCCACTACAAAAGGAAAAATATGGGTTCTAGCAACTTAACTCTCATAAGATGTGTCTCTCTCAACAAGAATCTAAATATGAAGCATAAGCTCAGTATACCTAAGACTCAATATCTTTGTGTCTCTTTGTGTCTATAGCCTAACCATATAAGTTTTCCATTATAAATATCATGAAGAGAGATCCTAAAAGGATGAATGTGGATGCTTTGAATGATGAGAAGTTATGGAAAATTCTTCATGGTAAGCCCTAGTCAACTCGAATAAGTGATGAGTAAAATTGATCTCCTAGGAACCATGGATCTCTAGAAGGATTCCTTAGTCATAGGCACAAAATAAATGGGAAAATAATGTATTCACTCTCATAAGGTGGTCCTACAAGCAACTAAAAAGGTACAGTCTCTCTCACAAGGTCATCATCCATGAGACTGGGTGTCATGATTAGAAAACAAGGTCTAAGTCCCTAGTAAAAGGCCATTCAACATAGTTTCTCAGAGGCCCTAACCATAGGGAGAAAAATAGGCTGGTAAAAGATGCCCCCTAATGTATGAGGTCATAAGAGAAGAAAATGGATGAAATACATTATGACAAAACTCAGAGGTGAAAGTAGGAGTGAGGAGTAAAAGCCAAGAAGTCAGATCGAAAGAAATTATAGATGAAGTCTCATCTGCATTGATAAAATTATTGAGGCATGAATACCCATGCTCATTCATAAGAAAATATTGAACATCGCCACCAAAGCATACACTACAGATACATAAAATGAAACTATAGAAGATGACCATGAAAGCATACACAATGGATCCATATGTCTTGATAAATTGAGCATAGCCACCAAAAAATACAATGTGAATTTATGTCACAATATACATCATTGGGACTATGGAAACATGAAATATATATAAGTGTCTGGACATAGTCCTCAAAGTACATAAATGATACATAAGTCCAATGCAGCCTAGGAAGGATGTCATATAAGAGTGTTATGTCCATAAACGAGGGTATTTGACATAACCATGATGGTACCAATATACATCATGAAAATAAATGAGATAGTGTTGAGAATGTTAGGAACCTCCTAATTACTATTCAATGAGGTAAAATAGTAATAGATGTGAGGGAATCCATCAATGAGGAAAATGGATCCTGAGATATCTAGTGTTGGACACCTAATCTGCTAAGGGTTGTTATGGAATGTTAATAGTCACCGGAGTCCAAGATACCAATTGGTGTATGAAGACCAAGGGTCACAAGAATGTAATATAAATGTATATCTTTGTTAATATAAATGAATTCACATTTATACTCTTTGGTTTCCCACATTCCATGTGTTTTTAACATGGTATAAGAGAAAGTGAATTTTGGCCTTGCTACAATTTGAGCCATTGGGTTTTTGGCCTCTCACTTTGCATGTTAGTTTTGTCTTCCTTCTTGTTAGAAATTCCATTACTATTTATTGTTGCATGATATCCCACTGACCTCTCAGCAAGATTCATTCTAGGTTCATTTCTGTATAGTGTAGTAGTGCTTATTTTCTCAACCCATCAAATACGTTAGCCTAAGTATTTTTTCCATTGTCTCTTAATTTTCCATATTGTCCCGACACTGCACAACCGATAGTTTGTGCTCTTCTTAACTCATCATCACCATTCCCTAATTTAGCTCTTCCTGTCAAACAAAAATAACCCTTTCCTCTTACGTTGGAAACTCTCACGTTTATTAAGTAGTTTCCTTGAAACCCTGGTGCATCGACTTGCATACTTTCTCTATCTGTTAGTATCCTTGCATCCTTGCTCTATCAGGAGCATATTATTAGTATCATTTCTCTATGCATTAACCCACAAATATACCTAAGGCCTAAAATTCTCATTAGATTTCCTTTCTTACAAATCTTATAATCTATAATTAAGATCAGATTTTTCCTATGGGATTTGAATTGCATTGTATAATATTGAATACATACACTTTCTCTTGACCATTATTCTAGAGTATCTTAGCATATAAATATGAAATTTTTCATTACAGTCCTTGCTTCCCAACACTTGTTGATATTGATATTTCCATTGATCAAAAGGTGGAGAAATAATTCGTAGAGGAATATTGGTGTTAAGTCTCTGGGTGACAACACTAATTAATTCAAGATCTATTTATTCTCGCATGAAGATGTGAAGGTATAACATTCAACATCTACGCTCCAACATTGTTTTTATGTCGCAACTCCAACGTTCTTTTTTGGATTATATGTGTAATATTTCAGTATTCAAGAAGCATATTCTACATTGAACGTTGTTTATATGGGTTGGTCAAAGCAATGTATAAAATTTTGGAATGGTATTGAATGTTGACAGTTTGATGGATGGAGTGTGTGAATAGTGCATGGGATTTAATGGAGTGGTCATAATGATTCAGTGGTGAATTGTTGAATTACAAAGTACGTGGAATGGTATTGTTTTGAGTGTTGTGCATACCCTGGATTTAGGATAATTGTGCATTCATTAAACTCGACATGAGCTCACTGTGCATTCATTTTATGCATATATCGATATGCATGTTGCATGGTATAATGGACTGTGTATGGTGAATGTTGGAGATTTTTTTAAGATATATGCATTGCATTGAGGTAAATCTAGTGCATTTAACTTCATTTATTGGCATGCAATGCGTATGGTGTACAATTTGGTGAATCTTCTACATTGCTTTATGTGTATGTCGTATGGGTGTTGAAATTTATGGATGGTTTAAGCATTATATATATATAGCTCTACCATGAGTGTTATGTTATGATACATGGTATATGACGTATGTTATAGTATGCATTGATTAAACTCATGTATGCATATGGTGTGAATTTTACCTACATAAAAGGTGTTCCTGTGGATTAATATCTCCAATAGATAATGTATTCATTCAAGTATTGATACCATTCATTAAATTTTATGTGTTGAAGCATTGACCGCGAAAAAAAACTATATGTCAAGTCGAAATTGATAGGTGCCCTGCCTTGGAATAAAGAAACGCAACAAGTATTTTTATTATTCTCCACTCCACTCAAATCGTCCATCTGAAGCTTGAACTTTAGACAAATAGTCAACGATTGGCTTCTCATATGTGCAGCCTACAAGACAAGGAATGTTGGTTGTGAGTGCATTCATAGGAGATTTTAGTATTACATTAAATTGGGATAAAATAGCACTAAGTGAGAATTCTATGTGTGCAGAAAGTAAATTTGTATTGATTTGGAAATTAAAATCATTCTTTAGTTATTTGTATATCCTTCCTTAAGAACTCTTGCACATTTATTATTGATTCAGTGAATGGCTCAAATTGACAAATTATTATAGTTATTGAGATATCTAATTGTGTCTACTACTAAAAGAATGGTGATAGTTATAAAAAATTATCTTTATGATATAAAAACCTATTTGAAAAATGCACATGATAAAATTGAGTTTTTCCATCTTGAGAGAGAACAAGAAGAGCTACAACAAAATTTGCATGCAAGTGTGGAAATTCAACCTGCACTCCCCAAGAAAATCATCATACATTGGGAAGACCTTGTCAACAACAAGGAAAAAACATGTAATGGATATGATAAGGAGGTTTCCTTTCATACTCCAAACTATTCCAAGCCCATCTAGTTTCGTAGTGTTGGTTTTTTGCATGATAGTTCCTATTCACATGTCCTTTCTCCTCCTACACAACAACAGATTATGAAATTCCAACATTGTGACCAAGTTGGCCATGTGAAATATCATTGTTTTGATCTTCACCCATGCAATAATTGTGGCCAGCATACTCGTTCTTCAAACAAATTCTTGAAAAATAAAGCTCCTACAAGAAAAAATATTCACCTTGGATGGATTTCAGTCATATGTCATAATTTCTTCTAGAGTATTGAAAAATATTTAAGTTGAGTTCTCTTTGTATTCTCACCTTGTATCTGATAGGGGGGAAGTGATGGTCATCTACAAGTTCCAAAGATGTGTCAAGCTAGCATGAGCCACAACCTAAACTTGCTGCTTGAGCTTGCATCTAGAGACAGCCATACAAAAATTTAGAGTTTTAGTCAGCGACATATAAGCCCTTGAGCATGCATTCAGTTGGTGGAATTTTTTAAACCATCGCAATTTTCATACCTCCCTTTTCCAAGTTGAAGATCTCCCTCTCCAAAGAATTAAGGAGTAATTCCTCCATAAAAATACTTCAGCTTCTTCCCACATTTGAAAGAGTTCCAGGGATCACACTAAGCATTCCTTTGGTTGGTGGCCTTCCTTAAAACACCACAGGTTGTAGACCCCCCTTCTTCCAGGTTGAAGTTCTCCCTCTTCAAAGGATAAGGAGCACTTAATGTATTGGAAGACCTCAACTTATTGCTATATTTAGAAGAGTTCCAGGAACTACACTAAACGTTCCAATGTTGGTGGTCATCCTTAAACCACCACCGGTTGAGACCTCGATTTCTCCCACCTTATGCCTTCATCTCAAAGATCAAATTCAGCTTATTGTTGTCATGCATTGTTTTATTTTTGTATTACATATCTCTTCTTGGACTTGTATATACCCCTTCAAATTATGGGGGGAAATGTTGGACACCTAATCTGCTAAGGGTTGATGTGGAATGTGAACAGTCACCAGAGTCCAAGTTACCACTTGGTATATGAATACTAAGGGTCACAAGAATGTAATATAAATGTACATATTTGTTACTATAAATGCATTCACATTTATTATATTTGGTTGTCCACATTCCATGTGTGTTTAACACCTAGTACAAGCCACTAAGTGTGAATAGATTAGCTGGCATCGAACGCTAGTTCACTCGACCAATCGGGATCCAATGATGTAAACCCACTATCGATTGCGAGGTAGCCTGCCTCTTAGGTCTGCAAGCTCCAAGGCACTACTTTTTACTAGATCAAGATCATAGATAATGAGCTGAAGTCGACAGGAGAAGATCCATCGAAGGAGGGCCTTGATGTATCCCCCATCAATCAACACAGAACATACCAGGATGGTGTGATGTATGTATGAAGTAATGAAGCAATGAAGTAAAACAGACACATGGATGACCGATTCAAAAAGTTCAACAGACTACTACAGATTGGTGACACAGGTTGAAAATTCCCTTGGAAATATAGCGGAACAACACAAGAATGGCTTGGAAGCATGAATAATGAGCACTATGTGATATCATGAAACAACACAAGAGGAATCAAGTAATTCTCCATATGACTAGAAAAGTAACCAGCTAGAGGAGTAGATAGACTCATATGTATGGTATGGATCCTAGGCAAGCTAAAACCCAATTGTGAGACAATGAAACAAATATATGTCATGTTCAAGGGTGACACAAATGATGCTTCCATTTGATGAATAATGGAAATAAATGTTCCCTCCCTTCTATTTTTATAAGTTCCTTTTTCATAAATCTGTCTCCCAAGCCCGAAAAATAGATAAAATTATACAAAGGAGAACCTCTTAGCCACAGTAGACTAGGGTATTAATTTTCCGTAACTATTTTATCCTAGTCCAGAAAAGGGTTAAAATTATAAATGTTAGATGACCCTTCAAGTAATTTTGCTAGTGTGAAGGAGGTAAGTTCACTCGACATTATTTTCTAAATTAAGGAGTCTAAAAAAATCTTAAAGGAAACTCCTCCTCAAGGAAAAAGTCATATAAAGGATAACAATTTGTTTTTGTAATGATGGGACTTCTCATGACATAATGAGGACAAGATGATGGCTAGCAATACCACTCATCAAAACAGCTCCTCCAAGAAAGGGTAAAGCACCAAGTGAAAGCAGATGATAGGCCAAGAAGATGATGATGATGGAAGAGGAAAACCAAGGCTTAAAATAAACAATAGGTTGATAAAAAGAGGAAATGACAAGGGATAAAGTATGGAATCCTCGTCAGGTATGGCCATAAAAGAGATGAAGAAGGAGACATGAGGCTCAAATTCTAGGTTATGGTGGGTCAAAGGGATGGATTCTGAAAGGTAAGAAAAAATGATGACATGGACACCGAAACAAGAAGTAGGTGCTAACTAGGGTATCCATGATAAGGTAAACTCTGCTTCCAAGAAAATTTGTGCATAAAAGAGAGTGGATAGAGTTGCAACTTGACGGGGTCAGACCTAAGGCATAAATATGGCACTAAAAGTAAAAAATGCAGCGGTGATAGTGGTATATTGAACTACCCCTATATGCCAGTTCAAGAGAAATGCACCTAAGGTCTAATGGATTTCGCAATAAAAATGCCACCCTGTCCTATAAAAACCATCCAGAAATACTAGATCAATGGTTAAATCGAAAAATCAAAGAAATACATGGATGAGGGAAAAAATGACCATGTATTTTTTTTCTTTTTTGTTTTAGATTTTTTTAGATTTTTGGAATGCATAAGGCATAAAAAATATTCGCATAACACAAATATATAAAAATATGTAAATCATCACACTCCTATGTACGATATTTACAAGTGAAACTTAGTCTAGTATGTCAAACTAAAGTGTGCCCACAGCTAGTCATAGGCCAAGGGTTTCAATATGAAAACTTATGGAGGGTGAGGGGACCATATGGCTTGCCAATGTGAGGCCATGCCAAAGGAATTAAAACTACCCAATCCAGAAAGGTTAACCATGCCAGGGATAGTCTAACACAGTTGCACTCTAGAAATCAACTTGAGGACATAAGGGAGGAACAAGACATAAAGGAGGTACACGATGCTCATCAACAGCTGGTAAGGAGTTGTAAAATTTATTTGCAAGTTTGGTAGTGGAAGCCTAAGAATTGAACCGGTCCATGGGTAGAACTTCCAAGGAGGATTGAGGAGTTGCCCCTTGAATCATTCTAAGATTTATATTTCTAAGCTCTACTTGCTCAAAATCAGAGAGACTAGAGGCAGGAAGAGGCATAATATTAGTATGATTATCAATGGATGGATCCATGACATCCAATTTGACTATCTGGGGGGGGTTTCCATTGAGAGGGCCATGCAGAACAGGAAGAGTGGTGGCCCATGTGGGATAAGGAACCTAGTCATATTCCATATTATGATGGAGTTTCTGACCAATGGTAGGAGATTTTAATGGGACTTCCAAAGAGGCAATCTATTCCACAACAGGTGGCAGAGGATTATCACTAGCTTGATCAATTTCCATAGGATTAGGTGACACCACCCAAGGATCAGGAGTTCTATGGGGTCCACAAGTGTTGGAAGAGATCATATTCATAGGATATTTCAAAGAGGACGATGAAGGAATTCCAAGTGATGGTAATTGAGGAAAGACCCCAATAAGATATGAGCTTTTAAATAATTCTACACCAACACTCTCAGACCAACCATGGTGATTTCAAAAGTATGACTGAGTTCCCCATAGTGGAAATTTAGGCTAATGGCATGGAATAGTCAAGTCAATCAATGGTAACAATATTACCTTAATGAGGAAATAAAATCACATAGAATACATATGAGACAACTATCATCATGGTATAACACTAGGTATGATCAAGGAGAAGGTTATAGTCAAAGGGGTGTCAATGACATCAACATTGACATAAACAATGTTTCCCCTTAACTTGATGGAAAAAATGGGAATAACCCACTTAGGCATAAATTTGTGTCCATTCAAGGCTTAAAGATTCATATTAGACTTGGCGAGTGCTAAAAAGCCGAGAGTCCTCCAACATGATGTTGTGTAACTAGATCCAAAAATAGAAGAAAAGAGATATCAATGCCTTAGAAATAAGCCACTTCGAGGGGGAAACCTCCAATACATTACATAAGTGAACAAATCTTGGATGATCCAATTTACAAAACCTCCTTTCTATATATAGCAGTCCATGGGGCCATAATGTAATCCTAGTGGGCCACAATGTAATCCTAGCCGACCTAACAATAATAATTTAAGGGCACAATAATGATTAAATGGGGGTTACAAGGGTCCAATAATAACAATAAGGGGGTTACACTAACAACAATAAGGGACTATACTAGTAATATTGGGACCTAACATGCCCCTCTCCTTCAAAAAAGTGTTGTCCTCAACACTTGAGTAGCTCTGGGTGCTTCTGTATAAAATTCTCATCCTCCCATGTAGAATCTTCAGTGGGTAAGTTCTTCCACTTGATGAGATACTCCGAAATTGATCGATTCCGTAGTTGTCGAGTTCTTGTTTCCGTGACCGCTTCAGGTTCCAATATGATTTTTCCTTCCTCATCAAGTTCTGGTAATATTGTTTGAACTTGAATATTTTCACCGATAACCTTCTTTAAGCATGAAACATGGAAAATTGGATGTACTCGCGAAGAAGCAGGAAGCTCCAATTTGTATGCCATAGTACCAATATTTTGCAACACCTTGTAAGGACCATAGTGCTTTGGCGATAATTTATTATCCTTCTTAGCTTGCTTGAGGGACATTTGTTTGTATGGTTGTAGCCGTAAAAATACCCAATCTCCTACATCAAAAATTCTCTCGCTACGATGTTGATATGCCTGTTGTTTCATTCGATTTTGTGCCAAATTCAGGTTATCCTTTAAGAGTTGGAGAACTTCTTGCTGATGCTCGATGTGATCTTCCACTGCTTGAACCTTCGAATTTTCCCTTAAAGATGATGTGATGGATGGTGGATGATATCCATAAAGTGCCATAAATGGGGTCATTTTTGCTGCGGTATGGAAGGAAGTGTTATACCACCATTCAGCAAGAGGTAACCACTTGACCCATTGTGTTTGTTTATCAGATACAAAACAACGAAGATATCCTTCCAAAAATTTATTTACTATCTCGGTTTGACCATCAGATTGAGGATGATAAGATGAGCTATGAGCTAATTGAGTACCCAAACAAGAAAATAACTCCGTCCAAAAATTTCCAGTAAAAATGGGATCTCTGTCGCTCACAATAACCCTTGGGCTTCCATGTAGCTTTGAATTCTGTCCATAAATGTAGTAGCAACTGTACTTGCTTTAAATGGATGAGATAATGCACAAAAGTGTGCATACTTGGTAAGTCTATCAACTACCACCATGATGACACTCTTTCCTTCGGACTTAGGTAAGCCTATGATAAAATCCATTGAAATCTCCTCCCAACGTTGACTTGGAATGGATAAAGGTTGTAGAAGTCCTGGGGTCTTAATTGTTTCCACTTTATTCTATTGGAAAACCAAACATTCCGCCACAAACTTTTGAATATCAGATTTAAGGCCATCCCAAAAAAATTCTTTCTTCACCCTGTGGTAAGTTTTTAAAAATCTTGAGTGTCCTCCTAAAGGAGAAGTGTGCAATTCTAGAAGAATATTTTGTTTTAGTTGGGAATTCTTACAAAGATATAAGCGATCTTTGTACCATAAGGAATCATTTTTCCAACTAAATGTATCAGATGTACTAGGATCTTGCTGCAACTTTTGAATGAGTTTCCATACATCTTTGTCCTTCTTCCATTCATCTCTTGCTTCGGTTATCCAATCTGGTTGGATAATAGAAATGGCACAAAGCAATGCTTCCACCTCTTCATTCTTTCTTGAGAGTGCATCGGCAACAACATTAAGCTTTCCTTTTTTGTATATTATTTCAAATTCATAACCCAACATCTTTGTGACCCATTTTTGCTGCTCTTCTGACGATATTCTTTGTTCCAAAAAGTGTTTAAGACTATCATGATCAGTTTTTACCTTGAAGTGTCTTCCCATTAGGTAAGTTCGCCATTTCTTTAGTGCATGTAGTATTGCTAACATTTTCTTCTCATAAATAGGTTTCTGTAAATACTTTCCTTTGATTGGACGACTTTTAAAAGCAATGGGTCTTCCTTCCTGCATTAAAACTGCACCAATTCCATTTCCTGAGGCATCACATTCCACAATAAAGGTTTTTGTGAAGTCTGGTGTAGCTAAGACCGGTGCTAGGCACATTGCCTCTTTAAGACGTTCAAAGGCCTTAGTTGCTTCAGTAGTCCATGAAAATGCATCTTTCTTCAATAATGTTGTTAGAGGTGCTGCTATTCTCCCATAATTCTTAACAAACTTGCGATAATACCCTGTTAACCCGAGAAATCCTCGCAACTACTTTATGGTTGTGGGGACTTTCCATTCCTTAATAGCTTTAATTTTGTTAGGGTCTACCTTAACACCCTCGTGAGATACAATATGACCCAGATATTCCACCTCTTGTACTCCAAAGAAACATTTGGATGTTTTTGCATATAATTATTTCTCCTCCAATTGTTTGAGCACCCTGTCAACATGTTGAACATAATCCTTCCAAGACCTATTGTAGATTAGTATATCATCAAAAAATACTAGTACAAATTTTCTAAGGAAGGGTTTGAAAATGGAATTCATCAACCCTTGAAATGTAGAAGGTGCATTGGTAAGGCCAAAAGGCATGACCAAAAATTCATAATGACCCTCATGAGTTCGAAATGTTTTTTTTGGAATATCTTCGATCTTCATTCTAATTTGATGATATCCTGAACGAAGATCCAACTTGGTAAAATAAATTGCTCCATGTAATTCATCCAATAATTCATCAATCACAGGAAGGGGAAATTTGTCTTTAATGGTGAGCTTATTGAGCTCCCTATAATCCGGACACATTCGCCATGATCCATCCTTCTTGTGTACCAATACTACAGGAGCAGAGAAAGAACTTTGACTAGGTTGAATTATACCCGCCTCTAACATTTCTGCAATCATACGTTCAATTTCGCTCTTTGGGAAGTAAGGATATCTATAAGGCCTGATGTTTGGAGGAACACTTCCTGGAATCAAATGAATAGCATGATCATGATCACGAATAGGTGGGAGTCCTTTGGGAGTTTCAAACACCTTGGAATGATTGTTTAAGACTTGTTGGAGATCTGCAGAAATAGATGATTTTGATGTTGGAACTTCTAGTGAGCATAATTGTGCAATTACGCCTCGCTGTTCTTTCTTTAGAAGCTTTGTCATGACATTAGAGCTTATTATCCTTCCTGGCTTCCCCGCAATAACCCGTAATTCGACTTCCTTTCCTTCTGAAAAAAATTTCAAGAAAAGTTCTTGAAAATTAAAAGCTACCGTCCCCAAAGATTGTAACCATTGTACTCCTAGTACAACATTAGCACCTCCCATAGGAATGAAAAGAATTGGACTAGTCAATACATATTCCCCCATGGTTAGCTTGATATTATGGCATTTTCCAAAGCAATTTATAGTTCCTCCATTTGCAACCATCACTTGACATTCTGGTGCTGGGTATAGGAAACAATTTAATTCCTTGGCTACCTTACAATGAATAAAATTATGGGTGCTACCTGAATCAATAAAAACTATTACCCTTTTCTTCTTGATATGTCCTTCTATCTTGAGAGTTTGAGGAGTGGTAATTCCTGCCAGTGCATTACACAATATGGTCGGATTCATTTCTTCCTCTTCTAGGGCTGGTTCCTGGTGTATATCCTCTTCTTGTTCATTTTCTTCTTCCTCTTCACAATCTATGTAAAATAATTTATTCTCAGCACACTTATGACCTTTAGTGTATTTCCTATCACAACTGTAGCAAAGCCCTTTTGCTCTTTTTTCTTCCAATTGTTGTGGTGTCAACCTTGTAGGTTGTGGAAATCTAGGCGTAGCAACACTTCCTTCTTTATAGAATTGAGTGTTAGGCTTCCTTGTCGCCATTATTTTACATTCAACTTTTCTTGCCAACCTGAATGCCTTCTCCAATGAATCCGGTTCCAAAACGTGAACTTCATGTTGGATGTTATCCTTTAAAGTGCCTATGAAGAGATCGATCCCGTGTTCCTCTGGAATATCAGTTACCCTTATATTCAATTTTTGGAAGTCCTCAATGTGCTGCCCCACTAAACCCTTTTGTTTGAGATTTATCAATTTGCTAAAGAAGGTGTTGCTCTTTGTATCCTCATAATGTGCTATCATTTCCTCCGTAAAAATTGACCAAGTGACAATTTTTTTACGGGAGGAAAGCCATCGATACCATACAAATGTATTTTGTTCTAAATGTAAAGTTGCAATGCGTACCTTTTGTGTGTTTTGCACGTTATGGAGATCAAAATATTGCTCCATCTGTAGTATCCATGTTACAGGATTCTTTCCATCAAACTTCCTCATATCCATTTTTGGAATATGGTGGTTCTTCCCGCCAACATTAGAGTTTATAAAATCACGATTAACATTGATTTTGTTCTCATCATGAGGTTCTTCTACTATATTTTCACCATTAGGAAACATTTCTTGTATCAACTTTGTCAAACCTTCGATGTCTGTTTTTAGATCATTCTTCATGTTTTCCATCTTAGCTTCCATGCCAGCTTCCATGCCATCCATCTTCGCTTCCACACCTTTCTTCCAAACTTCCATTTCATTTTGTGTTGCTCTTTGCGAGAGTGAAATTTGTTGCACTTGCTCTTGTAATTTTGATAGATCATGTTGCAATTATTCATCTTCATGAGTCATAGTAGAGCCTTCTGAAGGCTTAATGGGTGTTGAATTATTTTTACAGGGCATATTTTAGAACCCAATACTGATATCTATTCTACAATATGCCCTTGGAATCAATTAAAATTGATTCTTCAAGACTTATGCAATTCGGAAAAAAAATACACAACTTTTTCTTGCTTTTGAGGAGCTCGATATTGAAATTGGATTATCTCTGTGATTGCAGAACTTCAATATCTAAATTTTGGTACTGATGTAGCCCTCTAAATTATCTTTCGAATGCCACAGGTCTGACCTGATTTGGATTCTCCAAGACAAAGTTGTGTCCAATCTCCCACAATGACCTAATTATGGACTGGTTCAGTAGAGCGAACTTGTACGACTTGCCACGTGTCACTGTTTTGTCCTTTGTCTCTGAAATTGATAGCGAAGAAACTAAAGGCTGTGTACTTGTGACCACTTTTGACGTCACTCCAATCCAATCTTCAGAGAGAGAGTTATTGAACTTTTCCCACGATCACCTCTTTGAGATGAAATTCAGGAGCCTGAAAAAGCACTACCTTCCACAGATCATATCTCCAAAAATATTGCGAACCAAGTTCTGAAATTTTTTGACGAATTTCCTCAGGATTTCAGCTTTGCACCATATGAATTTCAGATTCTGAACCTTCGTAGAAACAGATTTATAGCGAAAATGCCACGATGACCTGTTTAGGAGCTTGAAAAAAGACCTGACTTCCACAGATGATATCTCCGCAAATATTGCGAACCAAGGTCTGAAATTTTTAGACAAGCTTCCTCAGGATTTCGGCTTCGTACCCTAAAAATTTCAGCTTCTGAAACTTCGTAGAAAACAAGTTATAGCGAAAATGCCACGATGACCTGTTTGGAGCAGCGAAACCCTAGAATCCAAAGCTCTGATACCAAATGTTGTGTAACCAGCTCCAAAAATAGAAGAAAAGAGATATCAACGCCTTACAAATAAGCCACTTCGAGGGGGAAACCTCCAATACATTACATAAATGCAAAATTCTTGGATGATACAATTTACAAAACCTCCTTTCTATATATAGGAGTCCATGTGGCCATAATGTAATCCTAGTGGGCCACAACGTAATCCTAGCCAACCTAACAATAATAATTTAAGGGCACAATAATAATAAAATGGGGGTTAAAAGGGTCCAATAATAACAATAAGGGGGTTACACTAACAACAATAAGGGACTATACTAGTAATATAGGGACCTAACACATGATGCTAACATGACACAAGTGGAGGAGCCTTCATTAACCAAAATGTGATGAATATTCTTATAAAAAATCCACACAATAATTTGAAAGGTGATTTCATGGTAAAGCTGAAATGAAACCTTGTTAGCATTGAAGGTGATGAGATTTGATTTAGAAGGATCAAATCCACCAATTGCAGACAACAAGGCCTTGTGTTGTTGAGGACAACTTTGTAAAACTTCCAGGGCATATGTGGAAAAAGGAGCCTCGACAAGATATTCAACAATACTATAGTGCTGAGTGGCCTAGGGAGAAGGATTGTGTTTTTTATTAGAAAAGAAACCCTTGGGGGAGCAATAAACAAGGTCAACATGATTCTCTAATGTGTGAGGTCAAGTAGAAGGACATACAGCAGGTGAGTCCTTTGGAGAAGAACTCGACTCAAGAACATCATAAAATTTATTTCGCACGGTCACATTCATGTCTTCTTTGCACTTAAAGATGGATGAACTATTGATAGGAATAGAAATGACCCCTCATTACCCCCTTGTGGAGGTGGGGGAGGTTGGGAAACCATTTGTTGCTAACGTTGTGCAAGAAATGGATGAGTTAAAAAGGAAAGTTGTTGGGTAGACTTTGGTGGTGAAAGGAGCCTATGAAATTCATCCATCTATGGGAATTCATGGGTAATATGTTCACCTTGACAAATTTTAAAAGGAAACTTAATATTTTGACGATGCTCATTGATGCCCCCTCCTTAATTCTTGGGATCTAGCTAAGATTCTTCAATAGTTTTATCTTTTGTTTACTCTTCTTGTTATTCTTTTTACCATTAGGTTGTGGGTTGTTCTTAGGTTTTGTGGACTTCACTGTTAGAATGTTGGTGGAATTATAAAAAGAGAGTTCTTTAGTAGATCCTGAAGCACTTGCTGGGGCTTGATATGTAATGATCAAGTGCCCAAGCCGACAGTGATTTGGCTCACAGAATCATAAACATACCCAATCACACCATCAATGTCTAGGTCAGGGGTAGGTTTTGGTAGGTCAATGGAAGGAATATGAGAATTAGGAAGAACTTAGTATAGCATTATTTATTGTGAATAAATCATATCTAGATGTTGTGTAGGTAAAATAGCTTTCTCCTCAGTAACGACTCAAAACATAAACACACATTTGGAAATTTTAAGTATTTATAACACCCTCCTCCCACATTTACCCAATCTAACCAATCCATTGGGGTTAACATGCGACTAGAGGCTACTATGATGTGATTCAACTTCCCATGTACAGTTAAGGAAGTGGAACCGAAGTAGCAAAACCAAAATGACCTTCCAAACATTCTATTGAGCCTTCAGGATCCAACCAACCCTTCTAGGTGATCAAACCCTGAGGTAACTTGACATTTTATTGACCTAGACACTAAACCGCTCTCGTGACAAGCCATGCAAGAAACTAAGGCCTTCTAGTCACTCCCACAACAAGGTATGCCAATGACTCTAGAATTTTTCAGGTATTTCTCTGCCAGTGACCCCAGATTTTGAGCCACATTTTCAGGGTTAGGACTCAGGCCACTTCCCAGAAATTCATTAAATTTCCATAAAATAATAATAACTAATGAACAAATATATTACTACAATCACTGGCACAAGTATTTGATCTCACCCCTACTAGCCATGATAGGAATTTCATCAAACATGTCAAAAATATGCAATCTACAGGTCATAACAACATATCTGAGTGTAGGGGTCCCATACTTATCTGAGATTCTTTAAGAAGCATTGTTGCCTCATCACATTAACTGTAATGTCCTCTATTAGGTCATATATTCATTGTGCACTTAATTTCTAATTGAAACATGATGAGATCCATACATCAATTCTATCATAAAACATGCTCCTAACCAACATATAATAAAAAAAAATAACAAGGATATAACAAGTATAAAATCCACATATAAGCAAATACATTTACACATGGAATACCAACAAGACTTACTAATGAATTCAAAGTCCAACCATGTATGGGAATTTCACGAACCACACATCCATATATTGGTTGAACCAAATATTTATTTTAGACAATCACCCTTGTGACATATTCCAAGCATGAAAGTGGGACTCAAAACCAATCCAAACCATAGTCCCTTAGGTCTTACCTCAATCCTCACAAGATCACTTCGCCCTAAACAAGCATGGATGCCACCAGATTTATCCACCTACACTATGAGGAATTTTCTTACCTCCTAGTCTCTAGGTTTTAATGTATATCCTGTGATTCATCACCCAAGGATTATTAGGCCTAATCAATACCCAACCCTCCAGGATTTACCATATATCCCTCCATTCACCGGTCAAGGATGCTTAGGCTTGATCGAGGGCACACACGTCTAGGATTTACCGTATATCCCTCTATTCACTAGTTGAGGATTCCTAGGCCTAATGAGGCACAGAAAATATGAATTTACAACAATCCCACCTTCTCCGGTCTAGGGCTTCCTAAGCCATGTTTCTTTTTTTCCCTTCAGAGACCACCTCACTCAATTTCAAAACCATCTGACAATCTAGCTCAACCAAATACAAGAGAACCCCTTATACCATGGCCATTTACAAATGGAAAGGCAAGGGTAAAGAAAAATGCCACACTTGGAAAATCCCATGCCAATGAAAACAAGAGAACCAAATACACACATGAATGTACCATGCATGCCAAATATAGCAAGGAAATCACACATGAAAATTGATACCTACAAGTAATCCCACTGCAACTCTTTCATCCTTCTCTTCCTTGATTAATCCTCACTTCCATTTGCCTTCTAGTCCTTCCTTTTCCTTCTTTTATCCAATTTATAAGTGATCCAAGAAAATTCTAAGTGTCCAAGAGTGTGAGAGAGAGAATAGCGAGAGAGCTCCAAAACTGAACTGAGAAAAGGTACCAACTGATCATCAAAATATTTTTTTATTAATGGGGCCTATATTTTCTTCCTTTTTCCATTATTTTCCTTAGCATTACTCCTTGCATGCAACCTGTGACATTTCACCTTCCTTTTCTCCTAATTTCCATTATTTTCATAAATAAATTGCCAAAAATGTCATTTTTGCATTTCCAAATCTTGTGCCATTACCTTTGCCAAATTCCTTAGCCATAATAAACCAAATGAACACCCACACTAGGATGTTTTTCCCAAAATTCAACTTAAAATACGTGTCTCATGACCATGGTTATTATTTTTCCTTTATTAACTTTATTTATATGTAATATTGACCAGGGATGTTACAGATCCCTCCCCCTTGGGGGAACACCATCCTTGGTGTTCAATGACAACTACAACCAACAACACTGTTGAAATAAAAACATAATTCCCACAGAGCTTTATAACTTATCTAGTTGTAGTATTTACAATGATCAACCTGCTAAGAAGCAACCAAACATGAAAAATATAAGAACATAACAACCATAATGACATGACACCCATCCCACTTACTGGGCCTTTATAACACAACTCATGGTAGTATTTACATCCATACAAATATATACATTAACCATAACATCACAGCAACACATATATCAATAAAATTTTCTCAAACAAATAACATTGAAGGATACATAGTCGACATTTGATCCTCCATCTACCATGTAGCTTCATTGGGCCCAAAGTGCTTCCACTACACTTTAACCTACTCGATTGCTCTGTTCCGGTGCTCCGGTGCATGAGCATATTTCTCTAAAAATTACATTATGGTTCCAGTTCGAATTCTCCTTTTGGTTCCACCTACAATACATACCATCCAATCACATGATTATCATATTTAACATGATTCTTAAGAAATTACACAACGGAAAGATCAAGGAATTTCACTGTCAGAGGCAATGCAAGTGTTTCGGTATTTCATTGAATCCAAAGAAGAGCTTGTTTTCTATGGAGGAAGGTAAGATATTGGGCCATATAATATCAAAATATGGTATCCGAATAGACCCTGCAAGAATTGAAGCCATACAGTAATTGGATTTACAGAGGAACAAGAAGGAAATCCAGTCCTTCAATGGTAAGATTAATTTTCTGTGACGGTTCGTTCCTAACCTTGCTGAGCATCTATGGGAGATAAATAATATGTTAAAGAAGGACAGTGAGTTAAAGTGGTATGAAAATTCTAAGAATTATTTCAATTCAATAAATTTTTCTTTGTCATGTGCACCAATTTTTATCAACCCTGATTATACCATGGATTTAATTATATTTTCATTTTCTTCTGAGCACACATTGGCTGATGTCCTAATGCAGAAGAAGGATATGAAAACAGAACATCCAATAGAATTTTTTAGTTGAACTATAAGAAATGTGGCACTGAGATATAACATCATTGAAAAACAGGCACCAGCACTTTGAAAGATTTGAAGGATTTTCGGGTATACATACTTCATTCGCATGTTGTTGCTTATGTTACAAACACAACAATCAAATATGTTTTGGTACAGCCTGATCCTGAAGGTAGGCGAGGAAAATGGATGCTGCAATGTTGGAGTATGATCTCGAGATTAAACCCAAAAAGTTGGTCAAGGGACAAGGTTTGGCACAGCTCATGGACGAATTCAATTTGCATGTTTGTAATATTCCAAAATTAGCATGCAACTAATTGGAATATTAATTTTTGCTTCTGTCATTTAGGTAGATGAATAAGTGGGTAGGGAGACCCATAAATCTCTTTAGTAGGAATACAATCCCTCTTAATCAGAAAATGGAGCATCTTAATAGTTGGATAAAGCACCTCCATATGTGAACATGGGCTAAAGCATGTGGACAAGGTCAATGTTGACCAAATCAACAATGCTGGTATGGAGAGAGTGGATCATTAATGGGAGACAACACAGTGTTAATGGGAGAAAGTCTCCATGAGATTAGTGGCTTTAATGAGTGGGACCCAAGGTGAGAAGGCTCACAATGCATATAAGGAAAGGAAAGGAAACCATAGAGGATATTTTAGATGATTAAATATTTTGATCTTTTTAGATCTAGATTTGTTAGGTGACATTTCTATGCATGATTTTGATGTTTAGCAGGGTCTGTTGTGTTGTTTAGCACAAGGGTGTTCCCGAGTGGGAATCCCACAATCATCCTCAGGGGACTTTGAGTGCCTACTCAAGAGATATTATTGAGCTGTATAGTCCACATTCCGGCATCAGGCCAAGCTTCAATCTTTAGCTACAACATGGTTTCTGTCAAATTTGTGTTGTGTTGTAGGGTAGAAGTAGTGGAGGATTGTTATGGCCATTTTCTGAGTTTTTTTTCAGTGGAGAGGTAGCCTTTCCATTGGGAGGTCAGAAAGGAAGGTCCAGGAGCTTTATTTCATATTTTTTCACTAGACCAATATATTATCATATCCTACAATGCAAATTCCCTCATATATTGCGTTATTCCAGTGAGCATTTGCAGTGGAGGATTAAATGCTTGATTTGGAGGGTAAGATCTTCAAGGAAGGGATCAGCCTTTCATTTGGAGGATCTATTGGAGGAACTCAATACATTTCTATATAAGTTTCAGCCACCTCCTTTCCAGTTATGCAGTTGTAGTTACTATTCAGCCCTACGGTTGTATTCCAACATTTTTGCATTTTGTGTATGTTCGGAAACCCTTTCTAGGTTGTCTTGGAAATGTGTTTGGGAGCTTAGATCTGTGTTCCCAACATTATTTGAGCCATATATTAGGAGATATACATTATTGCATTTTACAGCTATAGTTATATCCATTAAAACTATGTTGCATTGGTCTTCCTACATTTGTATAGCAGCTACTTTTCATGTTATGGCATATTTATTCATGGGGGCTTGTTTGCCTTGATTATCTGATTTGTGCCTATCTTTATTTTCCTTATTTGCTACTGATATTATTAATAAAATGGGTCTATTTTGGACACACATGTTGGTGTAATGTTATCCACCGCTATTTCCATTATTTTGTTCTATATTCCTATATTTTCCCATTTTGGAATATTATAGTGGTCTCAAAGCATAATCTTGGCTCAGCCTATGAGTTTCAGCCAATATGCTATCATAAGAAGAAAAATCAAAAGAATAAAAAGGCATCTAAAAATGATAGAAGGAATTATTTTTGTCTCGTCTCTTTTTAGATCTATGAAGAACCTCTCGAAGGAGGTCGAGCAGATGAGAATGAAGAGATGAAATGAGACCTAAAGAGGGTTTCAAGATGAGGAAGGTCCATGCACTTCCTATTAGCAGTAGAAGAAACCAGTATTTCATAGAGCTCCAAAGAGATCAACTATGTCCTATTTATTTGAAGAGGAAGGTGAAAGACATGAAGATGGAGGAAACTTAATCATGAGATTCTAAGTGATTATCTTGCAGAGTACAAATCTCAATCAAGGGCTTTCAAGGAGAATATAACTCTCCAACAGTTCATTCAGCTCAAAGAAGAGAGGAGACCTTGCAGCAATAGAAGATGAAAACACAATAGATTTATATATTTAACATTTGATGGGCCATCCACGTGCACAACAAGGGCTTGGAGAAGGAATTTAGATGCATTCTTCCTACTACATCCAATATTATAAAGAGAAGCTGTTGATATTGCAGCGCTGCACCTTGAAGGTGAAGAAAACATTTGGTGGTTCGGCCATTTGAAACATGTAAGAGTGACTACTTATGCAGATTTTACTCAAAGGATGATCAAGAAGTTTGATAGAAGAAAACAAGAAGAATAACAACTTCCACCACCACTTGTTGCAGGAGTACTTGCTTCAGGAGAAGGAACACTTGCATCCTTTCAAATTTGTCTTGATCTCTTGACATTTAGAGTCCCATGCAATATTCAGGAGATGCATGAGGAGGAAAAGACTTATACCAGCGCTGGTGCAGCAGTAGAGGAGTAGCCATCACCATCACCATTAGTTGGAGAAGTCATCACACCGATGGGAGGAACCCTTGTAGCAGTACAAGATGTTCCCCAGGATCAGATTAACCAAGGTATGCAAACAATTCCATGCCATGTTATTTTAGTACATAATATGGAGAGTTGTGGGGAGATGCCATCAAGTAAATTGCATGACCTAAGGTCAAAGCGCACTGTTGATTTGGAGCAATAGAATATCACTGTGTAGAGGACCCTTGAATTGTTCAAGGAGGAGATGTATAATCATCTTGGTATCTCATTATTTAGTTCCACACAACATGTTGGGTTAGAGTGTAGAGTTTTGGAGGATAGGATGAGCATAATCCTAATCAATCCAATGCAGAACTATTTGTTCAACATTGTGGATGATCATGAGACATAAGATGCACCATCATGGAGATCAGCAACGCTGTCATTGAGAAAAAGTGATGAGTTGGGGGCCCAACTATTATTGGTACATTCTGAGGACCATTATACTTGTGTAGCATTGGATAGGTAGATGGTTGATGGAAGAGATCTTATGATGGATGACATCTCCCATTATTATGATGGATCCTTCTTGATGAGCACTTCACAACTCAATGAGAAGTTTTTTCTTACATCATATTTGGATCCTTGTGGGTTCAACTTGGTCATTGATGAGTGGTCTTCATATGGATATCTCCAGGAGGTTTCACTTCAACATCTCATGAAGTGAAAATACAGTGATCTAATTTAGGAGGATGGTATTCTCCATTGGATGGATACAAAATGGGAGCATGGTAGGAGACACCCACATTTGGATGAATGGGTGTGGATGGTGAGAAAGGGGTTGGTGAGCCACTTTCAAATCTATGACACAGGGCAGCAAGAGGCATGGTTGCACTGGCTACTCTTGAAAGAGTTTGGCCATCATATGACATATCCTATTTCAAAAGGTATGTTATGTTTTGGGCCATTGCATGGCTCCCATATGTTATGGCAGCAAGGGATTTGGTTGCATGGGGCATTCTATAGGAAAACTATCATGATATTAATCGATGAATTGTATGATGATGAGATGAGGAAGAAACAAGAGATGTTTTTTCTTTGGTTACTCTTGGGAGAGTATGGGTTGATTTTCTCCCATACCTTGCATGATATTTCAGGAGTAAAGGATGACACAATCATGGTGCAAAAGGGATAATCCTTAGCTTTGGAGGATCAGGAGGTGCTTCCACATAGGAAGGAGTCTCCCATATGTAGAAACATTATGATATGTGACTTTGGCATTAGGCATGTCAAAGAGGGATGTTATGAGATGACATAAACCTTACCACAAAGGCAAACAATGGTATCACTTGGGAGCTTGTATTTTTTGATGGAGTGTTCCTAGGATCACTTCACATATGAATTAATGGGAAAGTATGAGAGGAGAGTTATGGAGTGGTGGATGGAGACATCTATTACCATGAAATTATATTATTGACTTGGATCTCCAAGCATAAGAAGAAGGCCTTACATGAAACACTTGGTTCATTCCTTTCCATTCACCAAGGCCTCATGGAGAGATATCATACCACTATGGAGAGACCACCCATGGAATTCATTATTATCTTACATGGTAAGAGTTGTATGTTTTTACTTATTGATCATCTAAAAATTTATTTTCATTCTCTTTCCATCTATATACAGCGCGTTGCTCCATAAGAGGGCAAGTTTTTATTTGGCCTTCATGGTCTTTCTAAGACCAACATCAGTGATGGGGATATCCATTTCTTGTATGGATTTTGGCAAGTATTGTACTATTATTTGTATGCTCATTTGATACACAATTCCATTTACTATTTTCTAGTAGAGGAGATAACATGCAAAACTAGAAAATTGTTGGGAGGAAACTTGCCACATGATGTTCTGAAATGGCAGTTAGCAAAACTACGCTGTAACCACCTGGGAAACTATTGGTACTTTCTAGAATTATATAAAACCTTATGTATTCTTCTCATTTTGATGCCATATTGTGATGATGTCATATTCATTGTATATGGGATGGTTTGGGCAAGCAAGATTCATAAAACTAGAGAGGGTCTTTGAAGATCTAGTTGCATTTTTGCCTCTTGAAGGCAACATCATTTCAGCCCAAGATCAACGTCAACACTATACTTTTCTTAAGTGGAGAGAGAGATAGTGTGGGGTATAAAATTTTCTCTAACATGTTCAACTATGTAGCCCACCTACATTGCAGGCCCCAAAGGTGGAGGATTTTTTCCATGAGTTACAATTTTGGAGGGTGACTCATTTTGTGTGGATGGTAGCTTGGGGTTTGGAGCTTCACAAGGGAATGAAGGTTCCCAATATTTTTCAAATTCCATGCCTCAAGAAGGCCTATAGAAAACATATAGTTTCCTCCATGGATATCCCACTTATTTATGATGATAGCTGTTTGGATTTGTCACCAAAGCCTAACTTGTACCCTTGGGAGGAGCAACTAGGGGGCATATTGATGAGACAGAATCTTGTTCAGTGGAGAAGCTCATCATTTGAGGTTACTACAGGAGGAGGAGAGGAGGCTCTTCAGTTATATCCTTGCAGTTGCTTGAGGGCAAGAAAAATTTGGGAGGGGAAGACTGTAATATTCCAAAATTAGAATGCAACTAATTGGAATATTATTTTTTTCTTCTGTCATTTAGATAGATGAATAAGTGGGTAGGGAGACCCATAAATATCTTTAGTAGGAATAAAATCCTCTTAATGTGAAAAGAGATCATCTTAATAGTTGGATAAAGCACCTCCATATGTGAATAGGGGCTAAATCATGTGGACAAGGTCAATGTTGACCAAATCAACAACGTTGGTATGGAGAGAGTGGATCATTAATGGGATACAATGCAGTGTTAATGGGAGAAAGTCTCCATGAGAGTAGTCGCTTTAATGAGTGGGACCCAAGGTGAGAAGGCTCACAATGCATATAAGGAAGGGCAAGGCCACCATAGAGGATATGTTAGATGATTATTGATTTTGACTTTTTTAAATCTGGATTTGTTAAGTGACATTTCTATGCATGATTTTGCTATTTAGCAGGGTCTGTTGTGTTATTTAGCACAAGGGTGTTCTCGAGTGGGAATCCCACACTAATCCTTGGGGGACTGCACGTGCCTACTCAAGAGATATTATTGAGCTGTATAGTTTACATTCCGTCATCAGGCCAAGCTTCAGTCTTCATCTACAGTACAATTTTTGTAGGAGTTGTGTTGTGTTGCAGGGTAGAAGCAATCGAGGATTGTTAGGGCCATTTTTTGAGTTTTTTTTCAGTGGAGAAGTAGCCTTTCCATTGAGAGGCTAGAAAGGAAGGTCCAAGAGCTTTATTTCATATTTTTTCACTAGTTCACTCCATTATCATCTCCTACAATGTAGATTCCCTCATAGACTGCATTATTCCAATGAGCATTTGCAGTGGAGGATTTAGTGCTTGATTTGGAGGGTGAGATGTTCAAGGAAGGGATCAACCTTTCACTTGGAGGATCTATTGGAGGAGATCCATACCTTTCTATATCAGTTTCAGCCACCTCCTTTCTAGTTATTCAATTGTAGCTGCTATTCAGCCCTAGGGTTGTATTCTGACATTTTTTCATTTTGTGTAATTCCAGAAGCCCTTTCTAGGTTGTCTTGGAAATGTTTTTGGGAGCTTAGATCTCTATTCTCGACATTATTTGAGCCATATATCAAGAGATATACATTATTACATTCTCCAACTATAGTTGTATCCATTAAAACTGTGTTTTATTGGTTATCCTGCATTTGTATAACAACTAGTTTTCATGTTATGGCATATTTATTCACGGGAGGCTTGTTTGCCCTGATTATCTGAGTTGTGCCTATCTTTATTGTACTTATTTTCTGCTGATATGATTAATAAAATGGTTCTATGTTGGACGCACAAGTTGGTGTAATGTTATTCACTGCTATTTCCATTATTTTGTTCTATATTCTCGTCTTTTCCCAGTTTGGAATATTACAATGTTCTTGATATAATTATCATTGCAGTATCTGACGAAGAAGTATTTGTTTCCACACCTTAGGTATCACCGATTTTCATTTCATCTGCTTTATATTAGACATTGTTTACACACTTCAGCATTTGAATCCTCCTCCTGAAGTTTGAATGTACTATTCCTAATTAGTCCTAAGCTAATGGGAATATTCAATTTTGTCTTAATTTCTATTTCATGAATAAAATTTTAAAGGAGGATCAATAAAACTCCTAAAAAAAGTAAATAAATCAATGGTACATGTGAACAAAGCTAAATCTGGGCCATTTACATAAGCACACCTAGGTGTGAAAGAGGCTGGATCATTTGGCTGGGTCAACCATGACCAAATCAACAATGCTATCTAGATGAAGTGAACCTCATTGATGCACAACGTAGTCTTAGTTGGAGGTGTCACATGTGAAAGAGGCTAACTCATTGAGATGCTTTAGGGTTTTGTAAGGTCTCTGTATTATAAAAGGAAGGGGAGGACAACATGAGAAGGTTGTTATTGAACACATTATATTTCTTAACATATTGTCTTTTTATACATATATCATTCTCTTGATGTTTAGCTGAGAAAAATGTTGTTTAGCACTAGAGTGTTTCTGATCGGGAATCCCACCTCTTCCATTGAGTAGATCTTGGAGGAGTCTTGCATTTCTTGTCGACTATTAGGCTTAAGGCCAAGCTTCTTCTTCTAACTACAATGAAGATCCTGTTGAGGGTTTGGTTTTCTTTGCAAGCTGCAGCAAGTGGAGGCTAGATCTATTCAGATCTAGGCCAATCTAGTGCCTCTTTTTAGTGGGAGAGTCTTCTATCCCCTTGGCAAGAGTGTATTGGATCATTGGAGGTTCAGATCCATACCTTGGCATCAGGCCAAATTTTTCATCAAGTGTATAGCACAATTTATCTTCCAGGACTGTGTTATCCGCAAGAGGAAAGTTGTAGGGATTTTTCACAAACTTTGAGTGATCTCTAGTGATGGGAATCTGCCTTTCACTATGGTGATCCATGGATTTATGATCTATTCCATGTCATATTCAGATCTGATCTGAATACTCCTATATATGCTTCAGAAATTATTATTCAATCTGCAGATCTACTGCATAATATCTCAGATCTACTCCATATGCTTCATGTTTTGCTAAAAACCCCAAGGGGTATGTAAAGTAGAGACAATATAGTGTACAGATCTGATATAGATCTAATATTTTGTACACAGTTCTTCTCTAGATATGATTTGTAATCTATAGCTACTTTCAACCAATAAAATAACATTTTCAAGCTTGTTCAGTCTTAATCTATGGTTGTAGAACCTCATTTTGAGGATTTTTTTCATGTAAAGTCTCCTATTTTCTATTCTATAACTCATGGGCTTCAATATAACTCTAATTTTCTAATGTAAATGTCATTATTTAGCCTCCATATTGGCCTCCTACTTCTGTTCATTTAAACTGTAGTATTGCTTGTATATGTGCTGCAGTCCCATTCTTGGGTATTTTTCAGCCATACTAGGTGTGGGAGACTTGTCTACCACCCCTAGGATGATTTTTTCTTGATTTCCTCTTAGATTTAGATGAATTATTGTTAGATCTAAGGGATCCAAGGGTTGATCTAGACTTCTGTAGCATCCATTTCTGAAAACTGCATTTTTCATACATGCATTACTGACAGACCCAATTTGGGGATATTACAGTGGTATTAGAGCATCATCTTGGCACAACCTGTGCTTTGAATTATAATAAGCCAATATCTATTTTCATGAAAAGAAAAAAATGAAGAAGAATAGTGATTACACTAAAGACAAATAAGACAAGGGTCAAACCCCTTTATTTGAAAGAATGAAAGGGAAAGAGTTCTAAAAAACTCTGTTCCAAAATATGCATGAGCTGAAGAATGAAATCAGGGGAATAAGGAAAGAAAGACATGCAAATCCTTTGGAGATATTTTCACATGAGGGAAGCCCCAATTCTAAATATTATGTTTGTCAGCATTCAGCCACACAATAATATCTACAATGTTGTAGCATGCCTACATTCCTAGCAAGAGAAGAAGCAGAAAGAAAGACACCAAAAGAGGAGAATCTTGGTGACTATCTCCAAGAATATGAATCTCAGTATAAAAGATTCAAAGAGCATCTAAGCTTCCCAAAGTTTTGTCAACTTAAAGAAGAAAGAAGATCAAGCAGAGACATGAGAAGAATAGGGTGCATGCAGCTCACTTTGGGTAGGAACTTTCTACCTACATTTGATGGATCATCTGAGAGCTCAGCCAAGTCTTGGGTAAAGAAGATTGACACATATTTCCAGCTGCATCAAGTTTCAGAAGAAGAAGACATAAAAGTAGCAGTGCTGCACCTCCAACGTAAGGCTTATTCCTGGTGGTTATTTGAATCTTCTTCATTGAAAAATGTGAAAATCTCTACTTATCCAAAGTTCACTAGGAGGTTAGTGAAAAGATTTGATTCTATGCCAGCTAAAATTTCTTTGGTAAACAAAGTAAGCCCAAGAATTCAGAACCTTTTCATGAGATGGAAGGATCCATGAATATAACTCCATTCCAAGACATTGTTGAAGGGGTTAAAGATCTGCTACATGATTTTTCAAGGGCAAAGTCCCCACTTCAGCAAGAACATTATTCTCAAGAAGAAGACATGAGTGTTCCTTTTCCAAGGAGAGATCAAGAGGAAGGATTTCTTATTGATGAGGCATGCTCGCTTGATGAGGAGAAGAAAGAAGAAGAGATGAAAGGTTCCTCCAGCACTATGATAGAAGGAGGAGATCTACTTTTATTGGGAGATGGAGATGGAGCCATTGCTTCCACTAAGAGGGCTCTTGTATGTTTGCAAGAAGGCCCCAATGATATTACACATGAAGAGAATGAGAAGCATGTGTCTATGATGATAGACAATGAGACAAAAAAATGGAGGGAATTTTTTCCAACATTGCATTCAGTTTTGGGAACATGCACTATGACAGAATAGTCCTTTGTGATCAAGAATCTTGACACCAAGGAGATGATGGGTGTTCATGAGTTAACTACATCTAAAGGGAGTACCTTAGAATTTTAGATCTTGCAAAAAGTGGGTAAAGAAGAGAAGGTGAAGGATCATAGCACTGATATGATGGGAGGTGATCCTCTATTTCATAGAGAAGAATATGGGGAAATTTCTCCAGCCAAGAACACTCTTGCATCCATAAGGGTGATACCCCATTATCATGATACTTCCACACATAAATCAAAGATGGATTTGCGCAGTGGAAGCAATCATAAGATTTTCCCATCTGTTTTTCACATGGGAATGGGCCATGATACATCATTATCTTGTGGTATACCACTCGGGAGACAACCTGATTTAGACTAGGCAAAATATGCTTCATGCATTGATGCTCCTTTCATAGATCTAAGGAGGAAGGGAGCACCTAGAAGACCATACTACAGTGCTGAGAGTATGGGGAAGGCTCAAGGAAAGGGAAATTATTTTTCCCTTATCATCATTATCCATTCTCTCGTCTCATACTACAGTGAGAAAATTTGATGCAAGGGGAAAGAATGACACCATCATGAAGCAAGGAAGGCAATCCTTGAATTAGGAGATAAACTTGTTTATAGAACACTCTTCCATACATGATGAGAGATGGTAGTCACACATGCGTGCTTGGGAAAAACCAAGGAGGTTTTGGATATATGATAGCCTTCCATGGGAGACTAACTTCCAAAAAATTCCATTTCCTTTTGAGCATGTGCATATGAAAGAAGAGCAGCACGGAAGGAATGACAACCTTCCACTTTATACCTTTGGCATGGGAGATGTCAAGGAGGAGAAAATGTGAGGCATGACCTTCCAACATACACCTTTGACATGGGGAATTTCAATGGGGAGAGAAGCAACATGGAAGACATTTCATATGACACATTATCAGTGCTGTCATTGTTGGGAAAATTAGATCCATATTGGAAATCCCAACTGCTGGTGGAATATTCCAAGGATCTTCACACTTGCATGATTCTTGATGAATTTCTACATGATGAGAGATATTCAATCCTTGATGGAGTCATCTATAATCATGGTAGGATCTTCTTTTATAGAGCTTCCAAGCTCAAGGATAAGTTACTACAAACGGCTTATGAAGAGTTCTATTTCAGCCACACATATTCTATGATGCTCAACAACATCATCTTGAGGAGCTACTATTGGGAGGGCTTTGAAAAAGAACTATATCAGCATTGTCAAAGATGCATGAACCTTGTGGAGTTGGAGTAGAAACATGACTCTAAGAAAGAGTTAAATCAGCCCTCTCTTTCTCTCTTTGGGGAAGAGAATAGATCTATGCACCACTCCATTGATATGAGGAGGATTGTTGGTGAAGAGAATGCTCTTGTTACACATGTTTTATATTATGATTTCATGCATTCTTCTACCATATTTTTGTAGGCCATGTCTCCAAGGAGGAGCATTATATCTTGTAAGCCTCATGGCCAATATTGGGCCACAAACATTTCTGATGTTCCTTGGAAGGAAAAGGGAGATTTTGCAACATGCTGGGTGCTTACCTAAGGCACTAAATATATCTCACACTTTCAGTTGTGGTGAGATGGTATGGGCAGCAATTAAGTGGTGGAAAAATCACTTACCACATCTTGATTTGATGCAGGCCAGAGATGCTCTATGCTAGTTCCACATGTGGGACTATGACCCGCCTCCATATGCACAAATTTCTACTTATATGTATATTGTTTCGATCCCCTATATTGATGATGTACTTGTGCTTTCTATGGGAATGTATGGAGGAAGGAGGGAAGGCATGCATGTGCCCCATGGGATGACTACTCTCCATGTACTTTATGTCTCATATTTCAGAGAGGGAATTGGGAAAACCATGTTTGTTTCATGTGATTTATCGTCTCCTTATGGGATGAGCTGTTTGCATCTCATGAGAACTTCGGTGGAGCAAGTCATGGATGGATGGTTTGGTGAACACTTGGCTCATGGAGGAAGATTAACTCATATTGGTGTCACCAATTGAGGGGGAGGTGTGTTGCAGCACTCACCTTATCAGTTGCTTGAAGACAAGCAACATTTCGGAGGGGAGGACTGTAATATTCACAATTAGTCCTAAGCTAATGAGAATATTCAATTTTGTGTTAATTTCTATTTCATGAATAAAATTGTAAAGGAGGATCAATAAAACTCCTAAAAACAACAAATAAATCAATGCCACATGTGAAAAAAGATAAATCTGGGCTATTTATACAAGCACACTTAGGTGTGAAAGAGGCTAGATCATTTGACTGGGTCAACCATGACCAAATCAACAATGTTTTCTAGATGAAGTGAACCTTATTGATGCATACTGCAGTATTAGTTGGAGGTGGCACATGTGAAAGAGGGTAAATCATTGAGATGGTTTAGGGTTTTGCAAGTTCTCTATATTACAAAAGGAAGGGGAGGACAACATGAGAAGGTTGTTGTTGAACATATTATATTTATGAATATATTGTCTATTTAGACATATATCATTCTCTTACTGTTTAGCTGAGAATAGTGTTGTTTAGAACTAGGGTGTTCCTAATCGGGAATCCCACCTCTTCCATTGAGTAGCTCTTGGAAGAGTCTTGCATTTATTTTCCATTATCAGGCTTAAGGCCAAGCTTCTTCTACCAAATACAACGCAGATCCTGTTGAGGGTATGGTTGTTTTTGCAAGCTGCAGCAAGTGGGGGTTAGATCTATTTAGATATAGGCCAATCTAGTGCCTCTTTTCAGTGGGAGAGTCTTCTATCCCCTTGGCAAGAGTGTATTGGATCATTGGAGATTCAGATCCATACCTTGGCATCAGGCCAAATTTTTCATCAAGTCTACAACGTAGTTTATCTTCTAGGATTGCGTTATCTACAAGAGGAAAGTTGCAGGGAGTTTTGGAAAACTTTGAGTGATCTCTAGTGATGGGAATCTGCCTTTCACTATGGTGATCCATGGATTTATGATCTATTCCATGTCATATTCAGATCTAATCTGAATACTCTTGTATATGCTTCAGAAGTTCTGATTCAATCTTCAGATCTGCTGCATAAGATCTCAGATCTACTCCATATGCTTCATGTTTTGCTAAAAACCCTATGGGGTATGTAAAGTAGAGACAATATAGTGTACAGATTTGACATAGATCTAATATTTTGTACACAGATCTACTCTAGATATGAGTTGTAATCTACAACTGCTTTCAGCCTATAAAATAATGTTGTCAAGCTTGTTCAATCTTAATCGGCTATGGTTACAACACCTCATTTTGAGGATTTTCTACATGTAAAGTCTTCTATTTTTTGTTCTATAACCCATGCGCTTCAATATAACTCTGATTTTTTGATGTAAATGTCATTATTCCTCCATATTGGCCTCCTACTACTATTCATTTAAACTGCGTTATTTACTGCAGTGTTGCTTGTATATGTGTTGCAGTCCCATTATTGGGTATTTTTCAACCATACTAGGTGTGGGAGACTTGTCTACCACCCCTAGGATGATTTTTTCCTGATTTCCTATTGGATTTAGATGAAATATTGTCAAATCTAAGGGATCCAAGGGTTGATCTATACTTCTGTAGCATCCATTTCTAAAAAATGCATTTTTAGACATGCATTGCTGACAGACTCAATTTGGGGATATTATATTGAAAGAGTAAGCGTAGGTATTTAAAGTTTAAATCTATAAAGTACTGTGTAATTAATGATGTAATGTATTGGAAATATCAGAGAGGAGTCTTGTTGAATTGTTTCATGGAAAACTAGGCTAACGAGGTAATGAATGACTTTCATAAGGGAGATTGTGGTGTTCATATCTTTTGGAAGACCACAAAAAATATTATCTTGAGGGTGGGATTTTATTGGCCTAATTTATTTTCAGATGTATATAAAACAATCATGAATTTCCATGAGTGTCATATTTTTCAGGGGAAAAGGAAATTTCTACCGCTGCCTGTTAGCCACCTGTAAAATATGATTATACCAAAAGGTGGCTAAATCTGTTTTGAGCCTTCAAGGAACAATTTTCATTACTAAAAAAAGTGGGCTCTTGAAGACTCTTGAGGGCCTCATGCCTCTGTCCAGATCCTATACTTTTGTTTACATCCTAAAAACCTCTAAAATCCTGCTAAAATCCAAAGCCCAAATGCTGCTGCAAACCCCATTTTCCCCTGCCTCTTCTTCCAAAACTAACCTCATTTTCTATCCCCCCATTTCCCATGAAAATCCATCATTTTCATGTTTCTCCCCTTTCTACTTCATGAAAATCCATAATAAGGTTCTAAGAACCCTTCTTAGCCTTATCGAAATCCTCGAATTCCTTCGAAAATCCTTGAAAAACCGTTAAAATGCATATTTTCTATGTATTGGACTTAAGCCCCCTTCGGCCAAGTCCCTAATACTTTTTATCCATGTGCCCTGGCTCCAGAACCTGGCTCTGAGCCAGTCAGGCGCTTATCCGTTTTAACAAATTTTCCACCTCGAAAATATTAAAAACCTTTGTTGTTTGTAATTTTTGGGTTTTATTTTATCGTTATAAGGGTTTCCGCCGGAGCAATTTCTCAAATAAATTTACACCGTCGATCTAAGTCCACAGATCATACGGTGTGGAGTACGTCTCTCAGTGGTCCCCGCCAGCTATTCACCGCTCTAAAAAACCGGCAGTATCCATCACACCGCCCTTGGGCGAAAAGTTGTTTTCCCCCGATCGCCAGCGATTCCATACACTTACCGCCACGTGTCCTGGGTACTGTTTGGAAAAATTCCGTCCATTGCGCGTTATCGTTCAGATGAGGATGCCGAGCGATATCACCGTGGACCATCCAATCTGAAGCTGCCCATCCAACGCCTATCTCTTGATGAAGATGCCCGACGCCTAACGTGGTCCCGGCGTGGCGTTAAATCAATCTCCATTGTCGATCTGATCTGTAGATCGATGGTCCATATTCCATTGCCCTATTCCCTCCATTTGACTTTCAACCTCCGCTCCCGACCATCGATCTTTGCGTGATCGACGGCTCAGATTCAATCTTCTTCTGCCCCTTCTACGATCTCTCCCGATAAATCCCGACTATTGGATAATGCCATCCAATGGCTGCGCTTCCTCCAGACGTCCTTTTAAGCAGTTGGCCCTATATATTACACAGAATTTTGTAATTATTGTTTGTATTTTGCAGGGTTTTAAGTGATTTTCCGCCATTTCTAAAGAAAATTCAAAAGCAGAGGGTGAAGACCCTCTTGCCTTCGATTCACCTCAGAAATCATTCGCAGGTTTCCACTTTCACGTTTCACCAGTGTTTATCCAAGCACTGATGCCACATAACCCTGCGCAACCCTGCATATCATCAAAAACCATGGATTTAACACAGTGAAAGAGTATCAGCGTAGAAAACCAGAAATATACCAGGATAGAATATTGAAGTCAGCTGTTGCAGGGATTACGTCTAAGATGCTTATCAAAAGCCTAATCCCTTAATAAAACACAGTTTACAGAAAACCTAAAGTGTTTTATCAAGCAGGAATGCCTCCACCACCACAATATGAGGCAAATTGATTCCTCTCATCTACCACAGTGCCACCTGTTCCTCAAAGTACTCAATTAGAGGCCAAAGTTATTGATCAAATGAATATTTTTCGCCTCATCGCAGCTAGAGAGTTACTTCTGCGGGGGATATTAATACAAAAAATATCAGCAAAGTAACCCTGACATCACACAGAGCCTCAAAGGTCAACAAAAGCTCCCACCGAGCTTAATCTTTATGTAGAACATTTAATACAGAGTACACATATGCAAGTTTATTCATTGAGCCCCTCAAAAGGACAAGAAACCATTAACTCTGTATTAATTGTAATTTATATCTTTTATCAGATCTCACCTCCTCATTCTTCTATATATACTTCTTCAGAAGATGAGTGAGGGGTTGGTTGCAAAACTTTGATATAAATTTTAGCTTAAACTTCTGATTGTATATAGTATTCACTGGCTCTTGGAGCTCTGGTGGTGATAGATAGGTTAGGCTGAGATGTGTAGATGGTTGCTAATCTAAAGCACTGCACTTAAAGCTGTAACTAGTTTGAAGCATCAATACAAGTTGATTTATGGGATCCTGGTCTATGTTGATGGTGATGTTTTTCTTATTGTAACCTGTTATTTTGTTTTTGTTTCCATATGTGTTTCATATTCTCTTATAAAGAACGACATGCATAGAGTTAGGACCTACTGTATATCAGTAACCTTCTCTGATTGGAAATCTCTATCTGAATGTTTTCTTCTAAACTGTGTTATTTAGGAATGATTTAATTCAATTTAAGCATAAGAATGTTGGTGTTCCCTCGTCTTTTTGTCTTAGCTGAATGTTATTCTTAGATGTTATTTTTAGCATATGTTTAGTGAAGATGAACTGAGGAAGATATGGTGAGCCCTGGTCCCAGTTTGATCCCCACAAGCTATCTGGATGCTTCCCTTGGAATGTGTTAAAAGTTGGCTAGTTTCAAAGTACTTACTAGATCTTAGGCCATTATGTTGTTATCTTTGTATTTGTCTTGAAAGTAACCAAGTAAATAAGAGCTAGGAGAGGATTTGTGGTGAGCCCGGCCCACTAGTTTCTACTCCAAAGGTTGCTTCCAAGTTTCCCTTTGTTTTTATATGTGTTCTATTGAAAGTGTATCAAAGGCTGGCTAGTTTAAAAGTACTTACTAGATCCTAGTTTACTTTTATGTTTTTCTTGAGTCCATGTCAAAGGATGACTAGTTTAAAAGTACTTATCAGATCCTGGGCTGCTCTTGTTCTGCATCTGTTTATCTCTCCTTATTATTGTATCATTCCATTCCATAAATCAAAATCCAAAGAGATCCTTAGACATAGATGACTTTCCCCATGGACCACTCTTGCCTCTTGCTGTTCCAATTAAACCCTATTATGACTCCATAGCCCAGTGGACTAAAACCTGCAATTTTCTATCTTTTTGGTCGAAGCTTACTCTGATTGCCTGCAACTTCTCACCTTTGAAAATTTTTGCACTCAGAACTTTCCACCTTGAACGGTAATAATGTCAACCACTCAAAAAACAAACAAACCCTTGGCCTTCATAACTAGCCTAATATCATAACCCCAAACATCAAAGACAAATCCATATTTGAACATATTTGAGAGATCCCTCTTCGGATTCAGGAGGGCTAGATCCTAGAATCCCAAAGTTGGTTGAAACGATGTTGCTTCTGCAGTTTTAGTCTCACCAATCTGCTAAAATTACAGATCCCTAACATTTCTGGCAACTCTGCTGGGGACTGAGTGTTTTTGATACCTTTTAAGACCTCAGAGAACCCCTTGATTCAAGGAAACATTGTGAGTAAAAAGCATCCTTTTCAAGCACTACCAAAAGAATGGTGATCATGATGAAACTTGTTTGAATCAGTGACAATCTAGGTAAACCCTAGGATTCTCTTAAGACTTTATCTAACCTTGAAAAATCAGCTGGCTTAGCCATAAGGGTAGAATGTCTTTGTCTAATAACCATAGCTAAGTTTTGAAACAGAGTTAGGATATTCTTAGAAACCACACAACTGAAAAATAACTCAGAAAAAACAAAAAATATTTCAGATTGGTAGTAAAACTCTTACTCTTACATTTCACTTACCTTTGTTGTGTTTTACCTCATACTCTTAGATAGAGTTTGGAAAGGGCCAGGTAGCCTCCATATCTCATCCTCTTTCAGAGGTGAAATATCTGGTAAATTCCCTCCCAATTAATCTCTGGTTAGAGTTTGTTGTGTTCCAGGATATCCTTGAAAAGGGATATTTCACAAGCATGGTGGTGGACCATAAAACCTTTTACCTCTGAAAAAAGAGCTAAAAACTTCCACTTGGTGACTCCACAATACTAAACAGACCTTAAGACTCTGTTGGAAAGAACACTGATCATCATAATATCATTCAAACTCAGTTAGAGGACTGTAGGATTGAAATTTAAGTAAACAGGTTAGTTAACCATTCAAAGACTGTCATATCTGGTTGAACTTTTCTTGTTTAGTTGGGTCTAAAAAATCAGCATAGTGGCTCCCAGAAATATTCACACTAGAGCCTACCCTAACCCAGACCCACCTGAAGTAGTTTATAACCCAGAAGGTATCCTTAGGAAATTTCCTAAGATTAAATTGACAATTGTTTTCAGGTCACCCTTGAGAGCTAGTTCAGTTCCCGAAAATCTTTCAGCTCTACAACAATCTCAAGTTGACTTAGTAAATCCATTTAGAACTAGGTATCTTGGTGATTTAGACCAGTTAGATTCTGAGTCTTCACTATCATCTCCTGAAACAAGTGAACCTCTTGGTAGCAGGGAAACAACACCTCCTGATTTACATTTCCTTCACAACTTAGGTGTCTCTCATCGAAGATCAGCTCAGCAGTCTATTACCGGTCCATCCACTTCTGCTCACCCTACATCCACTGTTCAAACTACCCCACTTCAGCCCACTATTCCTGTTGTTAATCTGCTCCTTGTAAATCCTCCCCCACCACCTATCATGGCAGCATGGTATGCTCCCCTAGTCCTTCCTGTACCACTAGTCAATCTTCCACAGGACTATCAGTCCAAGATTCCATTATATGATGCTAGCAATGCTACAACTGCATCACAACATGTGGATAAAAAGAATGAATACTTTGACAGAAATGAAATTGATGATGATTCTGTCAAGCTTAGATTATTTTCTCAGAGCTTGGGAGGAGAAGTAAGAAAATGGTTTAAAGGCTTAGCCCCCCATAGTATTAATGATCTCCAGGGTTTCCATCAAACATTCTTAAATAAATGGGAAGTGAAGAAAAATCCTCTCCAAGTCCTTTCTGATTACAAGAACCTCCATAGAAATACTGGGGAAAGTGTGCAAGCTTATTGCACTAGGTTCAAAAGTGTGTATAATGCACTTCCCCCAGAGCTAAAACATCCACAGGGCTCAGCTTTAAACAAGTTCCCTGAAGTGTTTGACCTCGAGATGGCCTATCAGCTGAGAGAAAGATATTTTGCAACCCTTGAAGATATGCAAAGAGGTGCTCTCTCTGTGGAAGTCAACTTAATGGAGAAGAGAGCAAGGATGAAAAACGAGAAGAGAGTCTCTTTTAGAAAGGAATCTACACCATATACTTCTAGCTCAAAGATGGAAAGGATGATGGAAGAAATGATGAAAGAGATGAGCATAATTAAGAGAGCACAAGAAAGTCAAAACCAAAGTGCTCCTCAAAACAGAAACCAGAACCAAAATCAGAATTCTAGAAGGAAACAACCTCCAAACAGACCCAGGGAAGATGATCAACAGATCACTCCTCCCTTTCATCAAAACTATGTAAGCAAGGTTGAGGAAATGGATCAAATAACATAGGAAGATGATATCAACCTGTTTGGGGTAGATGATGATGATTTTGAGGTTCATTATGATAAAAAATGAGGCCTTTACACACCTTATGATGACAAAAGAGATGATAATGAAAATTATTATCAAAACATGGAAAATGCCATCACAGAACCTCGAAGAGAATATGACCTTAGAAGTAAATCTAGTCAACAAACCCCCAACAACAAAACCTCTGAAAAATCCTCACAGAACAACACTGCAACCAAGCCTAAAGTTGTGAAACAAAAGGATAAAACAGTGGCTGAGAATTCTGATAAAGGTAAAGGAAAAAGCACTCAAGACAATGAAAAACAGAGTGCAGACATTAGTAGTACTAACACATCAGCTAGTACTCCTGTTAAAACAATTTTGTCAAGTGTAAATAGAACAAATCAGCAAGCTAACATTGCTGATAAAATGATAGCTAATAAGGCTGAGACAAGTGCTCCAAAGAACCAAATTCCTTTCAGCCTAGAGCAAGAAATTTCAAAGATAAAAATCTATGTTCCCTTGACTGAATTAGCTGCCCAACATGTATATAGGACCCAAATTTTGAAAGCTTTAAATTTAGAAGACAAAAATGACACAGCCAATCTTAACGATGACCAACCAGAGCTTATTTTTGGTCCAAAGATTGAAGGAAGATATCAAGAGGGACTTGTTCCTCCCTTTTATGTAAGTTTTAACGCTCATGACAAAATTTTGCATAACGCTATGCATGACTCAGGGGCTTCTCATAATTTAATTCCTAAAGCTGTAATGGAGAGCCTGGGTCTAGAAATCACCAGACCTTATAAAGACCTTTACTCTTTTGATTCAAGCAGAGTAAAATTTTTAGGATTGATCAAAGAACTCTGTGTTAACTTAGCCCAAATTCCAGCCAAATGCTTAGTCATGGACATTTTTGTGGCTGATGTGCCCCCAAAATATGGAATGCTTTTATCAAGATCTTGGGGGGCTAAGTTACAGGGGACTATGCAAATGGACATGACCTATGTGACTATCCCTTTTTTAAATTAAACTAGAAGACTTTACAGGGAGTCCCATATGCAGTACACAGTCACAAGCCAAGACAGCCCACAAAACTCTCCTATATATTCTGTCAATATAGGTCTTGATTCTTTTATTATTTTTAATGATGAAACACTCAAAGAACAAGTCACTTTAACAGAATTAATGGCCGATAGAGAGGAGGAGGTAAATACCACCGAACTGTCAAAACAGTTTGCTGAACCTTTAAACGACAGAAAACCAAAGGTAGGTCTTGAACTACAGGTCATGTGTCCTTTGCTTCTAAACATTGAGAGTCAGGAAAGTATCCCTCGAGTAATTGAAAATCAGGGGGAATCAAAACATCTACAACTAAGTGTAGACATTCAACAACAATTAGAAAGCACGTTAGTTGAAAAGGACAGTAGCCAGGATGAAACTGAAAAAAGTCCTCTCTGGAATATGTATTTTGATGGGTCATGCACCAGAACCAATGCTGGTGCAGGTGTATGGATTAATAACACTGAAAAAAACCACACAGAATGCATTTCATGCAAATTAAACTTTCATTGTTCCAATAACATAGCAGAATATGAATCCCTTCTCTTAGGCTTACATCTATTGAAAAAGTTGGGAGCCAAAAGAATCAATGTGCATGGGGATTCCGAGTTAATCATTAGGCAAGTCAATGGTGAGTATAACGCAAATAATCCCAGACTTAGAGCCTATCGGAATGATGTCATGGATCTTTTAAAAACATTCGAGGAGTCCAAAGTAATTTTTGTCCCAAGGAAAAGAAATATTGCAGCCCACAATTTAGCCTTTGCAGCTAGGACATGCTTAACACCATTTGAAACCAAAAATTGCACAACTGAGATAAAGTTTAGACCAGCAGTGCCAGATAATGAAAAGTATTGGCAGGTGTTTGACAATGAAAAACAAATAGAAGACTTCATGAAATTCAGAAATGAATTCGAACCAAACAGTTCAGACTCAGACTATGATATAGACTGCAGTGAAGAAAAATTTCTTGGTGAAGAAGAACTGTCTCCTGAGCCTATCAATATTAACCTACTGACTAGCAAGCTTACAGACGAAACAGAGGAGTTGGAAACTCTGCACTCTAGAGATGAAAGTTTGCCTAGAGGTCTGGAACCTTTAGAAGAGTTGTTTGATTTTGATGATGTGGCCCAAAATCCAAAGATGGAACCTGTAGAGACTGAAGTGGAGGAGTGCAATATAGGAAGTGAGGAAAAACTGAAAATGATTAAACTTTCTAAGACTTTACCAGCTCACATTAAACTCAAATACATTGAGTTGTTTAAAGAATTTTTTGATGTTTTTGTGTGGAGTTATGAAGATCTTAAATCCTATGACACTGAAATAATACAGCACAAAATTCCCCTTAAAGAAAACAAAAAACCATTCAAATAGAAACTGCGTACAATAAACCCTGTTCAGTTACCTTTGGTTCAGAAGGAGATCATGAAAATGTATGATGCTGGCATTATTTTCCCTATTAGATATTCTGAGTGGGTATCTAATCTGGTGTTTGTTAGGAAGAAAACTGGAGAAATCAGGCTTTGTATAGACTTTAGAGACTTAAACAAAGCTTCATTAAAGGACAACTACCCTTTACCCAAGATGGATCATATTTTACAAAGGGTGGTAGGGTCTAGAAGAATGTCTTTGCTGGATGGCTATTCAGGGTACAATCAGATCTTGGTTTACCCTGCTGATCAATTAAAGACAACCTTTACTACACCATGGGGAATTTTCATGTATGTGAAAATTCCCTTTGGTCTAATGAATGCTGGAGAAACCTTTCAAAGAGCCATGGACATAGCATTCTCAGAAGAACTGGGCTTCTTCATCATTATTTATCTTGATGATGTCACTGTGTTTTCAAAAATAGATGAAGAACACTTAGAACATTTGAGAAAAGTTTTCGAGAAGTGCAGAAGGTTTGGAATATCTTTAAACCCTAAGAAAACACTATTTGGGCTCCAAGAAGGTAAACTTCTTGGACACATTATTTCAGAAGAGGGTATAAAGATAGATCCAAAGAGGATTGAGGCCATATTGCAAATCTCTCACCCTCGAAACATCAAGGAGTTGCAATATTTCATTGGGAAGATCAAATTTTTGAGAAGGTTCATCCCTAATTTAGCTGAGCTCCTTAGGAATATCACAAATATGCTGAAAAAGGAGCAAGGGGTAAAATGGACCTTGGAAGCAAAGAAGTCCTTTGAATTGGTGAAACAAGCATTGACCAAAACACCAGTTCTGATAAGTCCTGATTTTTCAAAAGATTTTTATATTTTCTCATTTGCATCAGAACATACCATAGTTGCTGTCCTTTTACAGAAAAACCCACAAGGACAAGATCAGCCTATTGCATTCTTTAGCAAGGAATTGAGGGATGCCCCTTTGAAGTACAACATTATGGAGAAGCAAGCATTTGCTTTGGTTAAAGCATTGAAAGAATTCAGAGTATACATCCTTCACTCACACATCCTTTCCTTTGTCCCAAATTCAGTGGTTAAAGACATTCTGACACAAGACCTAGATGCTAAGAGAGGTAAGTGGATTGCTGTTATCCTTGAATATGATTTAGAGATAAAACCCACTAAGCTCATCAAAGGCCAAGGTCTAGCTAGATTAATGGCTGAATCAAATTGTGACGTTCTTGATATTCATATGATTAATGCTTTAGATGATAAATAGGAAATCTCAACACCCATTATTGAAAACCATTTTATGAATTCCTCTTGGTATGCTGATATTCTTTATGTTCTGCTTAATTTGAATACACCTCATGGTTTGACAAAAACAAAGGCAAGGTTCCTAAAATTGAAATTTGTAAACTATTGCATTATAGATAAATGTCTGTATTGGAAAAATGCAAGAGGTCTATTGCTTAAATGTTTTCCTGAGTTTGATGCAGAGAAGGTTAAGTACTAGTTCCATGAAGGAGAGTGTGGAGGTCATTTGTACTGGAAGACAACATCCAACAAAATTTTGAGGGTTGGTTTCTATTGGTCTACTCTTTTCCATGATGTACACAAGATGATCATAGCCTGTCATAAGTGTCAAATTTTTGAAGGCAAAAGAAAATTGCTACCCCTACCTCTGCATCCAATCACTATTGAATCCCCTTTTCAACAGTGGGGACTTGACTTTATAGGAGAAATCCATCCACCATCTTCTGCCCAGCATAGATGGATGCTCACTGCCACAGACTACTTCACTAAGTGGATAGAAGCCATACCTTGTAGGCAGGCCAATGACTCAGTTATCATAAAATTTATGGAGACTAATATTCTCTCCAGATTTGGCTATCCTACCAATATTATCACTAATAATGCAGCAACATTTGGATCAAAGAAGATGGTTGAGTTCTTTCATAGATATCAGATAACATTGGGGCATTCCACAACCTATTACCCTCAAGTTAATGGACTTGCAGAATCCTCAAACAAAATTTTAGTGAACATAATCAAGAAACTGTTGGAGGACAACAAAAATTATTGGCACACAAAGCTGGTCCATGCACTTTGGGCTGACAGATTGACTTTGAAGAAATATATTGGTGTGTCACCTTTCCAGCTTGTGTATGGTACAGATGCGATTTTTCCAAACAGCCTTGGTGTACCAGTGATCAAGTTGATTCAAGTGTTGCAGACTGAAGATAATGACATGATGAGAAGAATAAATCAGACCATTCATCTTCAGCAAACCAGAGAGGAAGTTTATAACAAAGAATTGCAGAAACAAGAGAGCATTAAAAATCTTTTTGACAGAAGAACAAAGGCCAGAAATTTCAAGATTGGGGACAAAGTTTTAAAATGGGACTCAAGGAGGGAATAGAAGGGCAAGAATGGAAAATTTGACAACCTATGGCTTGGCCCTTACTCTATTCATTCAGCTGCTGGTAACAATGCATTTTTCCTACAAGAGTTGAATGGAGCAGAATTGTTTGGGGGTCCTGTCAATGGCAGGATGCTCAAGAATTACTTCTCTTGATCCATGTCATGTTTTAAAATTATTTTTATCTTTTTCCATTATAAATATTTCATCCACCATTGCATTCAAAGTTGTAAAAAACAAAAATACAAAAACAATGAAAAGAAGGAAAAGAGGGCAGATTGTCAAAACAAGAAAGGTATAGCCCCATACCAAAAAAGAGAAACAAATATGAAAGTGTGCAAGCTTAAATGCCACTCCTAAAGAACACACTTCTAGTTAGTCAAACTGTCTAATCTTGACTAATTAGCTTTAAATTTTCTGCTGATAGGATAGTGAATTTGATTTGCCAAACTGTTTAATCTTGGCTTATCAGTAGATAGATTAGGATAGAAATGAAAGGTTCAAACATGTTCAAAACCTGAACCTCAGTTTCCAAAGAGAGATGACTCAAATATGTTTTATTTTCTGAGTCAAAAAGATGAAAAAATCTGGTTCTAATCAGCTCAAAATCCGAACCAAAGAAAAAGGAAAAACAACTCAATAAGAGTCAAAATCAGAGCTATAGAAAAGAGGAAGGAAATGTTTTCAAATTTCAGATCTTAAGCCTTCCATTTTTGATTTATTTTTTCTACAAAATAAATGTCTATGTGCAACTTGTCTTTATGCCATAGATCACAGCAAGTCAAACAACTTAATCTTGACTTGACTGTTTTTAAATTTATGTTTTAGAAATTTAGAGAATGAAAATCTGTTGGACAGTTTAATCCCAACAGATGGTAGATTAGGTAGAGAATCATCTGAACTCAACTGTTAAATCTGAGTTCAGGGAGAAATAAGGAGTAGAATTAGATTAGATTTACTACTTTCAAAAGAATAAAATGTTGTAAAAGAGTTTGCCAATCCAAGTGCACTCTAATGAAGGAAAAAATGTTAGATCAGTAGGATTGGGTAGGTAGAAAGTTGTATTGATGAAGATCCATTGCTTTTATGGCTGCTAATATGTTTTCAGAGCACATTATCCATAGAAAGAAAGGCAGCCCAATGGATTAGGCAACTGATCAGCCTCCCAAAGAACATTAAAGGATCAGGCACAAGTCAGCCTTCCAGAGAATGCAGGTATGAATTCTTGATGCCTTCAAGAAGGCACCATCCCCAAGTGAAGCCACTGTTAGCCACCTGTAAAATTTGATTATACCAAAAGGTGGCTAAATTTTTTTTGAGCCTTCAAGGAAAAATTTTCATTACTAAAAACTGTGGGCTCTTGAAGACTCTTGAGGGCCTCATGCCTCTGTCCAGATCCTATACTGTTGTTTACATCCTAAGAACCTCTGAAATCCTGCTAAAATCCAAAGCCCAAATGCTGCTGCAAACCCCATTTTCCCCTGCCTCTTCTTCCAAAACTAACCTCATTTTCCATCCCCCCATTTCCCATGAAAATCCCTCATTTTCATGTTTCTCCCCTTTCTACTTCATGAAAATCCGTAATAAGGTTCTAAGACCCCTTCTTAGCCTTATCGGAATCCTCGAATTCCTTCGAAAATCCTTGAAAAACCGTTAAAATGCATATTTTCTATGTATTGGACTTAAGCCCCCTTCGGCCAAGTCCCTAACCCTTTTTATCCATGTGCCCTGGCGCCAGAACTTGGTGCTGAGCCAGTCGGCCGCTTATCCGTTTTAACAAATTTTCTGCCCCGAAAATATTAAAAACATTTGTTGTTTGTAATTTTCGGGTTTTATTTTATCGTTATAAGGGTTTTCGCCAGAGAAATTTCTCAAATAAATTTACACCGTCGATCTAAGTCCACAGATCGGATGGTGTGGAGTGCGTCTCCCAGTCGTCCCCGCCAGCTGTTCACCACTCTAAAAAACTGATGGTATCCATCGCATTGCCCTTAGGCGAAAATCTGTTTTCCCCCGATCGCCAGCGATTCCATACACTTACCGCCACGTGTCCTGGGTACCGTTTGGAAAACTGCCATCCATCACGCATTATCGTTCAGACGAGGATGCTGAGCGATATCGATGTGGACCGTCTGATCTGAAGCCGCCCATCCAACATCTATCGCTCGATGAAGATGCTCGATGCTTAACGTAGTCCCGGTGTGGCTTTAAATCAATCTCCGTCGTCGATCTGATTTGCAGATCGACGGTCCATATTCCATCGCCCTATTCCCTCCGTTTGACTTTCAACCTCCACTCCCGATCGTCGATCTCTGCACGATCGATGGCTTAGATTCAATCTTCTTCCGCCCCTTCTACAATCTCTCCCGATAAATCTCAACCGTTGGATGATGCCATCCAACGGCCGCGCTTCCTCCAGACGTCCTTTGAAGTAGTTGGCCCTATATATTACATAGGATTTTGTAATTATTGTTTTTATTTTGCAGGGTTTTAAGTGATTTTCCGCCATTTCTAAAGAAAATTCAAAAGAAGAGGGTGACGACCCTCTCACCTTCGATTCATCTCAGAAATCATTTGCAGGTTTCCACTTTCACGTTTCATCTGTGTTTATCCAAGCACTGATGCCACATAACCCTGCGTGACCCTGCATATCAGCAAAAACCATGGATTTAACACAGTGAAAGAGTATCAACACAGAAAACCAGAAATATACCAGGATAGAAGATTGAAGACAACTATTGCATGGATTACGTCTAAGATGCTTATCAAAAGCCTAAGCCCCAAATAAAACACAGTTTACATAAAACCTAAAGTGTTTTATCAAGCAGGAATGCCTCCACCGCCACAATCTGAGGAAAATTGATTCCTCTCATCTACCACAGTGCCACCTGTTCCTCAAAGTACTCAATCAGAGGCCGAAGTTATTGATCAAATGAATATTTTTCGCCTCAGCGCAGCTAGAGAGTTACTTCTGTAGGGGATATTAATACAAAAAATATCAGCAAAGTAACCCCGACATCACACAGAGCCTCAAAGGTCAACAAAAGCTCCCACCGAGCTTAATATTTATGTAGAACATTTAATACAGAGTACACATATGTAAGTTTATTAATTGAGCCCCTCAAAAGGCCAAGAAACCATTAACTCTGTATTAATTGTAATTGAGATCTTTTGTCAGATCTCACCTCCTCATTCTTCTATATATACTTCTTCAGAAGATGAGTGAGGGGTTGGTTGTAGAACTTTGATATACATTTGAGATTAAACTTCTGATTGTACATAGTATTCACTGGCTCTTGGAGCTCTGCTGGTGATAGATAGGTTAGGCTGAGATGTGTAGATAGTTGCTAATCTAAAGCACTAGACTTAAAGTTGTAACTGGTTTGAAGCATCAATACAAGCTGATTTATGGGATCTTGGTCTATGTTGACGGTGATGTTTTTCTTATTGTAACCTATTATTTTGTTTCTGTTTCCATCTGTGTTTCATATTCTCTTATAAAGAACAACATGCATAGAGTTAGGACCTACTGTATATCAGTAACCTTCTCTGACTGGAAATATTTATCTGAATGTTTTCTTCTAAACTGTGTTATTTAAGAATGATTTAATTCAGTTTAAGCATAGGAATGTTGGCGTTCCCTCGTCTTGTTGTCTTAGCTGAATTTTATTCTTAGATGTTATTTTCAGTATATGTTTAGTGAAGATGAACTGAGGAAGATATGGTGAGCCCTGGTCCCAGTTTGATCCCCATAAGCTATCTGGATGTTTCCCTTGGAATGTGTTAAAAGTTGGCTAGTTTCAAAGTACTTACCAGATCTTAGGCCATTTTTTTGTTATCTTTGTATTTGTCTTGAAAGTAACCAAGTAAAGAAGAGCTAGGAGAGGATTTGTGGTGAGCCCGGCCCGCTAGTTTCTACTCTAAAGGTTGCTTCCAAGTTTCCCTTTGTTTTGATATGTGTTCTATTGAAAGTGTATCAAAGGCTGGCTATTTTAAAAGTACTTACCAGATCCTAGTTTACTTTTATGTTTTTCTTGAGTCCATGTCAAAGGATGACTAGTTTAAAAGTACTTATCAGATCCTGGGCTGCTCTTGTTTTGCATCTTTTTATCTCTCCTTATTGTATCATTCCATTCCCTAAATCAAAATCCAAAGAGATCCTTAGACATAGATGACTTGCCCCATGGACCACTCTTGCCTCTTGCTGTTCCAATTAAACCCTATTATGACTCCATAACCCGATGGACTAAAACCTGCAATTGTCTATATTTTTGGTCGAAGCTTAATCTAATTGCCTGCAACTTCTCACCTTTGAAAATTTTTGCACTCAGAACTTTCCACCTTGAACAGTAATCATGCTCAACCACCCAAAAAAAAAACAAACCCTTGGCCTTCATAACTAGCCTAATATCATAACCCCAAACTTCAAAGACAAATCCATCTTTGAACATATTGGAGAGATCCCTCTCTGGATTCAGGAGGGCTAGATCCTAGAATCCCAAAGTTGGTTGAAACGATGTTTCTTCTGCAGTTTTAGTCTTACCAATCTGCTAAAATTACAGATCCCTAACACTGCCTTTGCAACCCATTTTAGTTAAAGCAACATCTCAGTATTGGGGCCTTGATTTTATCGGTGACATTCACCCATAATCTTCAACTTAGCAGAAGGGGGTATTTGACAGCAACCAAATATTTCCAAAAATGGATCGAGGCAATTCCCACTAGACATGCCATTGACGCGGTAATCATTCAATTCCTTGAGTCTAATATTTTGTCATGGTTTGGTTGTCTGTGGAAGATAATCACAGACAATGTAGATACCTATATTTCTATGACAAGTTTCATATCAAGCTTGGTCACTCCACAAATTATTATCTTCAAGGTAATGGGATGGCTGAATCTTTCAATAAGTCATTGGTGAACATCATTACAAGGTTGTTGGAAGGAAATAAGAGGAATTGACATAAGAAGCTAATAAATGCTTTATGGGTGGACAGAGTAAGTATAAAAAATTACATCGGTATGTATCCCTTATAGTTAGTATATGGAGTGGACACAATATTTCCTACCTCTCTTGTTGTTCTAGTTACGGATATTTTGCAAGAAGTGGAAAACAAGTCGAATGACATAAAAATAAGAATCAAGAAAATGATCTATTTACAACAATCGCGAGAGGAAGTTTTCCAGAACACAACTAAGCTCCAAGATAAAATAAAAAATATATATGATAGGAAAAATAAGGTGGATGACTTGAGTGAAAGAGATATAATTCTTTGATGGGATGCCCAGAATGAAGAGAAGGGAAAACATGGCAAGTTTGAAAACTTGTGGAAGGAACCGTACAAAATTTCAGCTTTCATAGGAAGGAATGCATTCGTGTTGCAAGAAATTGATGGAAAATATTGTTCGGCAAGACCAATTAATGGTAGGATCTTGAAGCACTACTATTCCTAATTTTTTCAGAATTTTATTATCATCATTGTACATACGAGTTTATTTTTCTAGAAAGTGTGAAGGAGTTGTCGTCGAGACTTGAAGCCCGAGGTGAAGGCCATATGGTTTCTCTGATCAACTTCTTAAAAATTTTGTAAGTTGATTTCAATTTGTCAAGTCATGTCAGTTTTTTCAGTATTTTTGGTCTAAATATTTTTAGTTTCGAGTATTTTTTTTTTTTGACTCCATGCCCAATGGACAAGGCTACTTGGCCTACGGTGTTCTTGACACCTACTAAGGAGTTTCCATCCCCAACTAGAGCCAATGTTAGTGTCTATCAGTCTCGTCAATCACAAGTGATAAAATTATGCTTTTCATATGGTCAATAGGATCATAGGTCAAATTTTTATAGTTTTAGTAGGACTTCAAATACAAATTTGGTCACTCGTTAGTTGTTCTAGATGTGTTACTACTCCCTTCATTTCATGGTCACATTTTCATTTTGGTCATACCATCACTTATTGTGATGAATCATTAGTGAAATGTCTTGATCTCCATCTTAATCAACATCTCATGGTCAATCATGTTTCAAGATCCAAATCATCATTTCCATACTCCATTAGGTGTCATCATTAGGGTCAAGTCATCAAAAATTTCATGTAAATGAGTCGTTTCACCATCAAAATCATTATATGGAGGAGTAGTAAAAGGGAAAATTCATCAATAAAGGTTAATAAGGTATATTTTGTCTTATTCATGATTTAATATATGTAAAAACTTTCTAAGCTGCACCAAGCCATCTCATCAAATGGTGAAAAGACATGGTGGGGACACATCACCACCAAGAGAGAAAATCGATTTCCAAGCTACAAAAGGACCAAAATCTCATGTCATTTTCTCATTCCAACTTCAAGAAAACTCTCTCCACTTTCAAAGAGAATTTTCACCCTTAGAGAAGCAACTCCTTTCTATGAAAGTGCCAATCCTCCTATGCATTACGCTTTTCACTGGAATCGCTACGCTTTTTCCAAAGTCTATTGGGATTTCTCAAAGGAGAACAATTCTTCAATTCAAAGGGTTTTCTTCAGTATCCATAGGTGTCATCTCATCAAATATAGGTAATTGAGGCTTTCATGCCCCTCCTTCACCTTCCTTTCTCTTCATTTTATCATTGAGATCTTCGAATTCCCTCTTCTATGGTTTTTCATATTTTTCTTGGTTTCATAGTCTCTTTAATAAAATTTCTGAGACAAACCCTTAAATTTGAGCTCATTTACCTTCCCCTACCTTTTATACACATTCCTAAACATCTTACCTCACCCCTTTCCATCAATTGTATCATTTTTCCCAAAACCCTATCCTATACTACACATTTCTAGGTTACGGCTATGTTTTTCAATTTTACACCCTTTCCCCTCATCCATTTCCTAAAATTCCACTTCGCCCCACTCCCATACATATATCCCTACCCCCATAAATTTTCCCAAGAATTTAGAAACCCTACAAACCATTCATTCCCCTCCATTTCCAAAACTTCCTAAAATCCCCTGTTTTCCCCTACACTAAACCCTAATTTCCCCTCCCTTTGAGCTAGGGTTTACTATAGATTCAAAGAATATAGAGAAGATGAGGTATAAGGGAGTCCAAATCTATAGGTATGAGCCCATTACACCGATGTCATGACTACACCATTCCTCAAAAAATCCTTCCAAGATGCAAGTTACATTGCCTTTTGCCAAAGTGTTGAAGAACTTGGTTTCAATGATAAACTAACAAGCACCTTTGCCAATGGTTTAAGGAGAGATAAGGTTACAATTGCAAGGATTTTGTTCACTCTTTCATTATAGGCTATCTCCATGGCTACAAGTATTCAAAACATTGGTGAGCTTTGGTTCAAGAAAAGAGACATTGACCTTGAAAACTACAAGATGTACTTGAAACCTGCATACAAATCTTATCCAAAGTTCACTTTTCCATTTAGGAACCAAAGGTCTCAAGAGGGAATTTGAGCAGCAAAGGGAACCATCACCACCATTGAACCAAAAATACTTTGATGACCTAATGGCAACAGAAATTGAGCAAAAAAAGGAGTTTTGGCTTGAAAATGTCAATTGCTACCAGGAGAAGTTTCTTAAGATACATAAGAGGAACAAAAATATGTAGAGGCACATTTCCATGCACTAATACACAAGGAACAAGATCTCCCAAATTAGAATCAAGCAATTGAAGAAGAAACTCAAGAAAACTATAATGAGGAGAAAGGAGAAGGACAAGATTGAATTGTTGGCTGAGGCATCCCTCATTGCATGGCACATCATCTCCTAGCTTCATAGTTCAATTTTGAGGCAATTTTGAGAAAATTTTGTTAAATTTTGAATTTTTGTGGCTTTTGGCCTAAACAGGAAACACAGTTAAGCAAAAAGCGCAATGCCTTAGCGCTGTGATTTTTCCTCAGACCTATAAATGCAAAAATTTTCATATGGATGGACATATAATTGCCTACACATGTTAGCTATGTATTTTTGGTGCCTTGTTGGCAAACAGGTTGGGAGAAAAGTCCCAAAAACATGGAAAAAATTCACTTTCTGCCACTATTTTGACCTAGGCGATGCACTTATGGAGTGACCTTGGTAGAATGAGTTTTTCTCTATCTTGGAGAGGCCATTTTTCTTCCTTGAGGTGTCTAATGACAACTAGACATCCCAAGCTTTCCATTAGTACCTTCATAGCTAGATTTGGAGCATCGTAAGGCCTTCAAAAGTCTCCTCAAAGTTGGCATTGCGCTTATGTCTGATGGCATTGCGCTTATGTCTGTAGGCACTGCGGTTATGCTTGTTCATCATTTTCTCAAGGTTTTTCCAGAAAATCTTGGTTTTTATGATGTAATACCTTTAGTTTTGAGTTGAACTAATGTAATTGAAGGTAAATATGGTTTTTAGAGTCATTTTTATGTAATTATGAGCTTCATTTATGTGGGTAGTTCAGTCAAAGTCTATTAGGAGGGTTTATTTAGACCCCCCTAGTCATTAGGATATGGTTGGAGACATTTATGTAAGTTGTTCCTAAACTGAGGGATTCAACCCCTGAGAGAGGGGAAGTTTTTTTTTATCTATATGTATGTGGTTTTCAATCAAACTGAGGGTTGGACGTGAGAGAGTAGGAGGGTTGGACTCTTGTGTATAGTTGATACTTTCAGAAATACAGGTTCAGTTGCAGCACATATTTAGGGATTCACATGGTATGGTATATGGCATATTTTTTTCAATAGTTATTTACTTTTATGAATGCTTGATTAATATCCTTTAGATATCTATTCTCTTCAGTGGCTTTCCTTTAATATGTTAAACAAAAATATTTATATTCATGCTCTGTTTTGGTAGGAAGCTCATGTTTGTGTTAATAATCTGCTGATAAATGAATTCATGATGAAAATGCTCATTTTTATCGTCTGTATCTCCACCCTGCACTACAACTGAAAAACCATAAGGTGCCATAGAAACATATCTACCATGCCCCTTTGTATCCCTACAACTATAATCCTTCAAATCTGACCTATTTTCTTTGCCTTTCCTCCTAATCCAAAAAAAACCCTAAATTTTCTAAAACCTTTGACATAACATACCTAGCCTAAAATAAATTCTTCCTCCAGTTAATATTTGGTTGTGATCATAGTGAGAGCCCTCTTTGGTTTGGTAGGGTTGGATGCCAAACTAAAATATTGGTTTAAGGTTACCTTCGTCGCTTTCCATTCTCATCCTTAAGACATTATGGAGGATAACAATTATGGAATTGTTGACGGGGAATGAAAGACTACATCTTCCCTTTGATTTTAAGAAAAAATCATTTAGATCTAATCTTGTGGGTGAGAGGACTTAGTTTTCAATAATGTTGACTCATATTTGCAAAGTGCAGTTTTCATAACTGCCTCTGAAGAAAAATTTCACAAGATCAAACCTTGATCTGAATCTACCATCTCTGGATGAAGATCCTGAGAGGATCCTGAAGAAGAAAAGGTCACAACTCCAACAAGCTAATCCAAGTTCACCATCACCATCACTGGTAAGATCTGTTGCACTTCCCGTTGATTTTACTGCTTTAGAAGATTTACCTTTTGACACCAAGTTTGAGCTTTAATTATTTAGAACTAAATTTGAAACCTCACTTTCAGAGGTATTATATGATCCAATAAAATTTGAATTAAATCCATAATCTTTAGATTTTTCATATGAATTTGATAGTGTATTATTCCCAGATGGGGAATGCAGAAGTAACAATGTAGAATGTTAAGAAAATAACACAGATCATATTTTATAAAGCAGGAGGACAATATGGAGACCTTTCATTTGTCATTACAACAACAAAATACATGTTAAAAATGGCCCATAAGATGCATGACAATAAAATACAACTTTCCAATGACAGAAATCCCTCAAATGGAGGTGCTACAACCATATATTAAGACAGAAAAGCCTTACAACGTTATTTTATTGGCTCTGCAACAACTGTAGATTACACTTCATATCTAGAGCAAGTACTTGAAAAAAATGTTAGATCTATAGCAGATCCATGCACTATACAAACTCCTTTAAAGAACCCCCTTGGGGTTTTCAGCAAAACACCATGTACAACTTGTAGATCTGAGATCTAAGATTTCATATCTACAGAAATATTCATATTTGGAAAGTGGATCTGATCTTATATAAACAATAAAATGATATCCTCCAAGAGATATCCAAAGTGAAGGGAAGATCCCCAACACTAGGAAATCACTCTCCAACTTGTGTGTTGAACCACCCTGAAACTGCACCTAGAGAAATAACGCAGATCTAGATCTATAATTTGTTGTAGGGATCAAAATACAATTTTCTTGCAACCAAGATATGAAAATGATGCTCAATATCTTCAATAATTTCATCCCAATGAAGTAGAACCCTCCTCCACTGAAAAGAAGCACTGAAATGGACTAGATCTGAAAGATATAATCTCCACTTTCTGCAGCTTGCAAAAAAAGTCAAACCCTCAACAAGATCTATGATGTAGTTGAAAGAAGAAGCTTGGACTTAAGCCAGATAGTGGAAAATGCAATAAAAACTCTCCCAAGAGCTACTCATTGGGAAGAGGTGGGATTCCCGATCAGGAATAACCAATGCTAAACAACATTCAATCTTAGCTAAATAGCAAGAGAAAGATATATGTATAACCAAGCCATATATTTAGAAAAATACGATAAACATCAAAAACCCTCTAATACTACCATCCCCTTAATTTTTATAGGACAAGAGCTTGCAAACCCCAAACCACAGCCAATGATAACACTTCTTTCACACAAGGCATCTCCATCTAAAACTACGTTGTGCCTCATTGATGACCACTCCTCCATGACAGAATTGTAGATTTGGTCAAGGTTGACCCAGTCAACATGTTTTAGCCCCTGTCCACACCTTAGGGTGCTTTATTAAGCTAAAAATATGATCCACTTTCACATGAGAAGTGGTTTTATTCACAATAAGGAGTTTTATTCACCTATCTATGTGACAGAACAAAATTTTAATATTCCCATTAGTTGTAGGCTAATGTAGGAATATTACAGTCCTCCCCTCCAAAATGTTGCTTGTCCTCAAGCAACTAGAAGGACATTGAAAATCTCCAATGGAGATGTCTCCTCCCAAGAATACATGTTTTCCTTTGGTGAATAAACCAAATAGCTTTCATCATGAAGAAGTGGGAGATATATGGAAAGAGTTATATGTTGTCCATTGGCCTCCTTAAGGCATGAGAGATGATAAATGTTGGGTGCTTCAACCCCAATGAGAAACTCCAATCTCAATGCTATCATCCAAACAAAGTAAGCCATCATTGATAGCTCATATAAACAGTCACGAATCCCTTGCTTATGCAATATGTAGGGGCTGCATGGCTGAAAATGAGAGATAAATTTGTTCAACTTATGTTGTCTCTCCCTCCATTTATGATAAATTTGGAGCTGCTGATCTGGGGATACAATAATCTAATCCTCATGAGACCAAAAGATACTTGGAATCTCATGATTCCACTCATTGGTTCTAAGAAACCTCCTTGCCCAATCGTCCGTGCATATAGTGAACAGAGTGTCATCACCATATGGGCTTCAAAAGAAATATGGACTAAGTGTCACATGAAATCTTGGATGGTGACAATAGTACCTCAATTGAGACCATCGTTGTTCTTCTCTTTGATGTCTCAAAACATGATATAATAAGTGGCCATCCAACCACCTCTTTTCTGCCATAAGATTCTCAAAATCTTGAAAATAGTAGAGGATGTTAGGTGTTGGCTGAATATGATCCAAGAAAAACATGTATTGCCAAAAATCCTCCCATGTGAGAGGCTTCTCCCAAAGACATAATTCAATCACATGGCCCTTTTTATAAGGAAAAAAGTGATGTAATGTAGTAGCCATATAATTTCCCATCCTCCTCTTGAAGCATGAATAAATGTGTAATATTCCCAATTAGTCCTAAGCTAATGCGAATATTCATTTTTGTTTTATTTTTCTGTTTCATGAATAAAAATGTAAAGGAAGTTCATAAAACTCCTAAACAGTAAATAAATCAATGCCAAATGTGAAAAAGGCTAAATCTTGGCTATGTAAGCAAGTACGCTGGATATTTTGACTGGGTCAACCATGACCAAATCTACAACGTTGTCTTGGAGGAGTGGTCATCAATGAGGCACAATGTAGTTTTAGATGGAGATGGCTTGTGTGAAGGAAGCTATTTCATTGAACGTGGTTTAAGGTTTACAAGTTGTTAACTTATAAAAGGAAGAGGATGGCAACATGAGAGGTTTATTGAATGATATCAGATTTTGATGTATTGTTTGTTTAAACATACAATTTTCTTTGTCTTTTTAGCCTAGATTGAAAATTTTGTTTAGCATTAGGTGTTCCTGATTGGGAATCCCACCTCTTCCCATTGAGTAGCTCTTGGGAGTCATGTATTGCATAGTCCACTATCTAGCTGATGTCCAAGCTTCTTCTTCCAACAACAACGCAGATCCTGGTGAGGGTTTGGTTGTCTTTGAAAGCTACATGAAGTGGAGGATATATCTACTCAGATCTAGACCATTTCAGTGCTCCTTTTTAGTGGAGAAGTCTTCTATTCCATTGGCAAGAGATTATTGAACATCTTGAGCTTCATTTTCTAATATTGGCATGTGGCCAACCATGCTTTAAACCCTACAGCGTAGTTTTACTTCCAGATCTGCATGAGAGGACTTAGTTTTCAAGAAGGTTGACTCATATTTGCAAAGTGCATTTTTCAGAACTGCCTCTGAAGAAAAATTTCACAAGATCAAACCTTGATCTGAATCTACCATCTTTGGTCGAAGATCCTAAGAGGATCCTGAAGAATAAAAGGTCACAACTCCAACAAGCTAATCCAATTTCACCATCACCATTAGTGGTAAGATCTGTTTCACTTCCCACTGATTTTACTGCTTTAGAAGATTTACCTTTCAACACCAAGTTTGAGCTTTCATTTTTTAGAACTAAATTTGAAACCTCACTTTTAGAGGTATTATATGAACCAATAAAATTTGAATTAAATCCATCATCTTTAGAGTTTGCATATGAATTTGATAGTGTATTATTCCCAAATGAGGAATGCAGAAATACAATGCAAAACGTTAAGAAAATAACGTAGATCATCTTTTATAAAGCAGGAGGCCAATATGGAAACCTCTCATTTGTCATTACAGCAGAAAAATACATGTTAAAAGTGGCCCATAAGATGCATGACAATAGAATACAAGTTTCGAATGGCATAAATCCTTCAAAATGAGGTGCTACAACCATATATTAAGACAGAAAATCCTTACAACATCATTTTATTGGCTCTGCAATAGCTGTATATTACACTTCAAATCTAGAGCAAGTATTTGGACAAAAAATTATATCTATAGAAGATCCATGCACTATACAAACTCCTTTAAAGAACCCCCTTGGGGTTTTCAGAAAAACACCATGTACAACTTGTAGATCTGAGATCTAAGACTGTAGATCTACAGAAATATTCATATCTGGAAAGTGGATCTGATCTGATATAAACAATAAAATGATCTCCTCCAAGAGATCTCCAAAGTGAAGGGAAGATCCCCAACACTAGGAAAATCACTCTTCAACTGGTGTGCTGAACCACCTTGAAATTGCACCTATAGAAATAACACAGATCTAGATCTATACTTCACTGTAGGGATCAAAATAAAGTTGGCTTGCAGCCAAGATATGTAAATTATTCTCAATATCTTCAATATTTTCCTCCCAATGAAGTAGAACCTTCCTCCACTGAAAAGAAGCACTGAAATGGACTAGATTTGAAAGATCTAATCTCCACTTGCTGCAGCTTGCAAAAAAAAATCAAACCCTCAATAGGATCTGTGATGTAATTGAAATAAGAATCTTGGACTTAAGCTAGATAGTGGAAAATTAAATACAAACTTTCCCAAGAGCTACTCATTGGGAAGAGGAGGGATTCCTGATCAGGAACAACCAATGCTAAACAACATTCAATCTCAGCTAAATAGTAAGAGAAAGATATATGTCTAAACAAACCATATATTTAGAAAAATATGATAAACATTGAAAACCCTCTAATGATGCCATCCCCTTCCTTTTATAAGGCAAGAGCTTGCAAAACCTAAACCACATCCAATGATAAAACTTCTTTCACACAAGGCAATCTAAAACTGCGTTGTGCCTCATTAATGGCCACTCCTCCATGAAAACACTATAGATTTGGTGAAGGTTGATCCAGTCAACATGTTTTAGCCCCTGTCCACACCTTAGGGTGCTTTATTAAGCTGAAAATATGATCTACTTTCACATGAGAAGTGGTTTTATTCACAATACAGAGTTTTATGGGTCTCCCCACCCACTTATTCACCTATTTATGTGACAGATTTTTTTTTTAATATTCCCATTAGTTGTAGGCTAATGTAGGAATATTACATTCCTCCCCTCCAAAATGTTGCTTGTCCTCAAGAAACTACAAGGACATTGCAAAATCTCCAATGGATATGTCTCCTCCCAAGAATACAAGTTTTCCTTTGGTGAATAAACCGAATAGCTTTCATCATGAAGAAGTGGGAGATATATGGAAAGAGTTATACGTTTTCCATTGGCCTCCTTATGGCATGAGAGATGATAAATGTTGGGTGCTTCAACCCCAATGAGAAACTCCAATCTCCATGTTATCATCCAAACAAAGTGAGCCATCCTTGGTAGCTCATAGAAATAGTCACCAATCCCTTGCTTATGCAGTATGTAGGGGCTACATGGCTGAAAATGAGAGATAAATTTGTTCAAATTATGTTGTCTCTCCCTCCATTTATGATAAATTTGGAGTTTCTGGTCTTGGGATGCAATAATATAATCCTCATGAGACCAAAAGATACTTGGAATCTCATGTTTCCACTCATTGGTTCTAGGAAGCCTCCTTGCCCAATCCTCCATGCATATAGTGAACAGAGTGTCATCACCATATGGGCTCCAAAATAAATATGGAATAAGTGTCATATGACATCCTGTATGGTGACAACAGTCCCTCAATTGAGACCATCATTGTTCTTCTCCTTGTTGTCTCAAAACATGATATAACTAGTGGCCATACAACCACCTTTTTGCTGCCATAATATTCTCAAAAGCTTGAAAATAGTAGAGGATGTTAGGTGTTGGCTGAATATGATCCAAGCAAAACATGTATTTCCAAAAACCCTCCCATGTGAGAGGCTTCCGCTAAATACATAAGTCAACCATATGGCCCTTTTTATAAGGAAAAAAGTGATGTAATGTAGTAGCCATATAATGTCCCATCCTCCTCTTGAAGCATGAATAAATGTGTAATATTCCCAATTAGTCCTAAGCTAATGGGAATATTCATTTTTGTTTTATTTTTCTGTTTCATGAAGAAAAATGTAAAGGAGGTTCATAAAAATCCTAAACAGTAAATAAATCAATGCCAAATGTGAAAAAGGCTAAATCTTGGCTATGTAAGCAAGCACCCTTGGGTGTGAAAGGGGTTGGATATTTTGACTGGGTCAACCATGACCAAATATACGATGTTGTCTTGGAGGAGTGGCCATCAATGAGGCACAACGCAGTTTTAGATGGAGATGGCTTGTGTGAAGGATGCTATTTCATTGAAGGTGGTTTAGGGTTTACAAGCTCTTAACTTATAAAAGGAAGAGGATGGCAGCATGAGAGGGTTGTTGAATGATATCAGATTTTGATTTATTTTCTATTTAGACATACAACTTTCTTTGGTTGTTTAGCCTAGATTGCAAATGTTGTTTAGCATTGGGTGTTCCTGATCGGGAATCCCACCTCTTCCCATTGAGTAGCTCTTGGGAGTCATGTATTGCATAGTCCACCATCTAGCTGAAGGCCAAGATTCTTCTTCCAACTACAACGCAGATCCTGTTGAGGGTTTTTTTGTCTTTGAAAGTTGCAGCAAGTGGAGGCTAGATCTACTGAGATTTAGACCATTTCAGTGCTCCTTTTCAGTGGAGAAGTCTTCTATTCGATTGGCAAGAGAGTATTGAACATATTAAGCTTCATTTTCTAATCTTGGCATGTGGCCAACCATGATCTAAACCCTACAGCATAGTTTTACTTCCATATCTACATTTTTCCTATATGTGTTGTTGCAGGGTGTTTTGGCACACCATTTGGATAGCTGGTTTTCAAGTGTTGGGGATCTGCCCTTCAATTCGGAGATCCATTGGAGGGGATCTATTTCATGTTCATATCAGATCTGATCTGCATGCTTCTGTACATTTTTGAATCACTGAATATTTATGCAGATTTGCAACTTAGATCTTAGATCTACTTCATGTACATGGTGTTTTTCTCAAAACCCCAAGGGGGATTGTTAGAAGAGCCTCTATAGTGTATGTATATGTTATAGATCTGACATTTCATGCATGTATATGCTCTAGATCTAAAGTGTAATCTTCTGCTGCTGTAGCTCAATAAAATAACGTTGTCAAGCCTTCTTCAGTCTATACATGTGATTGCATCACCTCTTTTTGAGGATTTTCTTCTATTGGTGACTTGTATTTCTAGCTATGCATCTTATGGGCCTCATTATACATCTATTTTTCTGCTGTAAATACTTTTGAAAGGTCTCTTTATTGGCCTCCTACTTTTTCCTTGATGATCTGCATTATTTTCCTACATATCTATCTTGTATTGTTGCATTCCCCATTTGGGAATATTACAGTGGTATCGAAGCATCATCTTGGCACAGCCTGTGATTTTTAAGAAGCCAATATGTCTTATGAAGAAGAAGAACCTCTGACTAACAGAGAGAAGAGGTATCTAAAGAGAAGACACAAGAATACATTTGATTACACCAATGACAATGAAGACAAGGGTAAAGCCCCTGTATTTGGAAGTGAAGAAGAAGAAAAGGATTTTCCTAAGATCATTTTAAGAGCCATGCAAGATCTTTATAGAGAAATAATAGAGATGATATTGGATAGTATCAAAGAATCCCTGAAAGGATTTCATCTTAGAGAAAGCTCTGGCATGTCTCATCATAGGAATGATCAACCAGTGCATCAACCACAAGTTTCCCAACACTCTACCATGCCTACCTTTTTTGCTGTGGGAAATGAAGGGTTTCAAGATCAAGATTCCCTTGAAGACTATTTTGAAGAATTTGAGTCTCAAAATCAGAGATTCAAATATCACTTGAGTTTTCAGGAGTTTTTTCACCTCAAGGACAAAATAAGACCAAGGCATCATCATAGAAGTGGTGGATTCATTCAGAATCATGATCGACATCACTCTATGGGAAGATTATTTTTACCCAACTTTGATGGGTCATCCAATTGTTCTGCCAAAGCATGGGTATAAAAAATTGACATCTACTTTCAGTTGAACAAGGTTCCAGAGATGGAGGCTATCAATATTGTAGCGCTGCACTTTGAAGGGAAAGCACGTGATTGGTGGTTCCATGGCTTGTCTACATTGGATCACTCCAATGTGACTACTAATTTAGAGTTCACTAGAAGGCTGGTGGAAAGATTTGATAGAAGAGATCCAGAGGCACCATTCATGAGCCTTGCAAAGTTGAAACAATCAGGTAATACAGAGTCTTATATTTCTGAATTTTTAATATTATCTGTTATGGTTCCTGATTTGTCTACAACAAGAAGGGTGTACATGTTCATTGATGGTTTATATGAACCTCTTCATGGGTTACTTAAATCCACCAAGCCCACTACCCTCCATAATGATATTGAAAGGGCTAGAGACCTTCAATATGCCTTGCCAAAAGCAAATTCAAGCTTTTAGCAAAAGCCCTCTTTCCCTTCAAAGGGAAAGGAAGAAAAAAATGCTCCTTGCAAGGAGAACTCATTCAAGAAGCCTCTTCATGATGAAGTCCAGAGAGATCTAAGAAAAACGAAGCTATGCTTCACTTGCCAAGAATCATGGGCACCTGGATATAGATGTGTTTCTAGAAAAGCACATTACATAGAGGTCTTCTTAGATGTTGAGGAGGAAGAAGAAGATGAACCAAGAACATGTCACAGCGTTGACACTGCAGAAGGAGAGCCAACACCATCAGGAGACAGGAATGGAGAATTTTATCCTATTGGGGGGGCTCTTGCATATTTTAGAGGAGTACCTAAGTACTTGACCTTAAGATTTAAAGGTTTCATCTTTAATTAGAGGGTTTTTTTTCTGATTGGTAGTGGGGCTACCCACAATTTCATTGATGCCCAACTAGTGCAAAGGAGGGCAATACCCACTGATGCTTTTGAGGGATTCTCTGTTTTGGTCCTACGAGATAGAAAAATGCAATGCATGCATTATGTCCCATCAATTTCATTCACCATGGGAACTTATAGTTTGGTTGATCACTTCTTTATGGTTGACATACCTGACACCAATGTGATTTTGGGTGTTCAATGGTTGATTACATTATGGAAAGTCACCACTGATTGGGAGGCTTTACAAATGGAATGGGTGGACAAGAAGAGTGGTGAAATTAAAATGATCAAAGGCATGAATACATACCCCTCACATACCACTTTCACAAAAATATCAGAGATGGATTTGCGCAGTGTAAGCAAGGACCATACAGTCCCATCTATCATGCTCATGAGGTTGCTGCATGGGACATTTTTATCTAGTGGCAAAACACCTGGGAGGCCACCTGATTCAGATTTTGTGGGAAAATATCTCGCAACATGATTCTCCAAGCTTAGATCCAGGAGGGATGGGAGCATTGGAAGACAATGATACAATGCTGGGAGTCTTGGGTAGGCTCAAGGAAGAGGGATATCTTCTCCCCTTATCATCATCACCCACTCTCATTTATGATTCTGCGTTGTGGGAGGATAATAAGGGAAGTAATTACCTTCCAACACATAACTTTGGCATGGGATATTTCAAGGAGGAGAGAAGCCACATGATAGACATTTCAGTTGATAGATTATCAGCGTTGTCATTGTTGGGCAGTTTAGATCCATATTGGAAATCCCAACTGTTGGTGGATTATTCCAAGGATCTTCACACTTGTATGATACTTGATGACCAGCTGCATGAAGAGGTCCATTTAGTCCAAGGAGGATTCATCTATCATCATGGTAGGATCTTCTTGTCTAGAGCCTCCATGCTCAAGGATAAGTTGTTACAAAGATGTTATGAAGGGTTCTATTTCAGCCACATATGTTCCATGAATATCTACAACATGATCATGAGGAGCTTTGATTGGGAAGGCTTGAAAGGAGAACTACATCAACATTTTCAAGAATTCCTGAACCATGTGGAGTTCGGGTAGCAACATGACTCTATGAAAGAGTTATTTCAGCCATCTCTTCCTTCTTTTGAGAGAGGAGATAGATCTATGCACCAATCCATTTGTATGAGGAGGATTGTTGGTGAAGAACATACTCATGTAAAACTTTTTTTATTTTTTGATTGTATGCATTCATTCAACATGTTATGCAAGCCATGAATCCAAGGAGGAGTATTATATCTTGTAAACTTCATGGACAACATTGCGCCACAAAAATTTCTGAATTTTTCCACTCGCTTGGAGGGCAAAGGGAGATTTCTCATCATGATGGGTGCTTTCCTAAGGCACCAAATATATCTCACACCTTCAGCCATAGTGAGATAACATGTGCAGCAACTAAGTGGTGGGGAAACCACTTACCACATCTAGATCTGATGCAGGCAGGAGATGCACTGCGCTGGTTCCACATGTGGGACTATCACCCACCTCCATATGCAAAAATTTCTATTTGTATGTATGTAGTTTTTCTCCCATACATTGATGATATGCTTGTACTTTTTATGGGAATGTATGGAGGGAGCATAGGAGGTATGAATATGCCCTATGGGATTGAGGTTCTCCAAGTATCTTATGCTACATGTTTCGGGGAGGACATTGGGCAAGCCATGTTTGTTTCATTTGATTTATTGTCTCCTTATGGGATTGACTATTTACATCTCATGAGAACTTTGGAGGAACAATTCATGGAGGGTTGGATCGGTGAACACTTAGCTTATGGAGGAAGATTATCACATGATGGTGTCACCAATGGAGGAGGAGAAGAGTTGCAACACTCACCTTATCAGTTGCTTGAGGACAAGCAACATTTGGGAGGGGAGGACTGTAATATTCCCAATTAGCCCTAAGCTAATGGGAATATTCATTTTTGTTTTATTTTTCTATTTCATGAATAAAAATGTAAATGAGGTTCATAAAACTCCTAAGAAGTAAATAAATCAATGCCAAATGTGAAAAAGGATAAATCTTGGCTATCTAAGAAAGCACCCTTAGGTGTGAAAGGCGCTGGATATTTTGACTGGGTCAACCTTGACCAAATCTACAACGTTGTCTTGTAGGAGTGGCCATCAATGAGGAACATCGTAGTTTTAGATGGAGATGGCTTGTGTGAAAGAAGCTATTTCATTGAAGGTGGTTTAGGGTTTACAAACTCTTAACTTATAAAAGGAAGAGGATGGCAACATGAGAGGGTTGTTGAATGATATCAGATTTTGATGTATTGTCTGTTTAGACATACAACTTTCTTTGGCTGTTTAGCCTAGACTACAAATTTTGTTTAGCATTGGGTGTTCCTGATCAGGAATCCCACCTCTTCCCATTGATTATCTCTTGGGAGAGTCTTGTATTGCATAGTCCACTATCTGGCTGAAGGCCAAGCTTCTTCTTCTAACTACAACGCAGATCTTGTTGAGGTTTTGGTTATCTTTGAAAGCTGCAACAAGTGGAGGCTAGATCTACTCAGATCTAGACCATTTCAATGCTCCTTTTCAGTGGAGAAGTCTTTTATTGTATTAGAAAGAGAGAATTGAACATCTTGAGATTCATTTTATGATCTTGGCATGTGGCCAACCATGCTCTAAACCCTACAACGCAGTTTTACTTCCAGATCTACATTTTTCCTGTAGGTGTTGTTGAAGGGTGTTTTGGCACAATATTTGGAGAGCTCGTTTTCAAGTGTTGGGGATCTACCCTTCGCTTTGGAGATCCATTGGAGGGGATCTATTTCATGTTCGTATCAGATATGATATGCATACTTCTGTACATTTCTGAATCACTAAATATTTTTGTAGATCTGCAGCTTAGATCTTAGATCTACTTCATGTACATGGTGTTTTTCTCAAAACCCCAAGGGGGATTGATAGAAGAGCCTCTATATTTTATGGATCTGTTATTGATTTTAAATTTCATGCACTTATATGCTCTAGATCTAAATTGTAATATTCTGCTACTACAACTCAATAAAATAATGTTTTCAAGCCTTCTTCAGTCTATACATGTGATTCCAACACCTCTTTTTGAGGCTTTTCTTCTGTTGGTGACTTGTATTTCTAGCTATGCATCTTATGGGCCTAATAATACATCTATTCTACTACTGTAAATACTTTTTAAAGGTCTCTTTATTGGCCTCCTTTTTCCTTAATGATCTACATTATTTTCCTCCATATCTGTCTTGTATTGCTGCATTCCCCATTTGGGAATATTAAAAAATGTGGGAAGTTTCATTCCCAATGGACACATCCAACCTATGTGTCATCCCTCCAACCATTTCCCCAACAAAATTAAGATCATCATAATCATGTGGGATCAAAACCAGTGATACATAAACAAACAAATTCAATGATGGAGGTGGATCATAGTCCCATATGTGGAACCAGTGCAGTAGATCTCCTGACTGCATCAGATAGTGATTTGGTAAGTGGTTTTCCCACCACTTAATTTCTGCCCAAGTAATCTCACCATGGCTGAAGTTGTGAGATATATTTGGTGCTTTTGGAATGCACCCATGATGATACAATACCTCCATTTTCCCTCTAACGGAGTGGCAATGTTCGGAAATGTTTGTGGCCCAAATTTGGCCATGAATTTTGTATGGAATAATACTCGTCTTAGGAGCTATGGCATACACATACATGAAAAAATAATACAAGTAATAATAAAATGAATCATGAGATACAAAATCAAATTCTTCACCAAAATTCCTCCACATACAAATGGAGTGGTGCATAGATCTATTACTTCTCTTTCCAAAAGAGGAAAGAGGTGGCTGAATTGAATCCTTCATAGATTCATGTATCTTCCCCATCTCCACACAGTCCATGCATCTCTAAAAATGCTAATATAATTCCTCTTCAAAGCCTTCCCAAGTGTAGAACTCCATGATAGTGTTGAAATCCTTCATAGAATAAGTATGGCTAAAAAGGAATTCTTCATGTGCTCTTTGTAGCAGCTTCTCCTTGAGCTTGGAAGCTCTAGATAATAATATCCTACCATGATAATAGATGACTTCATCTTGGACTGAATAGCCCCCCTCTTGTAGATGGTCATCAAGTATCATGCATGTGAAAAGATCCTTTGAATAATCCACCAATAGCTTGGATTTCCAATATGGAACTAAGCTTCCCAATAATGACGGCGTTGTGGAAATATGAAATGAAGTATTTGCAATATCATAAATCTCCTCTTTGACATGTTCAATTCCAAAGCCACATGTTGGATTAATATCACTCCACCTTTGTTGCCTCTCTTGCAGCTGATCTTGCTCAAGACAAGATTGAAGTACATGGAAGTCAACCTCCTTTTGAAATGTCTCTTTCTTCCAAAACTTCCATAGTTTGGCCCATGCATGCAAGAGTGTTAATACCCTCTTTTCATATTCAGAAATATTTCTCATGTGTAGAAGTATCATTTGCTACCCCAAAACTATGGAGTGGCCATTTGACACCATGCTCATGTCATTATAGATTTGTAAGTCATTTTCCAATGCAGATAGCTAAGTGGGATACGGCAATGTCCAACTCAGAAAATTGATCATCTCTCCTTGGAACCCGTCAAAGGTTCTCAGCACTTTGGTAGCTCCTCCCATGGATCCTTCCTTAGACAAATATGTCACCGTTGCACTAATTTGAGAGAAAACTTTATTTATCTTCCAATCAGGGGGTCTCCCTGGTGGAATGCCTCAATGTAAAGAGACATCAAAATCTAAAGTATGTTGTATAAATGAGTGGATTGATGTGCACCTCCCTTTACTGCATAAACCAGTCTCTTTCTTCTACATATAAACCCCTAGAAACAAACAAGGGTGCATGCTCTACATCCTTGGATGTTGATCCATCCTTCCTCCTCCTCCTTAGATCAAGGTGTTACTACCCATTACTACTGTCACATGAAGCTCCTTGGGAACCTTTTACAAAGATGCAAAAGCTCCTCCTCTTGAAGCAATAACTTCATGCACATCCCCATGTGGTGATGGTTCTTCTTCTAAAGTGACAACGTTTTTACTGCCTTCCTGCCCTTTCTCCTCATCAATATTTTAGAATACCTCATCAAAAATGAGAGTCCCTAGATCTTCGTCTTCCCTTGAAAGAGAAATCTCCATGTCTTCCTTTTGAGAAGAAATCTCTTCATGCAATGGCGATCTTGCCCTTTGCAAGGTATCACACAAGTTTTTATCCCCTTTAATAGAAATCTGAAGTGGAGTTGGTGTAATAGATATTTCCAACTCAAGAAAAGGTTTTGAATGCTCATGCTTTGCTAACTCAATCAAAGATTTTTTAGATTGTTTTACATCAAATCTCTTCACTAATATCTTAGTGAATCTTGCATAAGTAGATATATTTGAATTTCTTAATGAAAAAGATTCAAATAGCCACCAAGAATAAAATTTACCTTTAAGATACAGTGCTACTATCCTAAGGGCTTCCTCTTCTGAAAATTGATGTAGATGCAAATATGAGTCTAGCTAATATATTCAATCCTTGGCTGTGTATGTGGAGGATCCATCAAAATTTGGCATAAATAATCTACCTCTTCTGCTTCTATTATGCTTGCTGGGTCTTCTTTCCTCCTTGAGTTGGAAAAACTGTTGGAAGTTCAAGTGTTCCTTGAATCTCCAAGTTTTAGATTCATACTCTTGAAGATAATCACTCAAAGTCTCCTCCTTTGGTGCATCTTCTTCCTCCAACTCTCTTGCAGTAATCTGGGCATAGTATAATGTTGCAGATCTGATTGTGTGGTTGAATTCTCACACACATAATATGAATAACTGGGGCTTTATTCATGTGAAATATTCTTGAGGGATATTCATGTCTTTCCCTCCTCATCCCCTTTATTTCTCTTCTAAGCTCATGCATAGTTTGAAGAAGAAGTCTTGAGATCTCCTTCCCTTTCATACCTCCAGATAATGGGGTTTTACCCTTGTCTTCTTTCTCATCAGTATAATAAAATCTTATGTTTCTTATCTTTTGATACCTCTTCTCTTTGTCAGTAAGAGGCTCTCCTTCTTCAGAAGACATATTAGCTTTTTAGAATGCACAGGATTTGCCAAGATGATGCTCTGATACCACGGTAATATTCCCAAATGGGGAATGAAAAAATACAATGAAGAATGTTAAGAAAATAATGCAGATCATCTTTTATCAAGTAGGAGGCCAAAAAAAATACATTTCATTTGTCATTATATCAGAAAAATACATGTTAAAAGTGGCCCATAAGACGCATGACAAGAAAATACAAGTCTCCAATGACAGAAATCCCTCAAAATGAGGTGTTGAAACCATATATTAAGACAGAAAAGACTTACAACATTATTTTATTGGCTCTGAAACAGTTTTAGATTACACTTCATATCTAGAGAAAGTATGTGGACACAAAGTTAGATCTATAGCAAATCCATGCACTATACAATCTCCTTTAAAGAACCCCCTTGGGGTTTTCAGCAAAACACCATGTAGAACCTGTAGATCTGAGATCCGGGACTGCAGATCTACAGAAATATTCAGATCTGGAACGTGGATATGATCTGATATAAAAAATAAGATGATCTCCTCCAAGAGATCTCCAAAGTGAAGGGCAGATCCCCAACACTAGAAAAATCACTCTCTAACTAGTGTGTTGAACCACCCTGAAACTGCACCTACAGAAATATCATAGATATGGATCTATACTGCGTTGTAGGGATAAAAATACATTTGGCCTATAGACAAGATATGAAAATGATGCTCAATATCTTCAATACTATCCTCCCAATGAATTAGAACCCTCCTCCACTAAAAAGAAGCATTGAAATGGACTAGATCTGAAAGATCTAATCTCCACTTGCTGCAGCTTGCAAAAACAGTCAAACCCTCAACAGGATTTGTGTTGTAGTTGAAAGAATAAGCTCGGCCTTAAGCCAAATAGTGGACAATGAAATACAAACTCTCCCAAGAGCTACTCAATGGGAAGAGGTGGGATTCCCGATCAGGAACACCCAATGCTAAACATCTTTCAATCTCAGCTAAATAGCAAGAGAAATATATATGTCTAAACAGACCATATATTCAGAAATATATGATAAGCATGAACAACCCTCTAATGCTGCCATCCCCTTCCTTTTATAATACAAGAGCTTGCAAACCCTAAACCACATCCAATGATAACACTTCTTTCACACAAGGCATCTCCATCTAAAATTGTGTTGTGCCTCATTGATGGCCACTCCTCCATGAAAAAGTTGTATATTTGGTCAAGGTTGACCCAGTCAACATGTTTTAGCCCCTTTCCACACCTTAGGGTGCTTTATTAAGTTAAAAATATGATCCACTTTCACATGAGGAGTGGTTTTATTCACAATAAAGAGTTTTATGGGTCTCCCCACCCACTTATTCACCTATCTATGTGGCAGAACAAAATTTTAATATTCCCATTAGTTGTAGGCTAATGTAGGAGCATTATAGATAGTAATATTTGGTCACAATTCCACAAGCTTAAAAATTTAGCCAATACCTTGTAGTGCACCACCGAGAAATCCTTTACTCGGTATCAATAAGAAAGCTTTTTTGCCTCATCATTACCTTCATCATCTCATTCAACCACTACAACATCTTCGACACCTTCTTCATCACTCCCTCTAAAAGCACCTCTCATTGTTACTCCTGCACCACCTTCAGCAGCATTCATGGATATATTTGTCCCTCTAATCCTACCTGCCTGGCTCACTTCTCTACCTCAAGGGTATGATCAAAGGCTCCCTCTGTTTGATCGAAGTACAAAGGTTATATCCTGACAACATATTGTGAAGGTCATTGATTTCATTGATCTTTAAGAGATCGAAAATGAAGATGCAAAGATGAGGGTAATTGCCCAAATTTTTTCAGGGGATGTGAAGACATGGTTTCATAATCTAACTCCAAATTCAGTTGCAAATCCACAAAAAATTTCTGGTTTTTTTTAGCTAAATGGGAAGAAAAGAAGAATCCACTCTAGATTCTTGCTGAATATGATGCATTGAAGAGACATCCCAATGATTCCATCCAAGATTTCACTACCTGCTTCAAAAATACCTACAATTCAATTCCTAATGACATCAAGCCTCCTCTTGGCTTAGATTTTCTGCACTATTCAGATGCATTGGATCCTGATATGAAATATGAGCGAAGGGAAATAATTCCCAGAACTCTTCAGGAGATGCATAGAAATTTAGTGAATGTGGAGGAGAATTTGATGATAAAGAAGTAAAAAATGAAGACAAAAATATTGGTGACAATTAAGGAGGAGCCATCTACTTCTTCAGATGGTAAGTTGGATTATTTTATTAGAAATATGGAGAAAATGATGGACCAAATGATAGTGTCGAAGGGGCAAGAAGAAAATCAAATCCAGAATCTAAATTTCGGAGGAAGAAAACAATAGCAACCTCAACTTTGAATCATGGAAAGATAACAGAGAGGTCAGTATCAACAAGCTCAACAACAAATTAGAACACCACTTCAGCGAAACTATGCTCATGAAGAGGAGGAAGAAGTTGATATTGTTGAAGAGAATCATATTTTTGATAATGATGGGAAACCTATCTCTTAACCGAAGATGAAGAGTACACTCAAGAACTTGAAGTTGATCAATCTGATGATTAGAATCCCTATAAATGATGATATAATAGCAGTAGAGACAAAATATTATCAACAAGGTTTTCAGAATTCCATTAGCTCTATGCAAAGGAAATACACCTTGAGAAATATAAATGTGGCTATCAATTCAAATCCGAAGAAGCCAACATCTCCAAAGGATACTTAGCCCCAAAAACAAACCTCTACAAATCAGCAAAATATAAGGAGCATGATGCTACAAACTAGAAGAAGAACAACGAAGCATCGACCATCAATCCAAAGAAGGATAAAGAGACACAAACAATAAGTCAAAGAAAGGATATTCCTGCCAAAGATCAGTCCAAGTGTAGAAATTATACAACTAGCATGTATATCGTGGATTCACCTGATATAACAATGTATTAAATTTAGATATTGAATCGCTTCTATAAATATTTTGCGGAATTAAAAACACAATTGCTAATCACTTGAACATGAAGAAGAATCAAATCACACACAACACAGATAATTTCATGGGGAAATATTACAGCTAAAAACCCCACTATATTCTATTGTATAGGTTGGCTTGTGGTCTTTGTGAACGTATAAGGTTGTATCAGAAGTTAAGCTAAGGAAAAGTGGGAGTGACTAAAGTAAAGGAAAAACACTTCAAGCATGGGTTGGGAGGATGCCCCACAGTCAAAAGGTGAAAGAGCTTTTACCATCTACCTTTTCGCATCGCCAACCTTTCCGCCCATCACATTTCATACCATTTACCCTCCACTTTCTCATAACTAAAACTCACAATCTGCGATGTGCGGGCGGCCCCACTTCCGCCTTACCACGTCGCCTTCCAGCCATCGCACTTGACATATCGCCAACCACAACCTTTTCTCTCGCCTTCCCATATGTAAAACCTTCCAACTGTGATTTGCGATGTAAGTTGGAGCCCACCTCCGTTCTTCCACGTCACTCCTTCGCTCATCGCACTTTTCCCATCGCAAATTTCAATGCTTACCCTTCTCCTCTCATATATAAACCTTGGGGTTTGTGATGTGCAGGTGGCCCCACCTCTGTCAGGCCACGTCATCTTCAACTTACCGCAAATCATACATCGCAGATTCTATCATTTACCCTCCATTCCTCATAACAAAGCTCCTCAACCTACGATTTGCGATGTAATTTGGGCCCTATTTTATCCTTGCCATATTTCCTTCCCGCTATTGAACATCGTACATTGCCAATATTGAAATTTATCCATGCTTATCATATGTAAAACCTCCTGATTGCGATTTGCGATATGAGCTCTGGCCCCACTTCTACCACGCTATGTCATCCTCCGCTCACTACTAAACATCCACCATTATTCACTCATCTCCACTCCCTATCATACATCCAATGAATCATGATCTATTTTTCACCCCCTCCACCTTCCGAAGGTTAATGCTAGGGTGGGGATATGAAATGGTTGGTTTTGGAAACTACCTTCAATACTACGTGTCTGCCAGTAGCGATTTCGCACCCCCCCCCCCCATCCAATACCACAAACCAGACAGGCCCCCCTCCAACATCCGATCTTCAGTTTTTCAATTCAAACACATCGTGCGTTTTGGCAGGGAAAGTAAAGTTATGGCATATTCCATCCATCCAAGAGCTTCTTGTTAAAGAGAAAAGCATGCACAACACGACTGGTCATTCCGTAACATTTAGTGGAAGCTATGAGAATAGGGAGTGGGGGTTTTCAATAGCAGGTGGAATTAAGTAATGGAAGTCAGACTGCCCACCTATTCACAGCCACTCCTCGCTGCACCATTTTTAAGATTCCCGGATTTGGCCTCCACGGCCAACTATGTTGTTTTCTTTTACTGTTTGATTATGATGTGTTTTGGGAGAAATATCGATTTGACTCGATTCTGTTTTTATTTTCTGTTTGCAGGAGTGATTTCTTGATGCATGCTCAGTAACTTAGTTAGGATATTTTGATTTCAAATGTGTGGGTCGATCATGGTAATTTGATTTGATCATAAACCCTCAAAGGAACTCTATATGTAGAGAGTTTAGAGATGAAACAAAGGTTATGAATTTTGGATAAATTTTGATGTAGTTTTGTGCTATTGTGCTCTTTATGCTCTGAGATACATATTTGGGAGAGATGTTTTGAATATAATCTAATATACAGAGATATTTACTTGATTCCAGATGGAGCAATGAGTAGTATGTATCTGTGTTCTATTGTTTATTTGCAATCTCCTATTTATGTATAATCATCTTTCACGTTCTGCTACTTTGATGATTCATTTAATGTAGCTACCAGTGGTATGCATTTTTATTCACAAATTTGTTTATGTATAACGCTCATGTATTAAACTTGTTGCGCTTCCTTAATTTGCGCTCCACGAATCTCTACTATTGGTCATATTCCACTTACATCCATTTCCTCTGAGTTCACGAGAGACGGATTCTTAATCATTTTAAGCCTATCTATTGCGGATTCCTCCTCCATTCCTCCTCACCACCTATACATATTTTGAAAGCCTCTGCTCATTGTTTCATACTTGGCCCATTTGAAAGCAATCCATCCATACAACCTCCTGAGCCCTCTCGCAGTATAGGGTAATTCACTTGAATTAGAATCTAAGGTCTTCTCCATTCCCAAACCACCAAAACCATTATTTCTCTTTACCCATATTCAATTATAGGCATCCTTATAATTGTCTACTTTTAACCTTTGATTTTAAGATGTCCTAGGCACTAGTCTTTTGCAAATCAAGGTTGTCTCTAGGAGCTACAACATCTTTTTGGCATTGTTTCTAGGGATACAATTTTTAAAACCTTTTCACTGGGGTATGACATTATATTCACCCTTTAATCAGGTGAGCATGAAGGGTTGAGAGTTTCATAGCCCTCACCTTGGCGACTCCACTATTATCAAAGTTCAAATTAGTTGTAAAACTTGCTTACACAAGGCCTCATACTTGATCAGATACTTCCTAGCAGAGAACCCATTTTGTATATGATCTTGAAAATATCATATTTAAGAGAATATGGAAGGAGGAGAAACCCAGACTGACTGATCTACCCTCCTTTTATCTAGAAGATTCACCTTCCTCATCTCAATATGCTGATATATATGGCCTTGGCTCCACAACTCGTGTACTTGAGTATCCTCCAGAAACCTCTGCTTTAGCTAGTTTATCCATAAAAAACAAAGCCGAATCCATTGATACTACTCTGCCTCCCTTGCACCCTACTCCCGAGGCCGAAAAGGTCAAAGAATTTACAGCACTCCAAAGCTCTTTACAGATAAATATCCAAACCTCTACTCAACATATACCTATTATACCACAACCAAATCTTCATCATAACTTACCACCACCACCCCTCATGGATGTACTTGATTTCCTCCTAAAAAAATATGCTCTATTGGCTTTACCTCAAGTATTGAATGACATGTCGCAAGATTATCTAAAGCTCTTGCCTCGATTCGTCGTGGAAGACAACACTTCTCTATAGAGACATATTGAAAACTTTTGCGCCTTTTCTGAGAATGTGAATGTAGAGCACTTAGATGTGGTGTTAAGGCTTTTCGTCCAATCCTTGGATGGAGAAGCCTGGAAATAGTTCAAGTCTCTAGCCAATAACACGGTCACCACTTGGGAAGAAATGGATAATTTCTTCACACTAAAATGGGGAGAAAAGAGGGATCATCGATACGTTCTCAGAGAGTTAAATTCTCTTAAAAAGAGACACAATGAGGATGTAACATAATTCATAAATAGGTTCAATAAGCTCTATAATAATCTCCCTGTTGAGATAAAACCTCCCCAAGTAGCTGCTAAAGTGGTCTTGACAGGAGCTTTCAAACCAGAGTTTGGGTTCACCCTTAGAGAAAGAAAATCCATATCTCTAGATTAGAACTAATGCATTGGAGGTAGAAGCAAACTTTTCTTCTACTAGTAAATTCAAAGAGAAGATAGAGTATGAAGCCAAAAGAAAAAACAGGGAGGAGTCTTCTACTTCTAATCAGCAGAGGGAATCACAAGAGTATAGAATTGAAGAAATCAATAAGCTGATCAAGAACCTCTCAAATAAGTTGGTAAAGCTTGAATTGGAGGCCAAGAATTCCCCACCTCGTTCCAACCAAATGATTCCTAACCATGGGTTTAAACCTCAATATTGGAAGCCCCCTCTATAGCTACTGTAGCGTGAAAGGAAGGAGCAACAAGATCATATCCAACCTCCTATGTACCTAGAGGGGGAAGTGGAGGAACAGGATGAGGAAGTCACAGACATCCAAGAAGATCAATTCCTCTCCTAATCAGATGATGAGGAAGGTGAAATCACCTTGCAAGGGGAGAAATAAGAGAAGGATGTGCCTTCAGAATACCAAGATATTGACAATTACTGCAGGTAGTTTCTGGATTTCATGCAAGCTCAAATTCACAAGAAGCATGATCTTAGGTCTTCCAGGAAGAGAACCTAAGTGCAAGAAAAAAATAAAGAGTCAATATCAAGAGAACAAACCCCTCCTAGTTCTGCCAGTAAGGGGGAAAAACCATTAGAAGAGTCTTCCCCTCATAAAGCCATTGCATCCAGTTCCAAAAAACAAAGCTCTTATCCTCCCAAAAATGAGAAATACCCATCTGTACCGTTGGACTTGACTGACCCTCCTAATGAACAGTTCAAGGAAGCCACTGTAGAAAAAGAGCTCATGTATTTTAATCTCCATAAACAATTAGAGAAGGTCAAGATCTCGGTCCCCCTGATTGAGCTCCTTAAATAGCCTTCATACAAAGCTCAGGTGCCTCAATTCATGCAGCCCCATGGTGTAAACCCATTTCTTGGCATCCTCAACCTCCAAGAAGAATGACCCATGGTAGCTTTTGGACCTCATGTAGGAGAAAAAAACTCAACCACTCCATCGTTCTATGTGACTCTAGTGATACATGACCTATTGTTGCACAATTGCATGTTGGATTCTGGGGCTTCACATAATCTGTTGCCTTTGTCTGTCATGGAGAAAATGGGGTTTCAGATTACAAGGCCGTATAAAGACCTATATTCTTTTGACTCTGAGAGGGTGAAATTCTTGGGTATGATAAAAGATCTGGTAGCAAACTTAGCCCAGATTCTGGCCAAAAGTGTGGTAATGGACATTGTTGTAGCTGATATTCCAGCTCAGTTTGTAATATTGCCAATTAGCTATAAGCTAGTTGGAATATTAACTTTTGTTTTTTATTCTTAATTTGATGAATAAGAGGGTATGGAGACCCATAAATATCCTTAGTAGGAAAAAAATAACTTCTTATGTGAATGGAGATAATTTTAGTGGCTTAATAAATCACCCTTATGTGTGAAAAGGGGTTGGAGCATGTAGACGCGGTCAAATTTGACCAAATCAATAGCCCTGTCATGGAGGAGTGGACATTCATTATGGGACGATGTGGTTTTGTATGGAGACTCCATGCATGGAAGTAGTGGATTTAATGAGTGGGGTCAAGGGTGAGGAATCTCACCACTTATATAAGGAAGGGGATGGAAGCCATAGAGGATATGTTGTTGATTATTATTTTGATATGGTATATTAAGACTTGTTTGCTCTCTTCAACTATTTAGCTAAGACTGCAGTGATGTTTAGCACAGGGTGTTCCTAAGCGAGAATGCCACCTTCATCCTTGGGAGACTTCGAGTGCCCACTCAGGAGAAGTATATTTATTATATTTCCACATTTTGGCATTAGGCCAAAGTTTCAGTCTTATGGTACAACACAGTTCCTATTGAGGTTTGTTGGCATATGTTGTCCTTGATGGCAACCTACTTGATGAAGTTGATGAAAACCTACTTGATGAAATAAGATTTTTGGCAATATGATGCAGAGTGTTGTCCTTGATGACAACCTACTTGATAAAGTTGATGAAAACCTTCTTGATGAGCTAAAGGGGAGATTGTTGGCAATGTGATACAATGTGTTGACTTTGATGGAACCTGCCTGATGAAGTTGTCCTTGATGAAAACTAAATTGATGTGTTATTAATGATATAAATCTGATATATCTACAAATCAGTTCAGAAGTAGCTCAGAAAGTGCCAGAATAAAGTTGAACAAGGTATGTCACAAGGCATACACGGTTTTGTTAAGGCAGCGTATGCATGCAGAAAAATATGTGCCAAGTCGCGTATGGCTATTTGCACTCTAAATTTAGAATACCAAGGGGTGTTACCATGGTATTGACCCATAGTATTGAGCGCTTGATTATATATTTGATCCCGTCCAGGAATACCATCGGAAGTTGTGTGGTTTTGGCTCATGGTATTGATAAAGGCTAAACCTATATAAGGAGTAAAGAATAATAGTGCAAGGTGTGCAAGTGTCTGGGTTTCAACGAATACTTCACTCTGAAGCATATCTGCATGGATGAACTCTGTTTTTTGTTGATAGATCTGAATTAGTGAAGCACCTATGAAGAAAATGATGAAGAGGGATCTCTAGATCTGAAATGTATATGTATTTCCTAGATCCGTTCATGGAATGTTTAGATCTAAGATGAGGCAAAATACTTTCTGAAGTGAAGGATGAAATCTGGGTTGCTTATCTAATCTAAAGAGCTGCACAAGTCCTTAAAAGTTACAGATGTATACGTAGGTTCGCTTCAGCAAAAGCGCGTGTATACATGGGTCTGCCTAAGGAAAAGCGCGTATGGGAAGATAGAGTTTTATGAAGAATGCACAGAAGTATACGCAGGTTGGTGTGCATGAAAGCACGTATATACACAGGTTCAGTGAAGTAAAAGTGTGTATGGAATCTAGGGTTTTGCTGAAGTAAGTGGAATGAAATGTCTGATCTATTCTGCTATTTTACTGCTATCTGTCTATGATGTATTCATACAGAACTGGGTTGTTTGAATGATGAATATGCTGCCGATTATGTAAATTAAAGATCAAGTTGGTGGTTGATTGGTTGATGATTCAATGAATGAATTGATGGGGTTATAAGTTTCAGTTTGATGAATGGTTGAGCTTAAATGTGTGAAGTGGTTCCAGTCTAAAAATATGATGAAAAGTGGCCTACAAGATGTGTTGTATGGAAGTTGTTGGATCCAGTATGAAAATTGATGAAACATGGTCCACAATGGTGTTGAGGGTCGAAGCCTTTAGTGAGGGGGTTGTAGCTCCCTTCTAGTGGTAGCTGGTAAACGAGTGCAGGGGGTAGTAGCTCCCTTCCAAGAGAGGTTGGTAAACGAAAGCAGGGGGTAGTGGCTCCCTTCCAGGAGAGGCTGGTAAACGAGAGCAGGGGGTTGTATCTCCCTTCCAAGAGAGGCTGGTAAACGAGAGAAGGTTGTAGCCTTCTGCAGGTGGGTGCCTGCGTGCTATTATGAGTCTGCGCCAGCACATGGTTGTACAATGTTTTCTTTATAATAAAATATTGAAGACTGAGACGACGGCAGCGGTGGTTTTCTCTTGACTTGGGTTTCCACCTTAAATCCTAGTGTTCATGTGTGTTGTTTATGTGTGATGGTTTATTCTGTTATTACTGCACATGCTTACTAAACATTTGATGAATAAATGATGCATAGATCTAAGTAAAGAATTAAGCACATAATAAGATCTTTGTGTATATGCAAGTTTTATAAAGGATATCTGCGTGCATATGCTAGTTGGTTTCAAGAAAGTCGCGTATGGGTTTTAAAGGAAGAAAAAGTATAAAGTTTTGAGTATGCCCTAAATACTGATTCCCCCCCCCCCCCCCCCCCTATCAGTATTTTTCCCAACAAGGTTGTGTTGTGTTGTAGGGAAGAAGTTGTGAAGAGTTGATTTGGGTGATTTCTGAGCTAGATTTCAGTGGAGGATGGTTTCCTTCCATTGGGAGGCTGCTAAGGAAGGCCCTTGAGCCTTATTTCAGCATTTGGCATCAGGCCACACTATCATTTTCCCCTACAGTGTAGTTTCAGTCTTGGACTACATTATTTTAGGGACTTGTAGGGGTGGTTTCAATAGACCATTTGGGGAGAATTTTTTCTAGTGAAGGGATCAACCTTTCATCTAGAGAGTCTATTGGAGGAGGCTACATTCATTGCTACATCAGATCAACCACATATTTCTAGCTGTGTAGTTGCAGTGAATCTTCAGCCCCAGGGCTTTGATTTATTTCTTGTATATTGGTGTATTTCTCAAAACCCTCTTGTGTTCTTTGTTGGAGGTTGTATAAAGCCTTGATATTCATTATATATTATCTCTTGAGGCATATATTAGCCATTTCATCTTTTATATGTTCATTTTCTATAGCAATTCTCTTATCACTGCACTGTAGTAGTATTCTGGCATTTTGGTATAGTAGCAACACCTCATTATTGAGGGGATTTACATATTGGAGGCTTGTTAGCTCATGTGTATGATTTGTGCCTCATTTTATTGCACTATTTTGTTGCTATTATGACTAATAAAAAGGCTCCATATTGGACTCTCATATTTATGCATTGATCTTCACTGCTACTTTCCATTGTTATGTCTTGTATTGTTGCTTTTCCCATTTTGGAATATTAGAGTCGTATCAGAGCATAATCTTGGCTCAGCTTGTGCATCTTAAGACAATATGTCATTAGAAGAAGGATATCCTCTCACAACTAGAGAGAAGAGGTATCTTAGAAGAAACTGGAAGTATGATTATACAAATGATTAAGAAGACAAGGGTAAAACCCCTTTATCAGGAGAATATGAGGAGAAGGATTTCCCTAAGCTTCTTCTCCAAACTATGCAAGACATTGCAAGAGAAATAAAGGAAATGAGGATGGATAGACACAAAGAATCACCTAAAGGGTTTCTACATGGTGAAGGCTCCAACATTTCTCATCACTGGTGTGATCAACCGGTGAAGCAACAGATTTCCCAAGGCTCTACAATGCCTACATTTTTAGCAATGGGAAATGGAGGGTTTCAAGAAAAAGAAACTCTTGAAGACTATTTTCTGGAGTATGAGCCTCAATCTCAGAGATTCAAGGATAATTTGAGTTTTCAATAATTCTGTCAAATCAAGGACAATAGGAGACACCAACATCACAATAGAGGTGGAGGATTCATACAGAATCATGATCTAAACTAGACTATGGGAATATTTTCCTTACCCAACATTGATGGGTCATCAAAATGCACTGCGAAATCATGGGTAGAGAAGCTAGAAATCTACTTCTAGCTGAACCAAGTACCGGAGATGGAGGCCATCAAAATAGCAGTGTTGCACCTTGAGGGTGAAGAACATGATTGGTGGTTTCATGGTCTTCCTACATTGGTTCTTTCCAATGTGATTACATATTCAGAGTTCACAAGGAGGTTGGTGGAGAAGTTTGATCAAAGCGACCCAGAGGCACCTTTCATGGGGCTAGCTAAGCTGAAAAAATCAGGGAATCTAGAAACTTATATTTCTGAATTTCTAAAACTTTCTGTTATGGTTCTTGGTTTATCTACAGCAAGGAGGGTCTATATGTTTCTTGATGGGCTAGCATAACTTCAACATGGGTTGGTTAAATCTACCAAACCCACTACCCTTCAAGATTCCATTGAAAGGGCAAGATATCTACAAGATGCCTTGCCAAAATAAAAAACAACATTTCAGCAAAAGCCCACTTTTACATCAAAGGGAAAATATGAGAAGGCTCCTTTTTCCAAAACCAAGTACTTCTTAGTGATGACGTCCAAAGAGATTTGAGGAGAAGGAAGCTTTGCTTCACATTCCAAGAATCATGGGCACCCAGACATAGATGTGTAGTAGGAAAGGCACACTATATAGAGGTATTTTCAGATGATTAGGAGGAAGAAGAAGAAGAACCAGAAGGAGGTCACAACGCTAGGATAGCACGAGAGTATCCACCACCACCAGGAGGTGTGAATGGAGCATTTGCTCCAATTGGAGGGGTCCTTACATCATTGAGAGGAGTACCCATGTACTTGACCTTGAGGGTTCGAGGTTCCATTTTGGATCAGAGGGTTTCAGTTTTGATTGATATTGGGGCCACCCACAACTTTATTGATGCCCAACTAGTGTAGAGGAGGGAAATACTCACTAATGATTTCAAGGGATTTTCTGTTTTGGTCCCAAGAGCTAGAACTATGTTGTGCATGCATTATGTTCCATCTTTATCTCTCACCATGGGGACATATACATTGACTCCAAAGAATATACCTGACACCAATGTGATATTGGGTGTGTAGTGGTTGATTACTTTGGGGAAGGTCACCATAGATTGGGAGAATTTGTAAATGGAATGGGTGGATAGAAAAAGTGACAAAAATTAGATGATTAGGGGCATGCACACATATCCCTCACAAACAACTTCCACACAGAATTTTTTTTTGGATTTGCACAGTGGAAGAAAGGTCCTAAAGTCCCATCTATTATGCATATGAATTTGGCCCATGAGACATTAATGTTTTGTAGAAAACCACCTGGGAGGCCACCTGATCACGATTTGGTGATAAATGTCTCACATGTTGCACCACTCATAGATCTAGGAGGAGTGGGAACATTGGGAGGTCATTTTACATCACTGACAGTCTTGGGTAGACTCAAGGAGGAGGGAGACATTCTCCCCACATCATCATTAACCACTCCCACCTCAAACCTTGCGCTGAGAAAGTAGTAGCAGAGGGAGGATAGAAGTCTTCTAGTATGTGACTTTGGTATAGGCGGTGTCAAAGAAGGGGGCAGCCACATGACATATGATTTATATGATAGATCATCAACACTGTAACTATGGAGGATAGATCCATATTGAAAATCCTAGTTGTTGGTGGATTATTCCAAGGATATTTTTACTTGCATGATACTTGATGACCAGCTACTAGATGAGGGATATTCAGTAAGAGATGGGGTCATCTACTATCAGAGTAGGATCTTCTTATCTAGAGCATCCAAGGTCAAGGAGAAGTTACTACAAGTAGCACATGAATATTTTCTCTTCAACCACACTTATTCCATGAGAGAATACCATACCATCATGGAGGGATATACTTGGAAAGGCTTTGAAGAGGAGATATATCAGCATTTGATAAGATGCATGGATCATGTGGAGATGGAGGAGATACATAAATATTTGATGGATTTATCACAACCGCCTCTTTCCTCTTTGGGAATGAAAGGGGATCTATCTATCTATGAGCAAAGTATATGGTAAGGATCATGTTTTTGTGCATAATGATTTACTTAATGAATATTTTCATTCCTTTACCATATATGTGCAGGCCATTTATCCAAGTGGGGGAATTCTTCCTGATAAAATTCATGGTCAACTTGGGGCCATAAATAGTGTTGAGCATGGCTAGTCCCTAGGAGGATATAGGGAGATGATATATCATTCAGGGTGTACTCCAAAGGAACCAAACATTACTCGCCTTCTCAAAGCATGTGAAAATACTATGGCATCAAGTAAGTGGTGGGGAAACCACTTACCATATCATTGTTTGAGGCAATCGGGAGATATACTGCATTGGATCCACATGTGGGACTATGATCCACCTGCAGGATCACATATGGAAGCTTATGCATCCATGGTTTTGATCCCATACATTGATGATGTCCTTATTCTTATTGTGGGGATGATTGGAGGGAGGATGCAAGGATTGAACATACCCGTGGGGAGAGAGATTCTCCATGCTTCTTATGCTTCATGTTTCAGGGAGAAAATTGGGCAAACCATGATTTCTACAGTTGATATTTTTCTTCCTTATGATATGAGTCATTTGCATCTCATGATTACTTGGGAGGAGAATTTCATGGAGGGATGGATTGGGAGACACTTGGCTTATGAGGAGATCTTATCACATGGAGGTGTCACCAATGAAGGAGGAGAAGAGTTGCAGCACTCTCCTTTACAATTTCTTGAGGAAAAGAAACATTTGGGAGGGGAGGACTATACTATTCCCAATTAGCTATAAGCTAGTTGGAATATTAATTTTTGTTTTCACTTCTTAATTTGATGAATAAGAGGGTATGGAGACCCATAAATCTCCTTACTAGGAATAAAATCACTGCTAATGTGAATGGAGATCATTTTAGTGGCTTGATAAAGCACCCTTATGTGTGAAAAGGGATTGGAGCATGTAGACTGGGTCAAATTTGACCAAATCAACAACGCTATCATGGAGGAGTGGACATTAATTATGAGACAATGCAGTTTTGGAGGGAGACTCCATGCATGGAGGTAGTGGCTTTAATGAGTGGGTTCAAGGGTGAGGAAGATCACCACTTATATAAGGAAGGGGATGGTAGCCATAGAGGATTTGTTGCTTATTATTATTTTGATATGGTTTGTTAAGACTTGTTTACTCTCTTAAGATGTTTAGCTAAGACTGCAATGCTATTTAACATAGGGTGTTCCCGAGCAGGATTCCCACCTTCATCCTTGGGGGAATTTGAGTTCCCACTTAGGAGAAGTGTATGCATTATATTTCCACATTCTGGCATCAGGCCAAAGCTTTAGTCTTATGGTACATCACAGTTACTATTGCGGTTGTGTTGTGTTTCAGGGTAGAAGTTGTGGAGAGTTGATTTGGGTGTTTTATGAGCTAGATTTCAGTGGAGGAAGGTTTCCTTCCATTGGGAGGCTAGTAAGGAAGGCCCTTGCACTTTATTTCAACATTTGGCATTAGGCCACACTATCATTTTCCCCTACAGCATAGTTTCAGTATTGGAATGTATTATTTTAGGGAGGAGTTGCAGGGGTGGTTTCAGTACACCATTTAGGGAGAAGGTTTTCCAGTGAAGGGATAAACCTTTCATATAGAGAGTATATTGGAGGAGGCTACCTTCTTTGCTACATCATATCAACCACATGTTTCCAGCTGTGTAGTTGCAGTGAATCTTCAGCCCTAGGGATTTGATTCATTTCTTGTATATTGGTGTATTTATGAAAACCCTCTTGGGTTCTTTGTTAGAGGTTGTATAGAGTCTTGATATTAATTTTATATTATCTCTTGAGGAATATATCAGCCATTTCATATTTTGTATGTTCATTTTCTATAGCAGTGCTCTTATGACTGCTCTGTAGCAATCTTCCGGCATTTTGGTATAGTATCAACACCTCATTATTGAGGGGATTTACTTATTGGAGGCTTGTTAGCTCATGTGTATGATTTGTAACTCATTGTATTGCACTATTTTGTTACTATTATGACTGATAAAAAGGCTCCATATTGGTCTCTCATATTTATGCATTGATCTTCACTGCTACTTTCCATTGTTATGTCTTGTATTGCTGCTTTTCCATTTGGGAATATTACATGTTTGGAATGTTTCTGTCTAGATCTTGGGGTTCCAAGATTGGAGGATCAATAAAACTTGAACTCACCTATGCCAATATTACAATGTTCCTTGGGGAGGAAAGATTATACCGTGAATCCAGGTTTGTGAAGATGGTCACCAAAGTAGATGGTTCCAAAAATTCTCCGGTATATGGTAAGGAGGGTGAATTATCTTGTGTTATCCTTGAGGAGGATGAAAATTTCTTGCAAGAAACGAAGTTCTATCCCTTAATACAGGAGAATCCTATGAGAAAAAAAGGAAAACAAGATTTGGACCTTGTAGTTTTATAGGTCTTATTCATGAGAAGGAAACAGGGCCAGGGTACTCTTGATATCACCTGAAGGTTGCTTAATTCCCCTCTCCTTTAAACTAGAATTTGAAGCCACAAAAAATGTGGCTGAGTATGAAGCCCTAATATTGGGATTGCAGGTAGTGCGGAACATGAACATACAAAATCTCAAGCTGTTCAAAGATTCATAGCTAGTAGTCAGGAAAGTCAGAAGCCAATGCCAAAATAAGTACACACGACTCAGAGCTTATAGGAATGAGGTATGGGATTTGGTCGAGAACTTATTTTTTTCATTCAACATTCAATTCATTCCGAGGGATAAGAACAAAATGACCGATTCACTAGCTATGGCTGCTAGCAATTTTCACCCTCTGCATAATCCATTGCTCAGATATGAGGTGGAAGTGAGATATCACCCCTCCATCTTGGACAACGTAAAACAATGGCAGGTATTCTAGGACGAAGAACAAGTCAAGTTTTTAATGGATATGGTAGGCGAATTCTCGAACTTGGTGATGGAATCGGTGACCGAAGATGATAGTGAAGAGCCGAAAACCAAATGGGAGGAGACACTAGCTGGCCACTGAGTCTTGAAATTAAAGGGAAATGTTATTCCCAGTGGTCTTGTCCCAATGGAGATATTGGTTGATAAAAATGATATCCCAATGAACCCCAGCAAACCGACCCCCGATGAGCCAGTCAGGGATTTGAATCTTGGTACACATAAAGACTTGAAGGTGGTGAAGCTGTTGAAGGGAGTCCCTGAAGAATATAAAGATCAGTACCGGAAGCTCTTTCGATCATAAAAAGATGTCTTCGCTTGGTCATACCAAGACTTGAAGAACTTTGATATTAATTTCATACAACATAAGATACCCCTAAAGGAAAACACTAAGCCTCACAAGCAGAAGTTGAGGCAGATCAAACCTCTTCTTATCCCAGCTATTGAAAAGGAAATAAATAAGTTGTTGCAGGAAAAGATCATTTTCCCTCTGAGGTACTCCGAATGGGTGGCGAACCTGGTGCTTGTAAGAAAGAAGAATGACAAAATCAGGCTTTGCATTGGTTTCTACGATCTGAAAAGAGCCTCACTCAAATTCCACTATCCCCTCCCGTATATGGACCACATCATACAAAAGGTGGTGGGATCCTCCTGCATATCCATGATGGACAGTTTCTCAGCATATAATCAAGTGGCGATGCTACCGCAAGACCAAAATAAGATGACGTTCACTATGCCTAGGGAACCTTGATTTACACCCGAATGTGTTTCGGCCTAATAAAAGCTAATGCCACATTCCAACGTGCGATGGACATCGCTTTCATAGGAGAGTGGGATAAGTTTGTAGTGATTTACCTGGACGACATCACCTTCTTCTTGAAGAGTGACATTTATCATAGAGAGCATCTTCGGTAAACCATTGACAAATGCCACAGGTATGGCTTGTCTCTGAGCCCCCAAAAATCCATGTTTTCCTTGGAAGGAGGAAAGTTATTGGGGCACATAGTGATTAAAGAGGGAGTGAAGATTGACTTGAAGCAGGTGGCGGTGACAAACGAAATTCCCCTACCAAGAAAAAAAAGGAAGTACAGGTATTCCTGGGTAGAATAAGTCTCCTCAGAAGGTTTATCCCAAACTATGCCGATTTCTTCTAAAACCTCACCAAAATTATGAAGAAGAATAGTTAAGTGAAATTGATTCCTGAATCCAGGGATTCTTTCAACAGGATCAAGCAGGGATTTTTGAAAGCTCCAGTGCTAGCAAGTCCAGATTATGGAAAGCCATTCATGATTTTTTCTTTCGCCTCCCCTCACACAATAGCTATGGTGCTGCTACAAAAGAATGATGAATTGCATGAACAACCTATTACGTTCTTTAGCCAGGTCCTCTGGGATGCCGAAACAAAATATAAAATTCTCTAAAATCAAGCATATTCTTTGGTCAAGTCACTTAAGGAATTTCGGGTGTACGTGTTACAATCTATCATAACAGCTTACGTACCCACTGCAGCAGTGAAGGACATTCTAGTGCAGGGCGACAATGAAGGAAAAGGGGGCAAATGGATAGCTAAGATTCAGGAGTACGAGATGGAGATAAAGCCTACCAAACTCATCAAAGGACAAGGGTTGGAAAAAATTCTATCTGAATCCAACTGTCAGGCTCTGGGATAAATCTGTCTATGACAGGAGGAGAAGCACAAGAGAATACATGTATACATCAGGGCATAAAATCTTCCACAAGAAATACACATGTAAAGTACTTGCTATCCTTTTGGTATAAAGATATAGTGGAATAAATTTTAACCCTGAGGTGTCCCCCTAACTATGATAAGACCAAGTATTGCAATTTGAGGTTAAGATCTCAAAAGTATATTGTGGAAAATGGGCGACTGTATTGGAAGGACCCGGCTAGGATTTTACTACTAGGTCTAACAGAGCAGGAGGTTGATGAAGTGATGACAAACTTCCTCAAAGGAGAATGTGGTGGGAATTATAGCCGGTGATCCACTGCTCACAAGATCCTTATAGAAATCTTATTTTGGCCCAAGATGTTTGGTGATGTACATCCTCGCATCCACGCCTATGAAAAGTGTCATTCATTTGTCAAAAAGCAAAGGTTTGCACCTATCCCATTGATACCAGTCCTTGTTGAAGATCCTTTAAAAAAATGGGGAATAGAATTAATTGGAGAGATTCACCCAGCTTCTAATAACCAACATCGATGGATCCTCACTGCCATGGATTACTTCATGCTATAGGGTAAAATGCCTAGGTTGTTGGTTCTCGAATATAGTGCCCGAGGCAGATAGTAATATTAGTTGTATAGTTCATAAAGAAGATACATACATGTTCATATAAACTTAAACAACTTGATGGAATAAGATGGAAGATTACCTCTTTTCTAATCTTGAAGTCCTTTGGAGAGCGCTAAGCAACAAAGCAGGGATCCTCCTTCACCAGCTCCAATCTTGACCCTGTGATCAATCAAAGCACCCGTGTAATATCTACCACAACATACATTTCCTATCAATTAAGTTAATATATGATAATCATTTAACAATGCACATCTAAGCCATTCATCTCATGCTATATAAGTAATTGAATAATAATAGCAATATCAACGCATAGAATGGACAAAATAGATATAGTTCTATTGATTTATAAAAGGGAGGATTACAACCTTCGGTTGCACCAAGCCCTCCTCAGTCTTCCAATATATCTATCTCTCAATGTGGTGATGTCTTGATCAACAAGTTCTCAATGAAAATCTTTGATCTTTTACCTTCACACTACAACAATAATGCTCTATTTCACATGTATTGAAAAAAATTTGACAAAATTTCGACCTTGAACCAAGATCCTACAACTACATATTATAGGAGATGGAGAGAGCAATCATTTCCTTTCTCCTTCCACTATTTCTAAATAGAAAAAACCAAGATTTTTCCTCAGCTTCCCATGATTTTTCCTTCCTTGAGAGTTCAGTTGTTTTTGGTAAGGCCCAATAAGAGACTAGTGCTTTGCAATTTCTATTTTGTACTGACTCTCTTATAAGAAAAAACTGGAATTTCAAATCATTCTCCGTGGGTTTTTCCTATTTCAAACTCAAAACATGGGTAACGCTGCCCTCTAGTCTAAAAAGAGCATTTCCCTAGCCAATAATGCGACCATTTCATTGATCAGGTGCGTTATAATGCTCTCTTGTTGTTATAGGGGTGCGTTACCTTGGCAGAAGTAGGTTTAGTTTAGGTATCTGTATTCCTTCCATATTTATCTTCTCCTCTGAGCTGATGAGGAGGTTATTTGACTTGTAGCAGATGCCCCCTAAAGTGTGAGGTTAGAGATGAAGAAAATGGCCAAAATACTTTATAATGTGTGTAGTAGAGATAAAGAGATGGAAGGACTGAGGAAAACCTGAAACAACAACATATGTCAGAAAATATAGTATCTGTCTTGAGTCGGGCATTCCCATGCTCAGTAGCTAATCAACATGATTTCTCTAGCACAGATATATGAATAATTTTTCCACCGATAAGCATAATGTGGAAGTGTCTGTCATAACAGGATCAGGCTGAACAAGCTGTCTCCATAAACAATATCGCAACTTGGGGAAGGGAACATAGCTATAATGATGTAACCTTTGCCCCAAGGTCTTGACCGCCGCTTCACTTAAACTACATATTTCTCGACATGTACATGAAGGAGCTATCATCGAACATGTGAGAAATATTCTGATTACTAGTCGATAATGAAAACTGTTAACAGACGCGAAGGTGGCCACCGATAATGATGATGGTCCCTAAGATGCATAGTACAATCTAGCGAGTGTGAATAAAAAGAGTTGAAGGCGAACACTCGTAGAATCATTCTACCAAGAGCCAATGATGAAGAATCCTAATCAAACACAATATTACCTAACACTGATGTCTACAAGTATCTGGGTACTGATGGATTTCTGGATAAACTTCCTAGATAAGATGTTGAAGTCGATAGGAAGAGATCTTTTGAAAGGTAGGCACTGAGTCGTCCTACATTATTCAACACGAAACAGAAACCAAACGATTTTGTTTTTGATGGAGATAATGAAGAGAAAATGGGGATAACTGATGAAAAATAATTTCTAACATAATGAGCTATTTGGTTGATAAGAGGAGCAGTAGATAGCGAGATCTGCTTGAACAATAGAAGGCACTGTAACAGGGTACTAGGAAGCTGAGGCTTAATGAACACCAAAGAGTTTTTTAGGATTTTACCGATGTAGGAACACTGTGAGATGAAGGATAATACTCATAGATGGTAGGGTTCGGCTAACTGCAAAATATTTTTTTGGGGAGTGCCATGTTCAAGATTTTTGCTGCCAAATCGACCTTTCTGAAATGTAACAGAGGTAGTATCCATTTTGTCCAAATTTTTCCCCGTCTGATTAGGTTTAACGAGTCCAGACGAGTAAACTCTGTGAATTTTTCATATTTAGAGAGTCTCAAAAATGTCGTAAAAGAAAACTCCATTCCTCGTCTAATTAGATTTAACGAGTTCAGACGAGTAAACTCGGTGAATTTTTCATGTTTAGAGAGTCTGAAAAATGTTGTAAAAGACAACTCCATGGGTTACCTTTGTCATGTCTTGATAATCGGGCATGACAAAGGGAGAATAGTAAGCCCGAAATGGTTCGTTTTCCATGAGTTAGTCCAGCGAAGTCGGAAAAGTGAGAAATCTATGTTCTATGGATGTCTACCTCATTTTTTTATGAGTACGAGGAGACGAAGTAAACTCAATACTATTTGTGAAATTTTTAATGAGTCCTACAAATAAAAACTCAGTGCTCTCCGTGAAATTTTAACGAGTGACACGAATAAAACTCAGTCACTTTTTCTGTTTAAAGAGCTTTGAAAAAGAGGAAAAATAATGGCTCCTTACTCTCTGTCGTGGTATTTTAATGAGCCTGACAAAGGAAAATCGGGGTTTTTTAGTTTTATGGGCTAGAAAAAATTCCCTAAAAAGGAAGCTCAGTGCTTCTTCATATCAGTTTTAACGAGTCTAAAGAAGAAAACTACATGTTTTTCGGATTAACGAGCAAGAAAAATACCATAAAAAGAATGCTCGAAATCGACTTTGTATAAGTTTAATGAGTCCGAAGAAGAGAACTCGAGGTTTTCCGGATTAATGAGCAAGAAAAATACCGTAAAAAGAATGCTTAGAAGATGAACACCACACGCCCCTGCGTGGCAATAATTCAAAACATGTCCTGCTTCATTGAAACTGAGACAACGCCAGAGAATAGTATCAATATCATGGCGATATGATGTATCATTCAGCACGAGGTAGTGCTTTTCATGGTGGTGAATATGACAACGGTCGTTGGACGTGAGATTTGGGTGAAAGCGTTGGGTTTGTAGGTAGACCAGAATGTATCCATACCATGGGTCCGAAGAATTGACCAAGTATACAGATTCATCAGAAAATGGATCATGAGCTACTTCTCCTGGGTCGATTCTGTGAAGGTCCGATAGTAATTCGGCGAAGACTAGAGATTTCTTTGGTTTGGCAGCTGTGAAGACCAAATCAAATTGTTGGAGGATTATGATCCATTTGGAATATTTTCCTCCAATAATTTTTCAAGACAGGATGTATCGCATGGGGTTCTCCAAAGCAATAGTAGTATTATGTCACAACAATATATAATGTCAGAGTCGGATGATGGAAAAAACTACCGCCAGAGAAATTTTCTCCACATGTGAGTAACAAAGTTCGGGTCCGATTAGACCTTTTGAAAAGTAGTATATCACATGTTCACTGTCTTCATTGTGAACCTGAACTAGAACCATTCCAAGGGAGGATGGTGAGGCTGCCAGGTAGAGGAGAAAGTTGTGTGAGTATTCGGGGGCACTAAGGAGTGGGGCTGAAACAAGTGCATGTTTTAAAGCATCAAATGACCGTTGATCTTGGTCATCCCACAAATATAGTGTTCCCTTCTTCAATAATCACATAAATCCTTTCGTCATCTCGGCATAGTTAACAATGAATCAACGTAAAAAAATTTCCTTCCCTTGCAAACGTTGGAGTTGGAGGATGGATTGTGGTACCGAAAATTCAACAATTGCTTTAACCTTATCGGGATCAACCCTAATCCCATGCTTGAAGACAATGAAACCTAACAGATGCCCAGACTTGACCATGAATACACACTTATGAGGATTCATACGTATATTGTAGAATCTACACCTAGCAAAAATTTCTTTCAGATGAGCAAGGTGATCAGGTCGTTTCTTGGAATGGGCTAGAAGGTCATCCAAGTAAGCCTATACAATATGTCAAATGTCGTGGAAAGCGTAGTCCATAGCCTGCTGAAAATTTGCTCCAACATTCTTCAGACCAAATAGGAGTTTACAATATGAAAATGTGCCCCAAGGACAGATAAAGGTAGTTTTATGTTGGTCTTCTTTTTTAATCACAATCTGGTTATAGCTCGAGAATCCATCCATGAAGGAAGAATATTTGCATTAGGAACAATTGTCGAGAATATGATCTATGAACAGCGTAGGATAATTGTCTTTGGGACAAGCGACGTTCAGATCGTGATAGTCAACATAAACTCGGATGGTGCCTTGTTTTTTATCTACGGGAATCGGATTGGAAACCCATTCTGTAAAAGGAACGGGATAAATGAAACCAGTGTTTAAAAGTTTTTCTACCTCAGTTTTGGTTGCGGCCACTTTGCGCGAGTGGACAGGCTTGAGTCGCTTTCGAATTGGCTTGGCATTGTCATAAATCTTGATTTCATGCTCAACTATAGATGGATCTATGCCGGTCATTTCGTCATAAGACCAAGAAAACACATCGCGAAATTCCTTGAAAAGGGATGTGAAGTGCATAATTTCCTCAGGATTGAAATCTGATCCAATCTGAATATTTTCCACGATACCCGTTTTGACCGAGATAACGATGAGCAATGTCTTAGAAAGATTACAAATGTTCCCTTTTGAATCGATAGTTTGAACAGTCATGTAAGCGGAGGGAACCATCTTAGGTGGGTCAAAGGATGGGATTTTAGTATTTATCACGTCCGAGTCAATCATCGAAGCGCGATGGTGAAACTCTCCCCAAGGTCATTCTTCTAGAGACATGATCTCTCAAATAGCTTCGTCTGTAGGCAAGACTTTATTGAGGAGATCCTTAGAGAGAACTGTGATGGGTGAGAGGTTTCTACCGTTGGTTGAAACCATAGCAGTGGAGGGTTCAGATGTAATTTGGATGGCTTGGTAGGCCGACTCGGCTAGTGAGAGTGGCATCTGATCTCCATAGGAATCAATGTCTAAAGGTGTCGGGAGGATCCATGTGTCGATAGAGCCATAGAAAGTGGAGGATATCATTGCAACTGTATTTTGGATCTCTGGCGGTGGGAGAGGAAAGCAACCCAGTAGGGAAGATGCCTTCAAAAGACTGGTACCAATACTGACGTAAGAGTCAGGAAAGCCTCCTATTAGGGGTACAGTGCTACTTGGTAACATGGTACAATCAGGGGTGCAGAAGGATAACTAATCCACCATGTCTATTTTCCCATCCAATGGAAATAGGACGAGTCGAAAGATCGAAGAAACAATGGCAGTCATGGCATAAGACCAACTGCACCGGAGCAATAGATTATAGTCGAGATGGGGATCTACAACTTCAATGTCCACGGTTATCATTTTCCCACTTAGAGTGATGGGAAACCTAGCAAGGTAACCTTTTGGGAGGAACGTGTGGCCATCGAAAGCTTTGAGGGAATTTGACAGTGGTGACAAGGTAGGAGAACCTAAAGTGAGCCAGCAAGCTTGTGACATAACGCAGGTCGAAGCACCTTCGTCAATGACAGTGCGATGGATTGGTCTCCCTTTCGACACAGCCTATACCTAGAATGCAAGTTGGTTTTAGAGGTGAGTCTAAGATTTTTCCATATCAAATATAGCTAGCATGGAATCCTGGGGGTCTATTCCACCAATGGCCGAAAGCAAGGCCTTCCTTTATGCTAGATAGGTTTTCAATATTTTGAGAGCAGACATAGCTGACGGTGTCTATGCCAAATATTCTACAACGTTGTAGTTTTGGGTTGCACATGTAGACGTGTTATGAGTTGTGTGTTGAAGTTTCCCTTTGGGGGGGAAAATCAATGGATCAGTAGTAGACTGTTAGATATGCAGATCATTGGGTGGTGGTGGAGTTGAACTAGTACCAGGTTCTTGAGCGTCTATGGTAGGATTTCCGTAAAGCTTGGCTCGTGTTTGAAGTTCAACACTTTCAATGCCATAAATGGCGGATGATCCTTCACCATAAGGATGTGAACCACCATTTCCCCTTTGCTGGGGTTGTGGTGGGTTGTCAACCATGTGTTGGTGCTGCTGCTGTTGATTAGGGAAAGGATTATGAAGAATTGTAGGTGTTCACCCAGAATCCTTTTTTGCGATAAAATCGGTGCATTCCTGCAGCCGAGGACATTTGTATGTCAAGTGGTCCTCCACAAAGATCTTGCAAGGAAATTTCATCGGTTTATCCTTCCCTTTGTTGTTTTTGGCAGCATTTTTCTAATTAGGATTATTCTGATTGTCCGACTGCTCTTCCGAAGAAGATGTCTTTTTCTTGTTCTTATTATTCTTTCCACTAGGTTTTTGTGAAGTTTTCACAGAATTTAACTCTGCGGTAGGAAGAGTAGTCATTTGGTTTGGGGCGGTGATAGCCGAGGATGGATGGGAGGTTTGCCCTCGAGACTGTTTTGTGGCTACGCCAGAGATTGAGCCAACGAGACCGTCAGTGTGGGCTCCGATTTTTTGAGTAGCTGGAGGATTTGGGTTACCAGGGGCATTGGGGAGTAAATCATATAGCATGCCAGCTTTTGAATAGATTAAATCCAAATGTTGGGCACAACGAATGCATTGATCTTCTGTAACCGCTCTAGATAGGCCAATGTCTTTAGAGATGTGGGGTAAGAGAGACTTACAAAACCAATTAGATAGAAGATGATCTGGGATTGGCACTTTGACCAGCCTCCTCCTATGCCTCCATTCATGAATGTGATTGGAGATGTGGGTGGCAGTGTCTTGGCACAGCGAGGTTAGTAGTTCCATCCCGGTTTCAAATCTGATTGGTAATTGGAATTTCTTTAGAAATGTTGTCGCTAAAGTGCCAAAAGTTTTTATGGCGACACGTGGCAATTCAATATACCACTTGGAAACATTTCTTGTAAGGGTGCAGGGAAACATTCAAAGCCAGACACTATCATCCACCATGGAATTAGATATAGACCGTAAAAGAAAGGTGGTGATGTGTGCGGCTGGGTCTTCACCTTGTTTCCCATTGAACTTAGGGATGTCAGAAGGAATATTATGCGATACTGGAGGCTAGAGTGGGTTGTCATTGATGGGGTCATTCGTCAGTTTATAGATGTTGGGAATGTCTAGAGCTGCCAAAAATGGAAATTGCGGGTTTGACCTCGAATCTAACCAAGGAAGTATTGGCTGACTATTTGGACCATAGGGTCCGCCCATCAATGTGTTACCAGTAGGATAATTAGGAATTTGATAAAAATTTCCTATAGGTGGAGGGGTAGGGATATATGGTTGCTGTCCATAGGGCATATTGTATTGCGGGGCGAATGGTTGGTTTCCCCCAGTATAAAAGTGCCCTCCCATTCCAGATGGAGGTTAGGGTGGGTTAGTCCATATGGATGCAATAGAGCTTCTTGGAGGTATGCTACTACTTGCACAGTTTGGCAATGGCATAGACCCTACACCAATATTTAAACCACTTAAAGGAATAGTGTTAACAATAGGTTGTCCGGTTTGTCCTAATGATTGTAGGGTTAGCGAAATGTTCCCTATTGTTTGCGTGCTGGTGACACTGCCCCTAGTATGGTGGCCAAGGGGTTTGAACTCAGCAAAGGGTTCCAACCGAAAGGGTTGCTAAAAGGAATCGAAGTAGTCCCACTCGTGGGAGGAGAAACCGTAGGTCCCAACGTGGTCACGGTAGGAGTAGATCCCAAAGGACTTGACGAGTTACTCACAGTTGTGATGACCGTAGGGTTGGGACTAGGCGTAAGTTGACTACTAGGGTTACCAAGTAATGGCATAGAACTAACAACTAGTGGGGAGGATGATGGAGAAAATGGGATAGTTTCCATTTCTATCAACCCTGTGGATGCCGGTTGTGAAATGGGTGTTTTTGCGGCTGAAGACATGTCTTGGCGTGGTGTAATTTGAATTATCACAGTTGCCGACGGATCAGTGAGTGGAGGATTGTAATGAGGTACGATACCCTCCATGAAAGGGTCCTCCTGAAATTCCATATGGTATGAGGCTATGTTAAAATCAGGGTTTGTCAATGGAGACTGCTCTTCCGCAGAAGGCACGGGTTCACCAAGGTTCAGTTCTTCCTCAAGAGTCAAAGGAGGTAGACCTTGCTGTCGTCGAGACAAACAGCGTGCGTCGGATGACGCCACGGTGACCTATTTATTTTTAACAAATTTTAATAAATTGTGATGTATTATAAAGTATAAATAACAGTAACCACACACCTAAAAAGGAAAAAAGGAAAAAGGACTCTCTAAAATGAATCAGCAAGCAGCTAGAATAGGGTGCTCTGTCTGAGTACTACTGTTTTCTAGTGATGAAATCTATTATCACAATAGTATACAGAGAGGGTTGGTCAAAAGTACAGTTTTGGTTATTCTAGAGCTTCACCAGAACCTCAGACGTAGGTGCAAGCACTCTCGTGAAGACGAGTACCCTCCTAAAGACCGAAGATAGAGTAGGTTCGTCTATTTCAGGTACCAGGATAGGCCGTCCCAGTCAGCTTGTGTAAGTCCCTAAAAAGTATGGCCACTAAATATACCTCAAATCATAGACATCATCAGGGGGGTCCACGGTCTAAGACAACATGCTATATGGGCAAAACACCTAGATCCCCGATCTAGTTTCGACATCCCCGAAGGGAACCCCAATATATTGAATGCCCACCGGAAGCAGTCGAAGGCGGGATACCTTCTTGTGCACCCAAGAGTTATCTCGCGCTTAGCTCCAGTAAAGGAGTGGTCCCGATAATATGAGTGCAGTAGGATTTCACTCGTTAATGACTTTAGTCTCAAGTTTTGAGATCTTGGGTGATTTTCTCACTTTTCCTAACCCAAGATCCTAGCCTGAACTACTATTGGTGTGAGCTCCGAAAAAGTAACATGATTGATTTTATTATCGCTTGATTCTTAGTGTACTTGATTATTTGTCTTGTGGAGGGGGAGTGGATGTATGAAATGTAATGAGACTCTGACTCAAGAAACCATGCAAAAATATGATCTAAATATTCAATTCAATGAAGAGTATTTCTACAAGGAGAGGTTTCTTTTCAACATCCATGTGCTAACAGTCAAATAGAAAAGTTTAGCCTTAAATATTTAGACATGTATTTACCTCATCTTAACAGTCTTTTAATTGAAATTTTCAGAATTAATTCATCTAGATGTAGAAAAACATAAAAAAATAATTCTTCTAAAAAGTAAATGCTTTCAACACTAACTTTTTAAACAAGAGAAAACAAATAGCAATGCCAGCTAGTAAACAAGCATAGAGATTCAGTCAAGAAGTGGTTTTGATGGCCAAAACTCTACAACCAAAAAGGAACACAACACAGAGGTGAACATCAATTTTTTGGCTGAGTAACGCAGTGGTTATGAGCAAAGACATCGTTAATGAAGAGACTAACGCACTGTAATAAAATCTAGTGTTGGAAAAATACTGAGAGGGGGGGTGAATCAGTATTTAGTGCAGACAATAAAACTTTGATATTTCCTTCTTAAATACCCATACACTACTTTCCTGAATTCACCTCACGTATATATGCGGATATCCTTTACAGAACTCGCGTATATCCAGTGAATTAATTATGCATTTAATTCATGACTTAGATCATTGCATTACTCATTTATCAGATGTTCATAAAACAGTAAACAGATGCAGAAATAACAGAGTAATCATCACACACAATCAATCACACATGAACACCAGGATTTTTAGGTGGAAACCGAATTTGGGAGAAAACCACCGCTGCCATCGTCTCAGTCTTCAATCTTTATTATTAAGAAAACTTCTTACAACATGCACTGGCGCAGACTCATACCAGCACGCAGGCACCCACCTGCAGAAGGCTACAACCTTCACTTGTTTACCAGCCTTTCCTGGAAGGGAGAAACAACCCCCTGCTCTCGTTTACCAGCCTCTCCTAGCAGAAAGCTTCTACTTTCAGACTGAAGTCTTCAACCCTCAGATCCACTGCAGACCACGTTTCATCAATTTTCAAACTGGATCAAAACAGCTTCAACACAATCCTTCACTTATCAGCAAACATCCTTTTCCCAGAGCATCAAAAAGAATAGTGAAACCACTGTAACCAGAATATTAGAGATAACCCAGACTTCAGAATAGATATGCAGAATCTCAATCAGCTTTGAGCAACCATCAGTTCAAATTGCATACGCGCTTTTCTTCAAACAGACTCACATATATACGCGCTTTTAATAAAGGCAACCCGCGTATACATCTGTGAACTTTTCATAAAAACCCTAACAGTCCATACACTCCTTTATTTAAACAGATCTGTGTATATACACGCTTTTCATGAAACGAACATGCATATAGATCTATAAAAGATAAACTTTGCATAACATATCAGATCTATGGACTTACCCAGATTTATTGAATATCTTCAATAGATTTGCTCTAGGTCTTCAATACTTCTTTTCAGATCATCCTATAGATTCATCATTTCCAGATCTAGAGATTTTGAACCTTCATCATATCCATGGGTGCATCATAGATTCAGATCTATTGATTAAGAACAGAGTTCGACCATACAAATAAACTTCAGAGTGAAGTATTAATTTAAATCCCAGACACCTGCCCCGCTTTGCACAATAATTTTCTTCTCCTTATATAGGTTTACCCTTTATCAATACCATGAGCCAAAACCACACCTCTTCCGATGGTATTCCTGGACGGGGTCAAATAGACAACCCAGCGCTCAATACAATGGGTCAATACCATGGTATTAACCCCTGGTTTTACACTTTTAGAGCGCAATTGAGCATACGCGACTTGGCACGTACTTTCCCGCGTGCATACGCTACTTCTCCTAGACAAACCCGCATATGCCTTGAGACACACACTTTTCATCATTGATACACTTACATAAAATTCATTTTTATCCATTATCCTCCAAGGTTATACCTTAGACATCGGTTACATCATTAATTAGTATATCAAGTCAGTTTCCATCAAGTACAAATTTCATCAAGTAGGTTACCATCATCTTTATCAAGTGGGTTGCCATCAAGGACAACACTCTGCATCATATTTCCAACAATCTTCCCCTTTGGACTTGATGGCAACCACGATGGTGTTTGATCACAACAGATAGATACATTAAGCATAATGATAGTCTCCCCCTATTAAAACACCATGTCACTCTCCCCCTTTGACATCAAGGGAAAAGGGCGGATCAACACTAACACAAGGTTTTTCTCCTCATGTTGAAAGAAGGGCACTGTAGATCTGATGTGCACTGAAGTTACCATGCTCCCCCTAAGTTCATGCCAGATCTTCAAACAAGTTTTTGAATGAAGTACATGACTCTATGACCTTCCTATTACCAAGGACTCATACTTACATCAAAGATCCAACCAAGTGGATTTACAGATGAGACTCAAGTACCAAACCAAGTGGGTTTACACATTTTGACTCAGCTACCCAACCAAGTGGGTTTACATTAGAGAATCCTTACATGACTGAATATTGCAAATTACATCATAGGTCTCAACATGACCTTTTCATCAAATTACAAATATGACTCTTCATACGCAAGACAAAAGGATCTCAAGAGAGAGATCATAATTTAGAATCATCATAATGCCAACAATGCATTATTCTCAGCAAGGCTAGTGCTCCCCCTGAATATATGCATCCTGAACACTTTCAACAACAAATCATCAAGGCATCTTCACCCAAAATCAGAGAATGAAATAGAAATAAAAGAGCCGAAATACCACCAGAGACTCCAAATAGCATCAGAGATGGCAGCTGCAGCTTCATCTTTGAAGAAATGTGACCTAGAAAGAATTATGGCCAACCACACATACGTGGTTTTACGGCATATTAACTCGCGTATATACGCGACTGTATTTCAGGAAACCCGCGTATCCAAATTAATCTTCATAATTTTAATCAGATCTGATCCTCTGCATGGAAGAGACTACTCCCAACTTCTATCTGAGATATTTGAACGCTTCCCTGGGCAAAGGTTTGGTAAATACATCAGCAACTTGTTCTTTGGAGGAAACATACTCCAACTTTACCTTTTGTTCAAGAACTTGTTCATACAAGAAATGATACTTGATGGGAATGTGCTTGGTCTTGGAATGCATAACAAGATTCTTTGATATACTAATGGCACTTGTATTATCACACATAATGGAAATAGGAGGTGAACATTTGATTTGGAAATCTTGTAAAGTTTGCATCATCCAAAGAAGTTGAGTGCAACATGATGCGGCAGCCACATACTCTGCTTCAGCTGTAGATAAGGCAATAGAGCTTTATTTCTTGCTGAACCAAGATACTAACCGGGGCCCCATATAAAATGCACCACCACTAGTGCTTTTCCGATCATCAACATTTCCACATTGATCGCATCATTCAAGCATGAAATAAGATCAACATTTCTTTGGATACCATAGTCCAAAGTCTTGAGTTCCTTACATATATTTGAATATTCTTTTGTGTTTGAAGGTGGAATTCTTGCGGATTAGCTTGGAATCGTCCAACAATCCCAGTGACACATAATGTTCAGGTCTAGTCCCGGTGAGATAAAGTGAACTTCCTGTCATAGATGCAGCAATACGGTTTGATTTCACCGTACAGGAGAATCATCACGAGAGCTGAGATTACATCCGGTTATCATTGGTGTACTTACAGGTTTGCACTCTTCCATGCCATACTTCTTCAGAATTTTCTTAAGGTATTTTTCTTGTGATAAGAATATTCCATCTGCATTTTGATGCACTTGTAAGCCAAGAAAGAATGTTAGTTCCCCAAGTAAAGACATTTCAAATTCTTGCTACATGACAGAAGCAAATTTCTGACTCATAGATTCTTCATTACTTCCAAAAATGATATCATCAACATATACAAACACAATCAAAAGTTTATCATTTTTCAATTTTTGTGTATAAGTTACTATCAGCAGACCCCTTTGAAAATCCTTGTTGATGAAGATAATTGTCAAGATGAAAATACCATGCCCTTGGAGCTTGTTTGAGACCATATAGAGCCTTTTTAAGTCTACAAACAAGATTTTCATCATTTCCAAAAATGAATCCTTCTGGTTGTTCTATATAAACTTCTTCTTCTAGATCACCATTGAGAAATGCAGATTTAACATCCATTTGATAAACATTGATTTGTTGAAAGCTTGAAAAGGAAAGAAACATTCATATGGCTTCAAGTCTAGCTATAGGAGCAAAAGTTTATTCATAGTCTATACCTTCTTGTTGAGTATACCCCTTGAAAACAAGTCTAGCCTTGTTTTCTACAACATCCCCATTCTCATTTAAATTGTTTTTGAATATCCATTTAGTTCCAATGACATTTTTGTTATGAGGTCTTGGTACTAATTCCCAAGTGTGATTCTTTTCAATTTGATCAAGCTCTTCATTCATGGCTTGGACCCAACATTCATCTTTGCTAGCTTGATTGACATTGTGTGGTTCAATAGTGGATAGAAATGCCAGATAGCTAGAAGATCCCACAAGAGTCCTTCTTGTTTGTACACCTGATCCCTTATCTCCCAAGATCTAGATAAGTTGAGTGATTCTTTGCCCGAACATATCTGGAAGGCAACACCAGGATAAATCATCTTCAGGTTCTTCATTGGATCCACTGTTTATCTCATCCCTATTTGATGTAGAAGGACAATAGTCACCATCATCTTCTTCTGTTGTTTGTTTTTCTTCTTTAGGGGCTGTAGGAGACTCATCAATGACAACATCAATACATTCAAAAATCTTTCGAAGCCTTTTATTGTAACATTTGTAAGCTCTTCTTGTAGATGAGTAACCAAGAAGTATCCCTTCATCTGATCTAGGTTCAAAATTGCCAAGATTTTCATCATTATTTTTGATAAAGCATTTACTTCCAAAAACTCTAAAATGCTTCACAGAGGGAGAATTACCATACCAGAGTTCATATGGAGTTTTGTCACTATTTACCCTAACATGTGCCTTGTTGAGAATGTTTGCTATCGTATGTGCTGCTTCTCCCCAAAAAATGTCAGGTGTTCCAGAATCATCAAGCATAGCTCTAGCCATTTGTTGAATTTTTCTATTCATTCTTTCTGCTACGCCATTTTGTTGTGGAGTGCCAACTACAGAGAACTGTCTTTTTATGCCATGTTGTTCACAAAATTCAAGGAATTCATTTGATGTATATTCTCCTCCTCGATCAGATCTAAGACACTTGATTTTTAGATCTAATTCATTTTCCACCAGTGCTTTGAAAATCTGAAAATTTTCAAATGCTTCATCTTTGTGTTTAATCAACCCGATCCAACACATTCTAGAGAAATCATCAATAAATAAGATATAGTATTCTTCCCCACGTGGTGAATTTTTCCTCATAGGTCCACATATGTCAGTATGAATGAGTTCAAGAGGCTTACTTGATGATCCTTCTTTGGCATTAAATCGTACTCTGGTCTGCTTACCGAATTGACAAGATTTGCATATGATGCTTTCTGGTAGATTAATATTGGGAAGACCACGAACAGCTTGAAGTCTGCTTGCTTTGTTGATTTGAGAGAAGCTTAGATGCCCCAGCCTTCTATGCCATAGCCAATTTTCTAAAGATTTGCTCAAGTAACATTGATCTTTGCAGTTCTTCAATACATATAGGTTGCTTGGAGTTCTTTTCCCTTTTATAATAGTTCTACCTGTATCGAGATCACGAACCACACATTCTTTTGAACTGAAGACAACTTCTGTACCTTGATCACACATTTGACTTACACTTAACAGGTTATGCCTTAATCCATCCACATACATGACATCATTAGCCTTCACCTTTTCTTTTAAAAACATGGACCCTTTTCCTTTAATTACAGCAGGGGTATCATTTCCAAATGTAACTTTCTTTTCCTTTTCTAGAGCATTATATGCAAGAATTTTGTCTTTGTCACCTGTCATGTGTCTTGAGAATCCGCTATCAATGTACCATTGATTTTCTTCACTTTCTGCAAATAACGCTATCCCACAATTTTCAACCTGTAATTCCTTCTTTTTCCATACTTTGGAACTTGAAGGAAAATCCCGTTTTGGCTGGACATTGCTCCTGCATTCAGATTCTAAATGGCCAAAGTTATTGCAATAAGTACATTCAACTTCATTTTGAAGAGGAGAAAAGTTGTTATAGGTGTTCTTATTTGGTTCAATATCTATCCTTTTCTTTCTTGCTTCTCTTGTCATGATGGTTTTATAGGCAACACATTGAATAGCTTTATGACCAAAATTGTGACATGAGAAACATTGTCCATTGAAGTAGAAATTTTTTCGATCATGAAATCTTCTATTTGAATTTACCTGTTGGTTGTAGCTTCTTTGAAAGACATTCCTGTTAGTGTTCCTTGAATTGTGATGATCATGCTTTACCTGTAAAGATTCTTTATTCCCTTGCTGAGTGGCTGAATGTAGTAAACCAGCTGTAGCTACTTTTAGATAATTTGGTGCTGAACCCTGAGAGGATTCTCCAGTATATCCAAGACCTATCTTTATAAGAGGAGAACGTTGTACCTTGATAATCTCATCTAAGGTTTCAGATCCCTTAGCAAATCTAAGATTCAGAGTCTTTTCTTTCTCAAGTTCTTTTCTTAGACTTACTACTTCACATTCTAAATTCTCATTGTGTTTCTTCGCTTCTTCATTCTGCTTTTTCAGAGTCTCTATGGTAATTTTCCTTTCTTATAAGAGAATTTTACATTCTTCTAAGCGAATTTTGAGTTGATTTTTTTCTTCAAGAAAATCATTGTCCTCTAGAGCATCCGCAAAAGTATCCTTTTCATCTTTAGATTCAAATGCCATGAGAAGTCTAAGATCTTGTTCACATTCTTCCTCACTATCAGAGAACCCATCACTGTCTTCATGAGTGTAGTAACTTTTCCTAGTGCTAGACCGGTGCTTATTCCTTCTTGCTACTTCCTTCCCTTTTGCAGATGTTTCTTTATAAGGACACTTAGCAGCATAATGAACAACTCTTCCACAATCAAAACATTTGAAAGGAAGCTTACCTCTGAACCATCCTGTGCCAAGTTGAAGTTTCTTTACAAAATTTACCTCATCTTCTTCTGAGATATATCCTGATCCTTGTACTTCCTTCCCTTTTGTAGAAGTTGTAAAGACGGCTTCTTTGAATTCAGATGGTCCTCCTCTTCTCATTTCATAAGCAATTAGTATGCCATGGAGTTGTACGACAGTAAGATTTTGAAGATCCTGTTTTTCTTCAAGAGCAGAGACTTTTGACTCAAATTTTGCTGTTAGTGATCTTAAGATTTTCTGAACCAAAGTAGATTCTGCTATTGTTTCTCCCATGTTTCTCATACGATTTACAATATCATCAAGACCTAAGAAGAAACTAGCAACACTCTCATCATTATGCATCTTCAAATTTTCATATTCAATTCTAAGAGTTTGGAGTTTTGCACTTTTTACCTTTACATCTCCTTCATAACTTAGAATGATTTTGTCCCATATTACCTTTGTTGTATTCAGCTGCATAACCTTGACAAATTATGATTCGGTTAGACTTCCCAATAGTGCATTGACCGCCTTTGCATTTGTTTCATAATTCTTCTTTTCTGTCGGATTCGTTGGTACTGCGGCTGGATATTGATATCCTTGTTCAACAATGGCCCATACATCTGCTCCCATAGACTAAAGATAGGATCTCATCCTTATTTTCCAGAAGATTAAATTTCTTCCATTAAAGAGTGGAGGCTTGATAGATGCTTTTCCATCTTGATTTCTCATCTTGCTTGATCTTCCTTCTAGCGGCTAAGCTTTTTCAGAAGGACCTGCTCTGATTCCAATTGTTGGAAAAATACTGAGAGGGGGGGTTGAATCAGTATTTAGTGAAGACAATAAAAATTTGATATTTCCTTCTTAAAAACCCATATGATACTTTCCTGAATTCAACTCACGTATATACGCGGATATCTTTTACAGAACTCGCGTATATCCAGTGAATTAATTATGCATTTAATTCATGACTTAGATCATTGCATTACTCATTTAGAAGATGTTCAAAAAACAGTAAATAGATGCAGAAATAACATAGTAATCATCACACACAATCAATCACACATGAACACCAGGATTTTTAGGTGGAAACGCAATTTGGGAGAAAACCACCGCTGCCATCATCTCAGTCTTCAATATTTATTATTAAGAAAAATTATTACAACATGTACTGGTGCAGACTCATACCAGCACGCAGGCACCCACCTGCAGAAGGCTACAACCTTCACTTGTTTACTAGCCTTTCCTGGAAGGGAGCAACAACCCCCTGCTCTCGTTTACCAGCCTCTCCTGGCAGAAAGCTTCTACTTTCAGACTGAAGTCTTCAACCCTCAGATCCACTGCAGACCACGTTTCATCAATTTTCAAACTGGATCAAAACAGCTTCAACACAATCCTTCACTTATCAGCAAACATCCTTTTCCTAGAGCATCAAACAGAACAGTGAAACCACTGTAACCGGAATATCAGAGATAACCCAGACTTCAGAATAGATATGCAGAATCTCAATCAGCTTTGAGCAACCATCAGTTCAAATTGCATATGCTTTTTTCTTCAAACAGACTTGCGTATATATGCGCTTTTAATAAAGGCAACCCGCGTATACATCTGTGCACTTTTCATAAAAACCCTAACAGTCCATACGCTCCTTTATTTAAACAGATCCTCGTATATACACACTTTTCATGAAACGAACATGCGTATAGATCTATAAAAGATAAACTTTGCAGAACATATCAGATCTATGGACTTACCCAGATTTCTTCAATATCTTCAATAGATTTGCGCCAGGTCTTCAATACTTCTTTTCAGATCATCCTATAGATTCATCATTTCTAGATCTAGAGATTTTGAACCTTCATCATATTCATGGGTGCATCATAGATTCAGATCTATCGATTAAGAACAGAGTTCAACCATACAAATAAACTTTAGAGTGAAGTATTCATTTAAAGCCCAGACACATGCACGCTCCTTGCACAATGATTTTCTTCTCCTTATATAGGTTTACCCTTTATCAATACCATGAGCCAAAACCACACCACTTCCGATGGTATTCTTGGATGGGGTTAAATAGACAACCCGACGCTTAATACAATGGGTCAATACTATGGTAGTAACCCCTGGTTTTACACTTTTAGAGCGCAATTGAGCATATGCGACTTGGCACGTATTTTCTCGCGTGCATACGCTACTTCTCCTAGACAAACCCGCGTATGCCTTGAGACACACACTTTTCATCATTGGTCTAGCACATACTGGAATTCCTTTCATCATTACATCTAAGTTTCTCTGTAGACACATCATATTTACATCATTAATTAGTATATCAAGTTAGTTTCCATTAAGTACAACTTTCATTAAGTAGGTTGCCATCATCTTTATCAAGTGGGTTGCCATCAAGGACAACACTCTGCATCATATTTCCAATAGCTAGGCCACGTTATAACGCTCTAGAATATTGACAAAGACAGCGTTAGCCAGGGTAACGTTCTTCATATGGAAAAAAAAAACACAGGATTGAACTCTGCGAGCTTTTGAAATGTTTACTGGGCATGAAAGCTGGACAGAAGGATATATGAACAGAGGAAAGAAGGAAGGAAAAATTTCAGAAAATGGGGTTAAACTCCCCAGTGGAGTCGCCAATTCTGCTATAGGGTAAAATTCTTGGGTTATTGGTTCTCGAATATCCCTCTCAGGGATTTCCGGTGCCCGAGGTAGACAATAAGATTAGTTGTATAGTTCACAAAGAAGATACATACATGTTCATATCAACTTAAAAAACTTGATTGAATAAGATGGAAGACTACCTCTTTTCTGATCTTGAAGTCTTTTGGAGAGTGCTAAGAAGCGAAGCAGGGATCCTCCTTCACCAGCTCCAAATCTCGACCCTGTGACCAATCAAAGCACTCGTGTAATCTCTACCATAACATACATTTCCTATCAATTAAGTTAATGTATGATAAACATTTAACAATGCACATCTAATCCATTCATCTCATGCTATATAAGTAATTGAAGAACAATAACAATATCAACGCACATAATGGACAAAAGAGATACAGTTCTATTGATTTATAAAAAGGAGGATTACAACCACCAAGCCCTCCTCAGTCTTCCAATCTCTCTATCTCTCAATGTGGTGATGTCTTGATCAACAAGTTCTCAATGAACCTCTTTGATATTTGACCTTCACACTACAACAATAATGCTCTGCTTCACATGTATTCAAGAAACTTTGACAAACCTTCGATCTTGAACGAAGAGCCTACAACTCCATTTTATAGGATATGGAGAGAGCAATCATTGCCTTTCTCCTTCCACCAGTTCTAAATAGAAAAAACCAAGATGTTTCCTCAACTTCCCATGCTTTTGCCTTCCTTGAGAGTTCAGTTGTTTTTGGTAAGGCCCAATAAGAGACTAGTGCTTTGCAGTTTCTATTTTGTACTGACTCTCTTATGAGAAAAAGTTGGAATTTCAAATAATTCTCCACGGGTTTTTTTTGTTTCAAACTAAAAACATGGGTAATTCTACCCTCTAGTCTAAACAGAGTGTTTCCCTAGCCACTAACGCAACCTTTTCATTGATCATGTGCGTTATAACACTCTCTAGATGTTATAGGGGTGCGTTACCTTGGCAGAAGTAGTTTTAGTTTAGGTCTCTGTATTCCTTCCATATTTATCTTCTCCTCTGAGCTGATGAGGAGGTTATTTGACCTGTAACATATGCCCCCTGTTATTGCCTAAATCTACCTCAGGCTGAAAGAAGGCAGAGTTCAGGGTAACATCAAACCACGCTCAGTCTGGTAGCTAGCCCTGCCAGAACAGGAGAGGGCTCTCTCCGGGTCAATCTCAAAAAAAATAATCAATAGAGCTTGAGATGACTTGAAATAAAAGCTGATTTTAGGCTAGGTATATAAGTAAAAGAGTTTAAGTTTGATTTTGGGGGTTTTGTTGGAAACAAAGGGAAAGGCAGTTTTGGGTTCGGGGATGAGGCCTAGTTTTTGCATAGTTCTGAATGGGGCAGGGAAGGAAATTGTTTTGATGCTTTGGATTGAATGAATGGATAGTTCATACTGGTGAGGAGATGAAGAGGGCAAGATGCTTTCAAGAATATTTTTCAAACAGATGAAAACATGTAAAATTAAACAAACTGAAGGCAGAGCAAAGCAATCTAATGAATTCCACTTTATAACTTGTTTGTTTAATTTAAGAATAAAGGAGAAGGGAAGTAATACACATAAAAATCAATGAAATTATAGTCACATAAAGAAAAACACCATCAAAACACAGAGCCACATGGATCCCAAAGAGTGCTGCAAACCCTGGTCTATTCCTTTGCCAAAATTGCAGAGATGAAATGTACAATGAAGTGCCAAGAAATCCCAAGTGTCCAACCCTCTACCAAAATCCAACCCGTACACTATGAAATTCATAAAATATATACATTTTCTCATCCTTTTACTAAGGGAATTGAGCTCAACCATTTTCTTAAAAATAGAATCAGTTACATTAAACTTGGGCCGAATTTCTGAAAATAGGTGTTGAATATGAACTCTTATCTCCTAAACCATAGCACCTGTTACAAAACTGAAAGAGGTTTTTGTATATAAGGTAATTTGTGAGAAAAAAATCTCTCAAATTTTGAATTTTTTTTTCCATTTTCTCGCAATATGTTCCACAAAATCATCTCTAAAAGAGAAAATCATTAAAAATTTAAATCTGTGAAAATGAGCTGTAAAGATCTAGTCACGTATCCCAATTCATGACACCTGTGAATAAACTGAAAAATGTTTTTGTTATATGGCTTGTGTTTAACAAAAAAATCCTTGGGTTTTGCAAAATTAGTTTCCATCTGTTGTAAAATGTCTCTGCACTAAAATGACTAAAACAATAAAAAATATGAAAAATTTGCTTTGTTTTAATGTAGGCTCCAAATATCACTATATATCTCCCACATAGTAGCACCTGTGCATAAAATGAAGGAGGCTTTTTTTATTTGGTATGTGATGAACAAAAGCCTCTTTCACTTTTGAAAAATTCCTTACCATTATTTCACAAACGGATTTTTTACTAAACTTGTCATTGTGTGCAGCAATTGACCTCAAAACATGCATAACCAAGAATCACTCATTCATTTCGATCATATCTTCTAATCTGGGAGCCGGTTATGGGAGTGTGATATACCGTTGGAAAAAAATTTATAATATTATTCTGATGGACACACTTGTGACATGTTTTGTGTTGAACATCATGTGCAAAAAATCTAACAAAACCAGACATAGTAAGAGCTCATGTTGATCTCTGGTGACAGGTTGCGAAGACTGGAACTAACATCAACTCCATTGGGGATGGCAGCTCCTTGGAGATGTCAATAACACTATAGACCAAGTGCCTCATCCATTGGGCATGGATTTTCAAACAACTACAAACCCAAAACAACTCATACCAATCCAAAAACATATACATACTGCAACCTGTACATAAACAAATATCGGAAACTAAAATCTTGCCTTTGGCAGCTTATTTATTTACAAATCTACCCTACTTTGCTAAAAAACCAATAGATCAAGTAACGCTATAATGCCATATCAACCAATCAAGTAACTGTGACAAGGATGCTACTTGAAAGTGCTTCAACTAGGAGACAAATGTAAATGTTGATAGCCATACATGCACATAACGAGTCTGGTTATGTAAAAGAAAATTTGATCTATCATTCAAACTGAAAAAAATTTCCATGTACGTTGCAATAGGATCATAAAAACCAGACTTTGTTTGCTGCCCCAACTCCACAATACATGCTTCCAGCTACAAACTGTCAATGCAAACATCCACGGGAAGCTCTATTGTTTCTTGTTTTGAAGGAGGGAGAGTTTCCAAGAACTTTCTGGGATCTCAAAATTCATATGATTGGATCTGATCATTTAAATATTGAATCTCCTTCTCAAATTTTTCAACAACTAACTCAAAGAAACCAGTTTTAGCTTTAGGAGGAAACTTCGGAGATCTCAAAAATTGAAGCACGACAATGAAAAATACTTCATCAATTTCAAAATCCACTAACTAATCTCTAACTTCTTTTAAAACTTCATAAAGCGCAGGGTTTGCCACATACCCTACCATTTTATTTTAGTGCATGAATGGATCAGTGAGCAATGGTATCTCTGGATTGAGTTGGAGTCGCCAGGTGAATGTTTCAGCCTTCATATGTGTCTGACTACTGTCCACCATCAAAAATCAGATCTGAACTCGATTAGATCTTACTGAGGAAACCAGATGTTCAGTTCATAAACTAGACCAGAGATTGACTGAAGCAGCATTCATCTACTTTCTCTAATGCAAAGCAAGAGTGTTTCAAAGGCTACCTGGCTAACTTCAGGCTCCGTCTGTAGTTTATAAAGCAAACAACAAACTTTTCTTCCCCAGTATGGTCGCCACTATGTTATTTCCTAAATCTACCTCAGGCTGAAAGAAGGCAGAGTTCAGGTGTTGGGCCGTTAATATGCCATTATTATTATCACTTGTGAAAGCTTATTCCACCCATTTCTACCATTCTTCATCACGTCATTTATTATAATTTATTATTTAAATCCATTTTATAAATAATTTATGCTCTTATGGATGAATATTATTTATCTTCCTTTATTTCTAATAAATTGATGATTATGAATTATTTTATCAATGATGGTTTTAATAAGTTGGTTATAACATTATTCACCATTTTTAGCCTCCAAGATAATTTCGAGATTGAAGATTTGATCATTAAAAGTGCCAACTCAGAAATGCGCTGGAATAAGGAGTGATAGTTTTGCGGTTGAGATTCTGAGCAAATGAAGACGAATCTGGAAAATCCGGAACATGGGTTTTGTTCAGAACGGACCCAATTAACTTTAGTAATGAACGGTTTGCCCAAATTCAGCTTGTACTGAGAGAAATGCAGGGTTCTTTGAGCACGATTTTCTCAGATTTGTGGTTGCGACCGTCCTCCAAATCTCAGCTACAAAGTCAAATTCGACTTGCTGTTGTTGAAAGATGGATGTAAATCTATTTTCTTGTTGATCAATTGGTTGGAAGAAATCAATATTGTTATGGGAGATTGTATTTACTATTCAATTTCTCCTCCTTCTGATTATAAAAGGAGAAGCATGTATTGTGTATGGGGGGATGGAGAGACTTTTCTTATTGTAATTTGCAAAATTGTGCATCGGCTCTTGTTAAGAGAGTGTGAGCTGTTTGTAAACATTATTAATGCCTGATTAATAAAGGAGTTCACTGTTGTTCCATTTCTCAAGCGCTGGAGTAAAGCACAGCAACGCTTCACCGGTGGTTGAGGGCCCGGCCCTGGTGGAGCGATCCGCTGTTTGTATTTCTATTAGTTTATTTCTGTTGTGTGAAGTTCGTTTATTACAATTAAATAATTGATTTATTGCTAATTGGATCAAATACAGAGTCATTGTTATTCCATTCTTTACAAGAAGCATGATTCATGATTCAATTGTTATAAAATGTTGTTTTTCTGTATCTAATTCCAGTTGTTATTCCTTTTGTTTATGAATTACGATAGTTGATTGTTGCGTGGCTGTCGACGGGATTAAAGAGTAGAAATCTAGTTTGCTTGGTTATGAATTGAATTCACTGTTTATTTTACGCTGCTATTCAATTCCTGTTCATTGCTTTTAGATTGCTATTCCTTTCCAGTTTGCGTTTTAGATTTCATTTCCTTTGAGTTGTTTTCACTTGCTTTGAGATCTCTAAACTGTAGAGGGCAGAGCTAATCATTCCAGGTCCCCAGATTTGGTCATCTCACATCGATTTCTAGGGGAAATAGTTATTACTACTGCATCCCTAATCAATGTCTAGCAAGGTTGCTGTAGTGTAGTCTTTACATTTCTGTCATTTGTAATTAGATTTCTTTTCAAGCAGATTTCTTTTCAAGCATTTATTATTTCTGCATTTGTATTTCTATACTACATCTTCACAAACATTACTCTTGAGTAAATAGCCACCTCAGACTGAGTACACTCTTGAAACAAAAAGTCGTCCCTGGGTTGACAATTAATGTGAGGTAATTAGGAGTTACAAAAACACCTTTTTATCGCTCCACATTTTGGCGCCGTTGCCGGGGAGAGTGTAGCGATTTCTAAAGAGTAGTGTGAATCTGATGAGTGCCTGCTAGGGAAGAGTTGGATCTTAAAAACGGAAGGTAAGAACCTACGTGCGGAGCATGTAAAAGCCCTGCTCCACTGTCCGCTTTCCTAACAGATTTGTTGTTGCTTTGTTGGGTAGAAATAGATGTTTGAATTTTTGTGTGAGTGACTAGGGAAAAAATAGAAATTTTGAAAAATAAATCATATGATTTCATTCAAGTGGTGATGTAAGCACCACCCATTTCACTAACCGATTGACAGGAACATTTGAAGAAGGAGCCTCGAAGAAACACATGAAGAACATCTTATATTATGGTAAGAAATGGCTCACGTTTCTACTTTTGAATTTCCTATCAAAGATCTAGGAGGAGTGACACAAATGCACATAATTCCCCCATCTTTACCAAATTTTCATGGTTTAGCAAATGAAGATCCAGATACATTCTTATTTGAGTTCGAAATATTTTGTAGAGGATATGATTATTGTACTAATGATCAAAGATTGAAAGTGTTTCCTCTTACTCTAAAAGGAGCAGCTCTCCGATGGTTCATGAGCCTAGGTGGGAATTGCATCCAATCATGGGAGGACATGAATAACATATTCTTGAAGAAGTACCAAGACTATTGCAAATCCAATGAAGATATTTTCGGTATGATACAAGGGGAAGATGAAAGTTTGGAGGACTATGTAAATTGATTTCATTATAACCTTCAAAAATTAAAGCATAAGCATTTGGAAAAAGAGATCTTAAAAACACTCCTTCTTAAAGGAATCGAAGATGAATTTTTAGAACTCTTAAATCTGATAGGAAAAGGTGATGTTTTTCAGTTATCATATGATGATGTTTGTGAGTTGTGCATAAGGTATTCAAGAGGAATCTCCAAGGCTGGTAAGAATTCTAGAGATGTTTGTTCTTTCTTTTCCAAATCTGCTACAAGAATAGGAGACATAAGAGCTGAAATCAATGATTTATTTGAAAATTTTAAAGTTGATTTTATTAGCTCTCTAAGCTCAAAATTGGACGTTTTGCAGGTTCATAAAAATGAAGAATTTGATGAAGTGTTTTTCCCTCATGACCGAAAGGAGCAGCCCATAGATACTCACTCTTCCTTATCTAGGATGGAAGTAGCATATCGAAGAGATAAGGAAGCTACAACAAGGTCAACAGGTATGGTTCAAAACACTTCTTCTCCATTCTCTTACTTGCATAATCCATTATGGAATACTCATGTTCTAGGGCAGCCATGTCAATTTCAATATAACCACCAATCTTATCTACAAGTTTGGCATGGTTCACCTTATGATTGCATGACTACTCTCCCTCATCTTGTAGCACAAGCACATTCTCCATATTCTCCACCGGCTCTTTCACAACATCCTGCTTGCATATCAAATTTATCCACTCAACCCAACCAAACACATCATCACAATGCTCCATTCCATACACAATTTCCTGCTCAACTAATTCCACACCCTCACCACAATAAACCAGTACAACATGCTTACAATGTTGAACTACCAAATTTACCCACCGTTCCCACCCATTCTATCTCACATGCGCCATTAGAGAAAACTTACAATGAGATTCAGAATGTTTCAAATTCAAAAATTGTAGAAGCTATGGAAGCAAATGAGGTTGCTTCTAGGTTGCACCAACAAACCATTTTAAAAGCTCAAGAACTTCATGGTATGATGGGAAATCAAGAAAGTAACGGATATATTGAAGATTGGTTTCACTCCATCATGTGTTTGCATCATCACTCTATGCTTCAACAATTTTTGATACCATTTTTTCAAGGGAAGTTGGCTTCTCATACCCTAATTTTCATTAATATGCATTTTTCAAATTTGGGTATGTGTATACATGAAGCCTTATTTCAAAAATGGCTCCACTGGAAGTACTCATATACGTATTCATATTCATTTTTCAAATCAAAATAGGTTAGTATAAAACATAAAATAAATAAGGGAATAAATAAATGCATTTTGTTTTTTATGTAAAACTAGTTGTTTTTTTTATTGCAACATGCTATGCAAATCAATATTGGTGATAATTTTTTAATTCATTTGTGTATGTAGATGACTTATAATGGAAATAATATCTCTACAAACACTCATATTCATTTTTTATCACCAATTTGAAAAAATGCTTGAATATCATTTTTTTTTTGGCTTGCGGGCTTGATGAACTTTCAGGAACAGAGTTGGGACAATCAGTTTTTGGAGGCCTAAATGAATATTTTTAAAACCTGTTTCTACCCTAGATAGCCCTTGATGTCTACTTTCTAACCCAATTTGAATCAGTCAATTTGGATTTGAAACGAAAAAGTTAGAACCAAAACATTGACCAGATGTCTAGCGGGCAGCTCAGGAACAGAGTTGGGACAGTCAGTTTTTGGAGGCCTAAATGACCATATTTTTAAAACTTGTTTCTATCGTAGATTCCCCTATGAATATAGTTTCCAATGCAATTGGAATCACTCATTTTCGATATCGTATGGGAAAGTTATGATCAAAATACTGACTGTCTATCGTAAATCAGCACCCTTAAAACTCTGTTTTTCCGGATGTTCCTTACAGTATTTCACCTATCAATTCTTCTTTTCTTCAAAAATTGTTTCTATTGGAGATAAATAAATGAATCTACTTTCATTTCCAATTTTAATCATTCGAATCCGACATCAAACGAAGAATCTATGCTTAAAACATTCACTGTTGTTCTAAGTGGGGTAAGTGAAAATGACTCTGTTATGCAGGTTGTTCTAAGTAAAATTGACATATCATATCATTGAATTTTTAAAACCTGTTGCTATTGGAGATTAAACTTTGAATTAGCTCTCATTTGGCTTTGGAATCACTCAATTTGGACGAAAAACAAAGAAGTTGTGACTAAAACACTACAGGTTAGCATGATTGGCCACTGCTCTCCCGCAGGTAACAAATAAATTTTACTTTGTTATTTTCTCCGTGGATTTGTTTTACAGAGTAACTACTTGTTATTTTTTTGCATAATTTTTGGATTAGGGGAGCCCGCGCACCTCTCTTTCTCCATGATTTAATGTTTTCTTGCAGGTAGACACTCGTTTTTTGCAGGTCTTGGGAAAATAAAGAAGGTCAATTTATGGACGAGTGATTCTTGAAACATGAACAACTAATTTGTTTTTTTTGCATGTTTGCATTGTATGACTGTCCATTTTGCTGTTCCTTTTTCCAAAGGAACGACATTTGCATTTTCACACTTTTTTTGTGTGTATTTTTGTTTTTTTGTGTGCATTTCCTTTGTTGTTCCCTACAAGGAACAACACTTTTTTTGAGTGTTTTTGTTGTTCCTTCAAAAGAGCAACACTTTGGGATTATTTTCGAGAGCAACCCTTCCTTCCTCTTGTGGGATTATTCCTAGTTCATCTCAACCACATTTTACTGATTCCCTTTTATGGCATGAAGTACACTATTTTTATGAGGACAAGAATTATGGATTCTATTGAAGCGAGCTAATATCATTCACGTTATGATCTTTAACAGGACAGCTCCTTGATGATAGATTATTTTAAAAAGAGACACAATTATTTATATACTACTTTACTGCATTGTTTTCTGTTGAACATGATATTGATTTATCATCTTAATACCATGTTGGTTCCACCCTTCTGGATTATAATCTTCTCTGTCTGTAATAAATGAGATTATGGGTATATTTTTCTATTGACATGTTCAACTTCTTCTACCATCCCTGCTCTTAAGGAGTACTGAGCCTCCCTCTTTTTATCATAAAATTGTGTAATAACAACAAAATTTTGTTCACAGATGGAGGATAGGGGGTCTCATTACGAGCCAGTCTACCATGTTCATAAGGTTGTAAGAAAGTGACATTCCCATTGTGGCCACCACACTAGGGTTATGATCCATTGGATAGTCAAATTATCCTTGGAACAGGAGGTCTCATCACGAGCCGGCCTGATCACTTTTGCTACATCCCAGTGAATGGCAGTGTGGTTATCTGGTTACCACGCCAGCACACTGATCTCTTCTGTAGAACAACAATGTAACTCTCTAGTTATAAATTGAGGATTCTGGCTCATATGGGTTAAAAAACAACCCTGCCGAGGCTATGGACGCCTGCTGGCAGCAGAGGCTCTGCTTATGGTATTGAAGTTATATCTTATCGTCAATTATTACTATAATACCCTTTTCTTATTTTTTCTTTTTATCAGAGAAGTTATTTCCTTACTTTTTTTCCCTATTTTGAACCTTTATGCATGAGAAATTGTTTTATAATCAATCACATCATTTTTCAGCTAGAATACCATCAGCAAAGCATATTTTTGGCATATTGCTGTCCTTTTTCTCTTTTTCATAACTTATCATCAATCCAAAGCGTCCTATCTTTTATTCATAACTATCTTTACACACTCTGCTCTCATTATAACCATAACTCTCGCTGTCCTATCATTGATATGTGTACTTTGCTTTATTTACTGCAATATTGTTCATTCCCTTGCCTTGCCATCAGCACAACACCTCTCATATGCTTTATGGCCATGGAATTCATTTTCCAGTTGGAGGGGGAATGTATGCATTATGGGATAGCATGCGATATGATTACTACACTCTGCCATAACTTGTTGATTTGACAAAAGTTTTTCTGACTGAAAGTTTTGCATGCATCTTATCTATTTCTATTCAAAACTAACACTATGGATTCAAGAACATTGTATGCAAAATAATGTTTTGTTTACAGGAGAACAACAAGTATGGGCATAATTCTATTCACAGCATGACCACACTATTGCAACTAACAGAAGAGGCTCGAGCAACTCGCGAACGTGCACAATTCTTCCGACATGATGTGATTGCCTGGATTCTACCTTTTGCATCACTTTCAGCACCAACTCTGCCTACATCAGTTTCAACACCTGCCAGTACATATATGTCATTCCACATTTTTGGAGGTAAAACTTGAGGTAAAATCGCATAATTTTCTGATTTATTACGAATTTAGGAGAATTTCATAAAAATCCATTTTGAGCATTATTTATCATCCTTCATTCCACATCTTTACCACTTTCCCTTTTTCAGCAGCATATAATTTTCGAGTATGGGGGAGTGTTCCTTTCATTCATTTCTTTCTTATGACTATGCCATTCATATTCTTTATCATCCATTGCTATTCTTATTCACTCTCAATACCTCCCTTATTCCATGTTGTTTTACACCAAGCATAGAATTCAACAGCTGGTAGAAACCACCTCTATTTGTTTTCTAGCATCGCATGAGGGCATGCTAATTCTTCAGAGAGGGGGAGGAATTGATGGATGTTTTCTACTTTCTTCCTCATTTAAGGCATACAATTTCATTTTTACACAATGCAGAAATTGATTTCCATAATATTTTTAAAACTATGAACTCAATTCTTGTGATTTTTGGAAAATGCAGATGTATCATTAATACAAACCCAGACAATTTCAAGATAAATTGGTTCATAAAATTTCGGAAATCATGCACTCTCACCTACAGCCATTTTGTTTATATCTCATGATCCGTGCATCAAAACGATCTGATTTTTGGATCATAAAAGCATTCATATATTATAAATTTACTTGCCAAATTTCAACAAAAGCTGGTTTGTAGTTTTTGAGAAAATGGTTAATGAAGTTTGCTGTTACTTATATCATATTTTGTTGCAACTTCATATATACATATAGTTGAATGTCAATATAAAAATTGTTATGCCTTCATAAAGATTACTAAAAGTGAATATTCATTAATTAAGGAAGAATTCATTTGTTCTATCCATTTCATGAGCTGAGATGAACATATTTTTTATTGCTTGGTTAACACATGGGTTTTTGTCTTTGGGTTGCATGAGGACATACAATATATTCAGGTTTTCGTTGCATGAGGACATGCAACATATTGAGTGTGGGGGTATGTTGGGCCGTTAATATGCCATTATTATTATCACTTGTAAATGCTTATTCCACCCATTTCTACCATTCTTCATCGCGTCATTTATTATAATTTATTATTTAAATCCATTTTATAATGATTTATGCTCTTATGAATGAATATTATTTATTCTCCTTTATTTCTAATAAATTGATGATTATGAATTATTTTATCAATGATAGTTTTAATAAGTTGGTTGTAACATTATTCACCATTTTTAGCCTCCAAGATAATTTCCAAATTGAAGATTTGATCATTAAAAGTGCCAACTCAGAAATGCGCTGGAATAAGGAGTGACAGTTTTGCGGTTGAGATTCTGAGCAAATGAAGACGAATCTGGAAAATCCGGAACATGGGTTTTGTTCAGAACGGACCCAATTAACTTTTCTAAAGAATGGTTTGCCCAAATTCGGCTTGTACTGAGAGAAACGCAGGGTTCTTTGAGCACGATTTTCTCAGATCTGTGGTTCCGGCCGTCCTCCAAATCTCAGCTACAAAGCCAAATTCGACTTGCTGTTGTTGAAAGAGGGATGTAAATCTATTTTATTGTTGATCAATTGGTTGGAAGAAATTCAATATTATTATTAGAGATCCTATTTGCTATTTAATTTCTCCACCTTCTGATTATAAAAGGAAGCATGTATTGTGTATGGGAGGATGGAGAGACTTTTCTTATTGTAATTTGCAGAATTGTGCATCGGCTCTTGTTAAGAGAGTGTGAGCTGTTTGTAAACATTATTAATGCCTGATTAATAAAAGAGTTCACTGTTGTTCCATTCGACCTTTGGGTAAAGCACGTGGCGCTTTCATAGTTGGTTTGAGGGCGAAACACCAGTGGAAGCGTCTGTTGTTGTATTCTGTTAGTTTATTTATTTTTGTTGTGTAGAGATTCGTTTATTACGATTAAAGATTGAGTTATTGCTAATTGGATCCAATATCAAATACGAGTCATTGTTATTCCATTCTTTCTGAGAAGCATGATTCATGATTCGGTTGTTTATAAAATGTTGTTTTTACGTATCTAATTCCGGTTATTATTCCTTTGTTTGCCAGGTCGATAGTTGATTGTTGCGTGGCTGTCGACAGGATTAAAGAGTAGAAATCTAGTTTGCTTGGTTATGAATTGAATTCACTGTTTATTTTACGCTGCTATTCAATTCATGTTCATTGCTTTTAGATTGTTGTACCTTTCCAGTTTGCGTTTTAGATTTCATTTCCTTTGAGTTGTTTTCACTTGCTTTGAGATCTCTAAACTGTAGAGGGCAGAGCTAATCATTCCAGGTCCCCAGATTTGGTCATCTCACATCGATTTCTAGGGGAAATAGTTATTACTACTGCATCCCTAATCAATGTCTAGCAAGGTTGCTGTAGTGTAGTCTTTACATTTCTGTCATTTGTAATTAGATTTCTTTTCAAGCAGATTTCTTTTCAAGCATTTATTATTTCTGCATTTGTATTTCTATACTACATCTTCATAAACATTACTCTTGAGTAAATAGCCGCCTCAGACTGAGTACACTCTTGAAACAAAAAGTCGTCCCTGGGTTGACAATTAATGTGAGGTAATTAGGAGTTACAAAGACACCTTTTTATCGCTCCACATCAGGGTAACATCAAACCACACTCAATCTGGTAGCTAGCCCTACCAGAACAGGAGAGGGCTCTCTTCGGGTCAACCTCAACAAAAATAATCAATAGAGCTTGAGATGACTTGAAATCAAAGCTGATTTTAGGCTAGGTATATAAGTAAAAGAGTTTAAGTTTGATTTTGGGGGTTTTGTTGGAAACAAAGGGAAAGGCAGTTTTGAGTTCGGGATGAGGCCTAGTTTTTGCAGAGTTCTGAATGGGGCAAGGAAGGAAATTGTTTTGATGCTTTGGATTGAATGAATGGATAGTTCAGACCGGTGAGGAGCTAAATAGGGCAAGAGGCTTTCAAGAATCCTCTTCAAACAGATGAAAACATGGAAAATTAAACAAACTGAAGGCAGAGCAAAGCAATCTAATGAACTCCACCTTTATAACTTGTTTGTTTAATTTAAGAAGAAAGGAGAAGGGAATTAATACACATAAACATAAATTAACTTATAGTAACATAGAGAAAAACACCATCAAAACACAGAGCCACATGGATCCCAAAGAGTGCTGCAAACCCTGGTCTATTCCTTTGCCAAAATTGCAAAGATGAAATGTACAATGAAGTGCCAAGCAATCCAAAGTGTCCAAACCTCTACCAAAATCCAACCCCTACACTATGAAATTCATAAAATATATACATTTTCTCATCCTTGTACTAAGGGAATTGAGCTCAACCATTTTCTTAAAAATAGAATCAGTTACATTAAAATTGGGCCGAATTTCTGAAAATAGGTGTTGAAGATGAACTCATATCTCCTAAACCATAGCACCTGTTACAAAAATGAAAGATTTTTTTGTATATAAGTTAATTTTGGAGAAAAACCTCTCTCAAATTTGGAAAATTTGTTTCCCGTTTCTCGCAATATGTTCCACAAAATCATCTCTAAAACAGAAAATCATTAAAAATTTAAATCTGTGAAAATGAGCTGTAAAGATCTAGTCACATATCCCAATTCGTGACACCTGTGAATAAAATGAAAAAGGTTTTTGTTATATGTCTTGTGTTTAACAAAAATCTCCTTGTGTTTTTCAAAATTACTTTCCATATGTTGTAAAATGTCTCCGCACTAAAATGACTAAAACAGTAAAAAATATGAAAAATTTGCTTTGTTTTAATGTAGGCTCCAAATATCACTGTATATCTCCTACATAGTAGCACCTGTGCATAAAATGAAGGAGGTTTTTGTTATTTGGTATGTGATGAAACAAAACCTCTTTTACTTTTGAAAAATTCCTTACCATTATTTCACAAACTAATTTTGTACTAAACTTGTCATTGTGTGCAGCAACTGACCTCAAAACATGCATAACCAAGAGTCACTCATTCATTTCGATCATATCTTCTAATCCCGGAGCCGTTTATGGGAGTGTGATATACCGTTGGAAATATTTTTCTGAGCTTATTCTGATGGACACACTTGTGAAATTTTTTGTGCTGAACATCATGTGCAAAACATCTCACAAAACTAGACATAGTAAGAGCTCATGTTGATCTATGGTGACAGGTTGCGAAGACTGGAACTAACACCCCCTAAAGTGTGAGGTCAGAGACGAAGAAAATGGCCTAAATATTTTATAATGTGTGTAGTAGAGATAAATATATTGAAGGACTAAGGAAAACCTGAAACAACAACATATGTCAGAAAATATAGTATCTGTCTTGAGTCGGGCATTCCCATGCTCAGTAGCTAATCAACATGATTTCTCTAGTACAACGATATGAAGAATTTTTCCACCAATAAGCATAATGTGGAAGTGTCTATCATAACAGGATCAAGCTGAACAAGCTGTCTCCATAAACAATATCGCAACTTGGGGAAGGGAACATAGCTGTAATGATGTAACCTTTGCCCCAAGGTCTTGACTGCCACTTCACTTAAAATACATATTTCTCGACATGTGAATGAAGGAGTTTCGTTGAACATGTGAGAAATCATCTGATTACCAGTCGATAATGAAAAATATTAACAAATGTGAAGGTGGCCACCGATAATGATGATGGTCCCTAAGATGCGCAGTACAATCTAGCGAGTGTGAATAAAAAGAGTTGAATTCAAACACTCGTAGAATCATTTGACTAGGAGAGAATGATGAAGACTCCTAATCAAGCACAAGATTACCTGCCACTGATGTCTGCAAGAATCTGGGTATTGATGGGTTTCTGGATCAACTTCCTAGATAAGATGTTGAAGTCGATAGGAAGAGATCTGTTGAAAGGTAGGCACTGAGGCATCTTACATCAGTCAACATGAAATGGAAACCAAATGATTTTATTTTTGATGGATATAATGAAGAGAAAATGGGGATAACTAACGACAAATAATTTCTGGCATAATGAGCGGTTTGGTTGATAAGAGGAGTAGTAGATAGTGAGATCTTCTTGAACAATAGAAGGCACTGTAACAGGGTACTAGGCAGCTGAGGCTTAATGAACACCAAAGAGTTTTTTAGGATTTTACTGGTGCAGGAACACTAGGAGATGAAGGCTAATACTCATAGATGGTAGGGTTCAGCTAACTGCGAAAGAGTTTTCTGGGGAGTGACATGTTCAAGATTTTTGCTGCCAAATTGACCTTTCTGAAATATAACAGAGGTAGTATCCATTTTGTCCAAATTTTTCCCCGTCTGATTAGGTTTAATGAGTCCATATGAGTAAACTCGGTGAATTTTTCATATTTAGAGAGTTTTAAAAATTTCGTAAAAGACAACTCTATTCCCTGTCTGATTAGGTTGAACGATTCCAGACAAGTAAACTCGGTCAATTTTTCATGTTTAGAGAGTCTGGAAAATGTCATAAAAGAAAACTCCATGGGGTACCTTTGTCATGTCTTGATAACCGAGCACGACAAAGGGAGAATAGTAAGCCTGAAACGGTTCATTTTCCATGAGTTAGTCCATCGAAGTTGGAAAAGAGAGAAATCTATGTTTGATGGATGTCTGCCTCATTTTGTTATGAGTATGAGCAGATGAAATAAACTCAATACTCTTTGTGAATTTTTTAATGAGTTTGAAAAAGAAAATCTCGGTGCTCTCTGTGAAATTTTAACGAGTCATGTAGAGAAAACTCGGTCAATTTTTTTGTTTAAAGAGCTTTGAAAAATAGGAACAGGAATGGCTCCTTAATCTCTGTCGTGGTAGTTTAACGAGCCCGACAAAGACAACTCGGGGTTTTTTTAGTTTTATGAGCTAGAAAAAAGTCCCTAAAAAGAAAGCTCAGTGCTTCTTCATATTAGTTTTAACGAGTCTGAAGAAGAGAACTCCAGGTTTTTTGGATTAATGAACAAGAAAAAGACCATAAAAAGAACGCTCAAAATCAACTTCGTATAAGTTTAACGAATCCGAAGAAGACAACTGGAGGCTTTTCGGATTAAAGAGCAAGAAAAATACTGTAAAAAGAATGCTCGGAATATAACCACCACACGCCCCTACGTGGCAGTTATTCAAAACACGTTTCGCTTCATTGAAAGTGAGACAACACTGGAGAATAGTATCAATACCATGGCGATATGATGTATCATTCAGCACGAGGTAGTGCTTTGCATGGTGGTGAATATGACAATAGTCATCGGACGTGAGATTTGGGCGGAAGCATTGGGTTTGTAGGTAGACCAGAATGTCTCCATACCATGGGTCCAAAGAATCAACCAAGTATACAGATTCATTAGGAAATGGATCATGAGCTACTTCTCCTAGGTCGATTCTGGGAAGTTCCGATAGTAATTCGGCGAAGACTAGAGATTTCTTTGCTTTGGCAGCTATGAAGACCAAATCAAATTGTTGGAGGATTAAGATCCATTTGGAATATTTTCCTCCAATAATTTTTCGAGACAGGATGTGTTGCATGGGGTTCTCCAAAGCAATAACAGTAGTCTGCGCAGAAATATATAATGTCCGAGTCGGGTGATGGCAAAGACTACCGCCAGAGAAAGTTTCTCCACATGTGAGTAATGTAGTTCGGGTCCAATTAGACCTTTTGACAAGTAGTATATCACATGTTCACTGTCGTCATTGTGAACCTGAACTAGAACCATTCCAAGGGAGGATGGTGAGGTTTCCAGGTAGAGGAGAAAGTCATGTGAGTAGTTGGGGGCACTATGGAGTGGGGCTGAAACAAGTGCATGTTTTAAAGCATCAAATGACCGTTGAGATTGGTCATCCCACAAATATAGTGTTACCTTCTTTAATAATCACATAAATCCTTTCTTCATCTCGGCATAGTTAACACTGAATCGACGTAAAAAAATTTCTTTCCCTTGCAAATGTTGGAGTTGGAGGATGGATTGTGGTGTCGGCAATTCAAAAATTGCTTTAACATTATCGGGATCAACCCTAATCCCATGCTTGGAGACAATGAAACCCAACAGATGCTCAGACTCGACCATGAATATGCACTTATGAGGATTCAAACGTATTTTGTAGAATCTACACCTAGCAAAAATTTCTTTCAGATGAGCAAGGTGATCAGGTCGTTTCTTGGAATGGACCGGAAGGTCATCCAAGTAAGCCTGTACAATATGTCGAATGTCATGAAAAGCGTAGTCCATAGCCTGCTAAAAAGTTGCTTCAACATTCTTCAGACAGAATGGGAGTTTACGATACAAAAATGTGCCCCAATGATAGATAAAGGCAGATTTATGTTGGTCTTCTTTTTTAATCACAATCTGGTTATAGCCTGAGAATCCATCCATGAAGGAAAAAGATTCGCATTTGGGAAAATCGTCGAGAATCTGATCTATGAACGGCGTAGGATAATTGTCTTTGGGACAAGCGGCGTTCATATCACGATAGTCAACATAAACTCGGATGGTGCCTTGTTTTTTATCTACGGGAACTAGATTGGAAACCCATTCTGTCAAAGAAATGGGATAGATGAGACCAAAGTTTAAAATTTTTTCTACCTCATTTTTTATGGCGGCCGCTTTGCGCGGGTGGACAGGCCTGAGTCGCTGTCGAATTGGTTTGGCATTGTCATAAATCTTGATTTTGTGCTCAACTATATATGGATCTATGCCGGGAATTTCATCATAAGACCAAGAAAAAACATCGCGGAATTCCTTGAAAAGGGATGTGAAGCACGTAATTTCCTCAGGATTGAAATTTGCTCCAATCTGAATATTTTCCACAATACCCGTTTTGACCAAGATATCGATGAGCATTGTCTTAGAAAGATTACCCATGTTCCCTTCTGAATTGATAGTTTGAATAGTCATGTAAGCAGAGGGAACCATCTCAAGTGGGTCAAAGGATGGGATTTTAGTATTTATCACGTCCAAGTCGATCATCGAAGTGCGATGGTGAAACTCTCCCCAAGGTCGTTATTCTAGAGACATGATCTCTCGAATAGCTTCGTCTATAGGCAAGACTTCACTGAGGAGATCCTTAGAGAGAACTGTGATGGGTGGGAGGTTTGTACCTTTGGTTGAAACCATAGCAGTGGAGGGTTCAGATGTAATTTGGATGGCTTGGTAGGCCAACTGGGTTGGTGAGAGTGACATCTGATCTCCGTAGGAATCAATGTATGAAGGTGCCAGGAGGATCCATGGGTCGATAGAGCCATCAAAAGTGGTGGATATCATTGCAACCGTATTTTGGATCTCTGGTGGTAGGAGAGGAAATCAGCCTAGTAGGGAAGATGCCTTTAGAAGACCAATACCAATACTGACGTAAGATTCAGGAAAGCCTCCTATTAGGGGCACAGTGCTACTTAGTAACGTGGTATAATCAGGGGTGCAGAAGGATAACTGATCCACTGTGACTATTTTCCCATCCAATGGAAATAGGACAAGTCGGAAGACTAAAGAAACAATGGAAGTCATGGCATAAGACCAACTGCAACCGAGCAATAGATTATAGTCGAGATGGCGATCTACGAATTCAACATCCACGGTTATCATTTTCCCACTCAGAGTGATGGGAAAGCTAGCAAGGTAACCTTTTGGGAGGAACATGTGGCCATTGAAAGATTTGAGGGAATTCGATGGCAGTGACAAGGTAGGAGAACCTAAAGTGAGCCAGCAAGCTTGTGACATAATGCAGGTCGAAGCACCTTCGTCAATGACACAACTTGTGCGATGGATTGGTCTCCCTTTCAACACAACCTGTACCTGGAATGCAAGTTGGTGTGAGAGGCGAGTCTGATATTTTTCCATATCAAATATAACTAGCATGTAATCCTGGGGGTCTATTCCACCAATGGCCGAAATCAAGGCTTTCCTTATTGCTGGACAGGTTTGCAATACTTCGAGAGAAGACATAGCTGACGGTGCCTGCGCGATATCTTCTACAATGTTGTAGTTTTGGGTTGCACGTGCAGAGGTGTTATGAGTCGTGCGTCAAAGTTTCCTTTTGGGGGGACGAATCACGGGATCAGCAGTAGGCCGTTCGATATGCAGATCGTTGGGCGATTGTGGAGTTGAACTAGTACCAGGTTCTTGAGCATCTATGGTAGGATTTTCATATAGCTTGGCTTGTGTTTCAACTTCAACACTTTCAATGCCATAAATGGTGGATGATCCTTCACTGAAAGGATGTGAACCACCATTGCCCCTTCGCTAGGGGTTGTGGTGGGTTGTCAACCATGTGTTGGTGTTGCTGTTGTTGATTAGGGAAAGTATTATGAAGAACGACAGGTGTTCGCCCGGAATCCTTGTTTGCGATAAAATCTGTGCATTCCTGCAGCCGAGGACATTTTTATGTCAAGTGGTCCTCCGCACAGATCTTGCAAGGAAATTTGATGGGTTTATCCTTCCCTTTGTCATTTTTTGTAGCGTTTTTCTGATTAGGATTATTTTGATTTTCCGACTGCTCTTCTGAAGAAGATGTCTTTTTCTTGTTCTTCTTATTCTTTCCACTGGGTTTTTGTGAAGTTTGCACAAAATTTACCTCAATGGTAGGAAGAGTAGTTGTTTGGTTAGGGGCAGTGGCAGCCAAGGATGGCTGGGAGGTTTTCCCCTGAGACTGTTTTGTGGCTATGCTAGAGATTTTGCCAATCAGACCATCGGCGTGGGCTCCATTTTTCTTAGAATCTGGAGGATTTGGGTTACCAGGGACATTGGGGAGTAATTCATATAGCGCGCCATATTGTGAATAGATTAAATCCAAATTATGGGCACGATGAATGCATTGATATTCTGTAACCGCACTGGATAGGCCAATGTATTTAGAGATGTGGGGTAAGAGAGACTTACAAAACCAATTAGATAGAAGATGATCCGGGATTGGCGCTTTGACCAGCCTCCTTCTACGCCTCCATTCATGAATGTGATCGGAGATGTGGGTGGCGGTGTCTTGGCACAACGAGGTTAGTAGTTCTGTCCCAGTTTCAAATCTGATTGGTAATTGGAAGTTCTTTAGAAACTCTATCGCTAAAGCACCAAAAGTGTTTATGGCGGTGCGTGGCAAATCAATATACCACTTGGAAAAATTGCCTGTAAGGGTGCGGGGAAATAGTCGAAGCCGGACATTATCATCCACCATGGAATTAGATATAGACCATAAATGAAAGGTGGTGATGTGTGCAGTTGGGTCTACCCCTTGTTTCCCATTGAACTTTGGGATGTTAAAAGTAATCTTGTGCAGTACTGGAGGCCAGAGCGGGTTGTGATTGATGGGGTCATTTGTCAGTTTATAGATGTTGGGAATGTCTAGAGCTGCCAAAAATGGCAATTGTGGGTTTGCCTCTAAATCTAAACAAGGAATTATTGGCTGACTATTTGGACCATAGGGTCTGCCCATCAATGTGTTACCAGTAGGATAAGTAGGACTTTGATAAAAATTTCCTATAGGTGAAGGGGTAGGGATATATGGTTGCTGTCCATAGGGCATATTGTATTGCAGGGCGAATGGTTGGTTGCCCCCAGTATAAAAGTGTCCTCCCATTCCAGATGGAGGTTGGGGTGCGTTAGTCCATATGGATGCAATAGAGCTTCCCAAAGGCATGCTACTACTTGCATAGTTCGGCAATGGCATAGACCCTACACCGATATTTAAACCACTTAAGGGAATAGTGTTAACAATAGGCTGTCTGGTTTGTCCTAACGATTGCAGGGGTAGTGAAATGTTCCTTGTTGTTTGCGTGCTGGTGACACTGCCCCCTGGTATGGTGGCCAAGGGGTTTGAACTTAGCAAAGGGTTCCAACCGAAAGGGTTGCTAAAAGGAACCGAAGTAGTCCCACTCATGAGAGGAGAAACCACAGATCCCAACGTGGTCATGGTAGGAGTAGATCCCGAAGGACTCGGTGAGTTACTCATAGTTGTGATGACCGTAGGGTTGGGACTAGGCGTAAGTTGACTACTGGGGTTACCAAGTAATGGCATAGAACTAACAACTAACGGGGAGGATGATGTCAAACCTGGGATGGTTGCCATTGGTATTGACCCTATGGATGCCGGTTTTGAAATGGATGTTTGTGTGGCCAGAGACATGTCTTGGCATGGTGTAATCTGAATTATCACAGTTTTCGATAGATCAGTGAGTGGAGGATTATAATGAGGTATGACACCTTCCACGAAAGGGTCCTCCAAAAATTCCGTATGGTATGAGGCTATGTGAAAATTAGGGTTTGTCAATGGAGACTGCTCTTCTGCAAAAGGCATAGGTTCACCAAGGTTCAATTCTTCCTCAAGAGTCGGAGGAGGTAGACCTTGCTGCCATCGAGATAGACAACGTGGGTCGGACGATGCCACGGTGACCTATCTATTTTTAACAAATTTTAATAAATTGTGATGTATTATAAAGTCTCAATCATTGTAACCACATACCTAAAAAAGAAAAAAGAAAAAAGGACTTTCTAAAATCAATCAGCAAGCAGCCAGAATAGTGTGCCTTGTCTGAGTACTACCATTTTCTGGTGATGAAATCTAGTATCACAATAGTATATAGAGAGGGTTCGTCGAAAGTACAATTACGGTTACCCTAGAGCTTTGCCCGAACCTCAGAAGATAGGTGCAAGCACTCTCGTGAAGATGAGTACCATCCTAAAGACTAAAGACGGAGTAGGTATGTCTGGTTTAGGTACAGGAAAGCCCGTCCCAGCCACCTTGCGTAAGTCACTAAAAAGTATGGCCACTAAAGATACTACAAATCACAGACATCATTAGGGGGGTCCACGGTCTAGGACAACATGCTATATGGGCAGAAGATCTAGATCCCTAATCTAGTTTCGACATCCCCGAAGGGAACCCCAATATATAGAATGCCCACCAAATGCAGTCGAAGGTGGGCTACCTTCTTGTGCACCCATGTGTTGTCTCGCGCTTATTTCTAGTAAAGGAGTGGTCCTGATAATATGAGTGCAGTAGGATTTTGCTCGTTAATGACTCTAGTCTCAAGTTTTGAGATCTTGGGTGATTTTCTCACTTTCCCTAACCCAAGATCCTAGCCTGAACTACTATTGGTGTGAGCACAAAAAAATTAATGTGATTGATTTTATTATCACTTGATTCTTAGTGTACTTGATTATTAGTCTTGCAGAGGGGGAGTGGACGTATGAAATGTAATGAGACTCTGACTCAAGAAACCATGCAAAAATATGCTCTAAATATTCAATTCGATGAAGAGTATTTCTACAAGGTGAGGTTTCTTTTCAACATCCATGCACTAAAATTCAAATAGAAAATTTAAGCCTTAAATATTTAGACATCTATTTACCTCATCTTAACAGTCTTTTAACTGAAATTTTTAGAATTAATTCAGCTAGATGCAGACAAACTAAAAAAAAAAAAATTCTAAAAAGAAAATGTTTTCAACACTAAATTTTTAAACAAGAAAAAACAAATAGCAATGCTAGCTGGTAAACAAGCACAGGGATTCAGTCAAGAAGTGGTTCTGATGGCCAAAACTCTGCAACCAAAAAGGAACACAACACAAGGGTGAACAAAATTTTTTTGGTTAAGTAACGCACTGGTTATGAGAAGAGACAACGTTAATGCAGAGACTAACACACTGTAATCAAAGCTAGGCCACATTATAATGCTCTGGAATACTAACAAAGACAACGTTAGCCAGGGTAAAGTTCTTCAGATGGCCAAAAAAAAAAGCAGGAATGAACTCTGCGAGCTTTTGAAATGTTTACTGGGCATGAAAGCTGGTCAGAAGGATATATGAACAAATGAAAGAAGGAAGGAAAAAATCTGGAAAATGGGGTTAAACTCCCTAGTGGAGTCACCAATTCTATTATAGGGTAAAATGTTGGGGTTTTTGCTTCTCGAATATCCCTCTCAGGGCTTTCTGGTGCCCGAGGCAGACAGTAAGATTAGCTACATAGTTCACAAAGAAGATACATACATGTTCATATCAACTTAAACAACTTGATGGAATAAGATGGAAGATTACCTCTTTTCTGATCTTGAAGTCTTTTGGAGAGAGCTAAGCAGCGAAGTATGGATTCTCATTCACCAGCTCCAAATCTCGACCCTATGATCAATCAAAGCACCCATGTAATCTCTACCACAACATACATTTCCTATCAATTAAGTTAATATATGATAAACATTTAACAATGCACATCTAAGCCATTCATCTCATGCTATATAAGTAATTGAAGAAAAATAACAATATCAACGCATAGAATGGACAAAACAGATACAGTTCTATTGATTTATAAAAAGGAGGATTACAACCGTCGGTTGCACCAAGCCCTCCTCAGTCTTCCAATATCTCTATCTTTCAATGTGGTGATGTCTTGATCAACAAGTTCTCAATGAACCTCTTTGATATTTGACCTTCACGCTTCAACAATAATGCTCTGCTTCACATGTATTCAAAAAACTTTGACAAACCTTCGACCTTGAACCAAGAGCCTATAGCTCGATTTTATAGGAGATGGAGAGAGCAATCATTTCCTTTCTCCATCCACCAATTCTAAATAGAAAAAACCAAGATGTTTCCTCAACTTCCCATGCTTTTTCCTTCCTTGAGAGTTTAGTTGCTTTTGGCAAGGCCCAATAAGAGACTAGTGCTTTGCAGTTTCTATTTTGTACTGACTCTCTTATGAGAAAAAACTAGAATTTCAAATCATTCTCCACAGGCTTTTCCTATTTCAAACTCAAAAAATGGGTAACGCTACCGTCTAGTCTAAACTGAGCATTTCCCTAGACACTAATGCGACCTTTTCATTGATCAGGTGTGTTATAACGCTCTCTGGCTATTATAGGGGTGCATTACCTTGGCAGAAGTAGGTTTAGTTTAGGTCTTTGTTTTCCTTCCATATTTATCTTCTCCTCTGAGCTGATGAGGAAGTTATTTGACCTGTAACACTTCACTAACTGGGTTGAGGTCATGCCTGCAAGGAATTCCACAGATGGGGTAGTGATAAAGTTCCTCGAGGAGAACATAATAGCTAGGTTTGGATGCCCTACTAAAATCGTCACTGATAATTCCCAGACTTTCAAATCGGCTAAGTTTGTGAAATTATGTTAGCATTATAATATCATTCTGGGGCACTCCAATTCATACTACCCATAGGGGAATGAGCTGGCAGAGTCATGTAACAAGACACTAGTGAGGATCTTGAAAAATACCATCGACAAAAACCAAAAGAACTGGGATTCCCAGCTCAAGTTTGCACTCTAGGCGAATCAAATCACCACTAAAAGATCCATAGGGAAGTTCCCTTATGAGCTAGTGTACGACTGAGAAGAAGCCTTCGCTCTTCAGCTCGCATTACCTATGGCCCAATTCTTACAAGAGATTGAGGAAGAGCCAAACGACCTTATCATAAGAACAAACCAATTGGTCGAGTTAAGTGAAACACAGGAATAGGTAAGCCTTAGACTAGCATAGTACCAGGAAAAGATGAAATGCGTATTTGGTCAAAGAGCTAAAGACAAGGAAATACAAGTAGGGGATTTGGTGCTGCGATGGGATGTCAGGTGGTTATACAAAGGGAAACATGGGAAGTTCGGTCCCCTCTGGTTTGGTCCATTCAGGGTGGAAGACGTAAAAGGCAACAATAATTTTGCACTGGAGAATTTGGAAGGAGATACACTTGAGATGCATGTCAATGGAAAGTTTCTAAAGCCTTACTTCTAGCACTTATAGCGGGCTATGATGGCCCATTGTACATATCCTCAAAGTGTATATATGTATTTTTGTTATTTCCACATGAATTCCTTCTTTTTTTTTGTTAAATTTTCTTGAAATTGGTTCTAACGATCATCCCAAGACCATTAAGAAGAACACAAGCATGTGGTCTACGACTTCTTGACACACTCGAACAAGTGCATCATCCCCAATGGAGCCAATGTTGTCTTGTGGACTTTGTGAACGTATAAGGTTGTATAAGAAGTTAAGCTAAGGAAAAGAGGGAGTGACTAAAGTAAAGGCAAAACACTTCAAGCACGGGTCATAAGGATGCCCCGTAGTCAAAAGGTGAAATATCTCTTACCATCTACCTTTTCGCATCACCAACCTCTTCGCCCATTGCCTTTCATACCATTTATCCTTTGCTTGCTCATAACTAAAACTTGCAATTTGCGATGTGCGAACGGCCCCACTTCCGCCTTGCCACATCACCTTCCCAACATCGCACTTCATAGATCGCCAACCATAACCTTTACTCTCACCTTCCGATATGAAAAACCTTTTGATTGTGATTTGCGATGTAAGTTGGGCCCCACCTTTGTCCTACCACGTCACTCCTCCGCTCATCGCACTTCACCCATCGCAAATCTTAATGCTTAACCTTTTCCGCTCATATATAAACCTTACGATTTGTGATGTACGAGTGGCCCCACCTCTGTTAGGCCACGTCATCTCCCACTCACTGCAAATTTCACATTACAGATTCTAGCATTTACCCTCCATTTCTCATAAAAAAGCTCCTCGACCTACGATTTGTGATGTAAGTTGGGCCTCACTTCCACCTTGCCACGTTGCCTTCCCTCCACCGCACATCACACATCACCAACCTTAACATTTATCCCCGCTTCTCATACATAAAACCTCTTGATTGTGATTTGCGATATGATCTCGGGCCCCACTTCCACCATGCCACATCATCCTCCACTCACCGCTAAACCTCCACCATTATTCCCTCACCTCCTCTCCCTGTTATACATCCAATAGCTCATGATCTATTTCGCACCCCCTCCACCTTCGAAAGGTTAATGCTAAGGGGGGGGGGTCCGAAATGGTATGTTTTGGAAACTTTCTCCAATGCTACGTGTCAGCTTATAGTGATTTCACACCCTCCCCATCCAATACCATAAACCGGACAGGCCCCCATCCTAAATATGGTCTCCTCCGAAATCTGGTCTCTAGTTTTGCAAGTCAAACTCAGCATGGGTTTTGGTGGGGAAAATGGAGTTATGGCATCTCTAGTTTGTCCATGAGCTTCCTATCAAAGAGCAAATCATGCGCAACATCACTGGTTTTACCATAACATTTAGTGGAAGCTATGAGAACAAGAAGTAGGGGTTTTCAGCAGTAGGTGGAATCAAGTAATGGAAGTCAGACTACCCACCTGTTCACAGCCACTCCTCGCCGCACCATTTTGAATATTCTTGGATTTGGCTTTCATGGCCAACTAAGTTGTTTTCTTTTACTATTTTATTATGATGTGTTACCAGTGAAATCTCGATTTCACCCAATTTTGTTTTGATTTCCTGTTTGTAGGAGTGATTGCTTGATGCACACTCATTAATTTAGTTAGGATATTTTGATTTCACATGTGTGGGTCAATCATGTGAATTTGATTCGATTGTAAACCCTCAGAGGAACTCTATATGTGGAGAGCTCAGAGATGAAACAAAGGTTCCAAATTTTGGTGAAATTTTGTTGTAGTTTTGTGCTATTGTGCTCTTTATGCTGTGAGATACATATTTGGGAGAGTTGTTTTGAATATAATATGATATATAGAGTTGTTTACTTGGATTTCAGATGGAGCAATGAGTAGTATATATGTGTGTTCTCTTTTTATTTGCAATATCCTATTTATGTATAATAGTCTTTCATGTTTTTCTCCTTTGATGATTCGTGTAATGTAGCTGCTGGTGGTATGCATTTTTATTCATGAATTTGTTTATGTATAACGCTCATATATTAAAATTGTTGTGCTTCCTTCATTCATGCCTCCACAAATCTTTACTTTTGGTCATATTCCAGTTACATCCATTTCCTCTGAGTATGGGAGACAAATTCTTAATAATTTTAATCCCGTCTCTTGTGGTTTCCTCCTTCATTCCTCCTCAACACCTCTACATATTTTGAAAGCCTTCGCTCATTGTTTCATACTTGGCCCCTTTGAAAGCCATCCAGCCATACAACCTTCTGAGCCCTCTCGCAGTATAGGGTAATTCACATGAATTAGACTCCAAGTCTTCTCCATTCCTGAACCACCAAAACCATTATTTCTCTTGACCCATATTCTGTCAGAGGCATCCTTATAATTGTCTACTTTTAACCTCTAATTTTAAGATGTCCTAAGCACTGGTATTTTGCAACTAAAGGCTATCTCTAGGAGCTATAATAGTATATTCAACATGGATCATGAAAAAATTACATACAAAACTCTTCTCAAAAGTGCCCTCCAGTACTCAGCTAATTGTCTCAGAATTTCATGAACAAAACTTACCAACACATAGCCAATTCTTAGCCTCTAGATAGCCTGCCTTGCTTGCGCAATCCCTAATGAATGAAATCCCTAAAAGATAGGAATTATTTCCTTCTTTGACTGCGCAAGTATCATGGTCACTCCAATGGGTGTTTGGTTGCATGTGTGCAACCAAATAATTCTACAACTGATAGTCAACTTCCCTTTCACCTAGAACTCAACTAGGTCTCCACTAGATCTGACATGCATGCAGCTAATAATAGTAAATCCTTAGTTGAATGTGAGATCACTGATTGTGAATTAATTAATATTTAATTCAATTCATCTCTCACTAATGTATCTACAGTTACAACTAGCAAAACTAAGTTTAACTCACTTAACTGAGTTAAACTGATTACAACCTGCATTAACTAATGCACTACTGCACTTCGAACTTTGTTACAACTAGAATTACTCTGCATGCCTCACCAACTACCTCTAACTCGAAATCCACTAGATAACAGATTTTATCACTCTAAGTTAACTATTTCAAGTTTAAATTGAGAATATCTTACAGTTTATTTCCCATCTTAATTAAGGAATAGCTAAAATAGACATGCACCCAAAAATAGCATTATGGACCCCACCCTAGTTTGGGTTCTAAATGCAACCAGGCATGGGTGCTGAAATTTTCTTGTTGAATATAAACACTCTCTCTCAGCAAGAAAGGGATTATCCTCCACCCCGATCCTGTCTCTATGGTATTTAAATTTTCTCCTGGTGAGCGCCTTTAGTAGAATATCTACATTGTGATATTCCATGGGAATGTATTGAAGCAAAATTATCCTTCTCTGCACACAATATCTAAGTTGATGGTACCAGATATCTATATGCTTGGACCTATCATAAAACACAGGATTAATCGAGAGTTTAATGTAACTATGATTATCACAATGAATCACTGTCAAATCCATCTGAGAACTAAACAAACCAATCAAGTTCTTTCTCATGTAGATAGCCTCACATGCAACTTGACTTGCTACATGTATTCCTCTTCTACTGAACTAAGTGCCACAGATCATTGTTTCCTGCTATAGTAGGAAACTATTGTCGATCCTATGTTAAAGATCTCTCCTGATGTTCTATTTATGATTGATGGACTTCCCACCCAATCTGCATCCATGAAGCCTTGAAGCTTCACTCCCTCTGTCTGTTTGTACCATAGACCATAATCTGATGTGCCCCTCAGGTATCTCAGGACATGCTTCCCCACCTTCCAAAAGACCTTGGTAGGCTTAATCATAGCTTGACTCAACTGGTTAACTGCACATAAAATGTTTGGTCTCATGTTCACCAAATACATTAGTGAACCCACTAACTGCTTTTAGACAGTAGCATCCACTACCTCTCTAGAAGTAGCATCCTCTTTCCTCCAATTTCTTGGAAGAGGTTTATCCATGGGTTTGCAGCTCTCCATGCTAAAATTACCCAGTATCTCCTTTGCATACTTTCCTTGAGACACAAAAAGTTCACCATCTCGCTGCCATATTTCCAATCCAGGGAAATAATGAAGGAGTACCATGTCCTTAATTTCGAACTCCCTTGCAAGATCCTCCTTGCATGAGTGTATCAAATGCTCATCACCAGACAAAATTAGATCATCAACATAAAGAAAAATAATCAATAGCTTACCCTCAACCACAATCTGGTACAGGTTTTAATCTGCTTCACTTTTGGTGAAGCCTAGTCCGGTGAAATAACTGTCTATCCGAGTGTACCAATCACGAGGTGCTTGCTTTATCACATACAATGCTCATTTGAGTTGGCACACACGCGAATCACTGTTGAATATCTTGAAACCTTCAGGCTACTCTATGTACACCTCTTCCTCAATGATCCCATTGAGAAATGTATTTTTCATATCCATCTGATGAATGCGCCAACCCATCTACGTTGAGAGTGCATGGATGGATCTTATGGAAGACTACGTTGCAACAGGTGCAAAATTATCATCATAATATATCCCCTAAATCTGTGAGAATCCTAGGCCACAAATTTGGCCTTGTATTTCTCCACACTCCCATCAGCAGCTTGTTTAACCTTGTAGATCCATCTTGCTCCAACCACTGATTTTTTCGACCAGTCTTAGGACTATCTCCCATGCACTGTTCTTGAAAATGGAGTCATACTCTTCCACCATTGCATCAACCCAAGTTGGTTGCTACACTACTTCTTGAAAGGAATATGGTTCAGTCACAATACATTTTCTCATACGAGCCATGTATCCAGTAAATCAATCAAGAGATTGTCTCTGTCTGCGCTGTGAAGTAGGGGCTCCTACATTCTCTACATCATCAAGTCTCAATCTATTAGCTTTCGTGGTGCCCCTTCTACCATTTATCATGGATGGCTCTGCATGAGTGTTTTCCTCCACTCTATGAACCTCCTCATGTGGCTGATCCACATCTTAAGACTCATCCTTGGGAACCAATAGTTCCTCCTCTGCATGCAAGTCTAGCTCCCTCTCAAGGGAAAACTGCATGGCTTTCTCCTCATCAAATTTTATATCCCATCACACAACAGTCATTCTGCTATTTGGAAAATACACATGATAATTATGGGGTGTTTCAATTTACCCCACAAAAATACCAACCTAAGCTATTGGTTCCATATTCTTCCTAGCACCCTTGGTCACATGCACATAAACAGATGAGCCAAAAATCTTAAAGTGTGAAACATCAAGTTTCTTACCAGTGAAATCCTCTTCAAGTGTACTCATGAAAAGTACTCTATGAGGACAATGGTTCTGCACATGTACCATTGTGTTGCAGGCTTCCTTCCATAAATGAATTGGTAGGCCTTTATCATGCAACATCGCTCGTGTTTCACCCACAATAGTTTTGTTATTCCTCTCCATGACTCCATTCTGTTGTGGGTTATTAGGCACTATGAGTTCTCTTTGAATTCCTTATTTACTGTAGAATCTATTGAATTCATTAGATATGTATTCTCCACCATTATCACTCCTAAGAGCCTTCACTTGCTTCCCTGACTCTTTCTCCACCAATGCCTTAAACTCACAGAACTTAAAGAATGTCTGATCTTTCTTCTGCATGAAGAAGATCCAGCACTTATGAGAAAATTCATCAACAAATATTACATAGTACTTATGTTTTGTTGTCAAAGAAACATATAAAGAACCATACACGTCTGTGTGAACTCTCTCAAGGATCCTTGAAGCTCGGTTTTCCTTCTCATGAAAGGTGGCCTTTACATATTTTCCGATAGTAAATCCTTTGCATGTGTTTGACTACGCAAGTGTACCCCTGGGAAGACCAGTAGAAATCTGTTGCATGGCTTTCAAGGCGCCATTGTGAAGATGGCCCAATCTACTGTGGCATAACTCACCCTCATCCTAGCTCACCACTTGATCTGCCTTGCCCATCATTGTTGTGCATCCATCTACCTCCAGCTTGTATAGATTCTTAACTCAAATCCCTATCCTCTTGGGTTGTCCTATTGTTTTATGTCGTAGGAAAGTTTTTCCTTCACTAAAAACAACATCATAGCCTCTATCTTCCAATATTGTGACTGAGACCAAATTTTTCTTCAGACCTAGTACATGCATTACATATTTTAATTGAAGGAGTTTTCCTTACTTCCTCCAAAAGGTAATGGTACCAATATTGATAGCATTGTATCTCCCATCATTTCCCATTTCAATAAGCATATGGAGATCCTTCCCCTCCAAGTCATTGAAAAGTTCCTTGTCTCTCATCATGTGAAAGAAAGTGCCACTATCCAAATACCACATAGATCCCAATGCACTGGAAACCATGCATGTGATCAATGAGAATTCAAGCTCAAATTATGAGGCAAGGGCCTCACCAGCTATAGATCCTCCATCCTTCTTATTCTTCTTCTTTTGTGGGCAGTTAGTAGCAAAATTCCCATGCTCGTGACAGTGAAAGAACTTCACCTTGGACATGTACTGCTTCTTGCCATTCTTGGACTCATATTTAGAATGGAATTTCTTCCCCTTCCCCTTCCTTTCCTTGGAAGCCAAAGTATAATCCTCTTCATCCTCATTATTAGATGAAGATCCATCTCTGGTGTTCCATCTTAACTCCTCCTACACCAAATCCAACCACGATCGTTCCCAATCTAGAAATTTTTCCCTTCCATTTAGAGAGTCTTGATAACTATGCCAACTCTTGGGAAGTCCTAGGAGAGCCAATCTCACCAGATCATCATCAGTGAATGTTATTACAATGCTCCCCAGTTCATCCTGACATTGGAAAAACTTTGTTAGATATTTTGGAATGGTGTCACCCTTTTCCATCTTGATCTTCCCGAGTTTATCTTTGAGTGCCAATTTCCTATGGTCATTATTGCTTTGGAATAGATCCGTCAAATCCTTCCAAATTGCATATGGTGTGGCTTTCCCATGGAGGCTTGAGACAATGTGGTCTCCTACTCCCTCCAACAGGATCCTCCTCACCTTTGCCACTTTCTTTTTCCATGCATCAAGATTTGTAGCATCTACCACAACGGGTTTAGGAACATCGTTGTCAATGAATTCCTTCAAAGCATTGTCTTCAAGTTCTACCTCCATCCTGTCCTTCCAAGAAATATATTTTTAGCTGCACTCGAGTGCATACTCCAATGTCAAGCCATTGAAACCCATTTTGATCTTGAATCAACTGTAGCACCAAGAAAGTTTTCTACACATTCAAATTCTTTATAGTCACAAACTGAGCTCCTGCTTCACTTCTAAAAATTCATGTGCTTCGATACCATGTAGAAATTAGAAAACAAGCATGTATTTCTTGGATTCACCCAATATAACAATTTATTAAATTTATATACTGAATCGATTCTACAAATATTTTGTGGAATAAAAAACACAATCACTAATCACATGAACATGAAGAAGAATCAAATCACACACAACACAGATAATTTCTTTGGGAAATATTACAACTAAAAACCCCACTTTCTCTTATTGTATATTCAACATGGATCATGAAATAATTACATACAAAACTCTTCTCACAAGAGCCCTCTAGTACTCAGCTAATTGTCTCACACTATTTTGAACAAAACTAACCAACACATAGCCAATTCTTAGCCTCTAGACAACCTACCTTGCTTGTGCAATCCCTGATGAATGCAACCCATAAAATATAGGAAATATTTCCTTCCTTGACTATGCAAATATCATGGGAACTCCAATGGGTGTTTGGTTGCATGTGTGCAACCCAATAATCCTATAACTGATATTAAACTCCCATTTCACCTAGAACTCAACTGGGTCTCCATTGGGTTTGACGTGCATGCAACTAATAATAGTAAATCCTCAGTTACATGTGAGATCAATGATTATGAATTAATTAATATTTAATTTTCTCGATCTCTCACTAGTGTATCTTCATTTACAACTAGCACAACTGGGTTTAACTCACTTAATTGAGTTAAAATAATTACAACTTCCATTAACTAATGCACCACTACACTTCGAACTATGTTACAACTAGAATTACTCTGCATGCCTCACCAACTACCTCTAACTCGAAATACACTAGCTAACTGATTTTATCACTCTCAGTTAACTATTTCAAGTTTACATTGAGAATATATTACAATTTATTTTCCATCTTAATTAATGGATAACTAAAATATACATGCACCCAAAAATAGCACTGTGGGCCCCACCCTAATTTGGGTGCTTAATGCAACTAGGCGTGGGTGCTGAAATTTTATTGTTGAATATCAACACCAAGAATAAGGATGTCCCTTCTAAAGAGGTAGATAAATATCCCAACTAGTTTAGTTTAGAGAATGAAATTTCCAAGCTGAAAATTTCCATTCCTTTGACTGAACTTGTCAAGAATGATTAATATAAGTTTCATGTAGCTAAGATGCTCAAAGTAGACCAAATTTCTGACATGGTCAATGTTAGTGATGATCACCTAGAGATGTTGTTTGGCCCAACTATGGAAAGAAACTTATGTCCCACCATTCTACCTCAGTCTTAGATTTCATGATTTCATCCTCCATAATGACATGTTAGATTCTAGAGCATCTCACAATATAATGCTGAAAGTTGTAATAGACAAAATGGGATTAGACATTACTCACCCATATCATGACCTCTATTCCTTTGGCTCTGGTAGAGTGAGGTGTCTCGGTATTATTAAAGACTTGGTAGTGTATCTTGATCATATTCCCCAAAAGAATGTCTTGATGGATGTGGTAGTGGATGGTATTCCTCCAAAGTAGAAGATGTTTCTCTCACAATCATGGGGAGAAAATATTAAAGTTACTTTGCAGCTCGATTTCTCTTATGCTACAATTCCAGTTTTCGGCCAGCTTAGAATGTTGTACCGAGAAACAATGATGAAGTACATGATTACAAGCAAAGAGAAACCTAATAATATCCCTATACATGTTTTACATATTGATTTAGAATCTTTCATTTGTCTTAATGATAGTAGTCTAATTGATGCAGATAGTCATCTAGTAGAAGATGAGGAGATTTCACAAATTTTATGTAGTGTTGGAGAAGTTTTTAGTGCATAACATTCGGAACATAAAGAGGCTAATTTGTAGCCAAGTTCCTCAGCAGAGTAGCCAATTGAATCAATGAAATAATTAGAGCCTATTGAGGCAGCCAATAAACAAAAAAAAAAAAAATATCAACCATTCAAATTTGAGTTTCCGAATGAGGAAAAGAGTTTTTGGACTATGGATTTTGACGGAGTGGTGGGAAAATAAGGATTGGGAATAGGAATTTATATTCATAGCCCAATGAATCAGTCAAGTAAGATTCCTTTTAATGTCAGTTGTTATTCTTACAATCTTGCTTTCAATTGTTCAAATAGTGAAGCCGAGTACGAATCCTTGATGGTTGGGCTAAATATTCTTTAGAAGTTATGAGATCAGACGATTTTAGTCTATGGAAAATCCGATTTTATTATCAAATAGGTAAAAGGGGAATACCAGGAAAAAAATTCAAGGATGCGATCATATCGCAATGTTGTCTTAGACATTATCAAAACATTTTCTGAATATACCTTGTCTGTTATTCCTAGAAATTAGAATTGTATTCTCAACTCCCTTGCTACTGCGACAATTTCATTTAGAATTCTGATACAACCCTGTATAAATTATGAAATAAATGTTAACAATCACCCAGCTATTCTAGATAACCTTCAACATTGGTAGGTGTTTCAAGATGATAAGCATATTAACAATTTTTTTCAAATGGAGGAGTTTTCCTCTTATCATATTTATGATGTTTTTGATGATTAGGGAATTAATGCAATAGAATTGGAAGTCTTACAGCTAAAGGAAAATTCCATTCCAAGATGTATTTTCCCTTTGGAAGAAATTTTTGATCAGGATGATGTCGCGAAGAAACTAACAATGGTCCCTACTGAAAAAGGAGTTAAAGATGTCAACATTGGTACAACAGAGAAGCCCAATATGGTGAAGTTGTCTAAATCCTTAATCCTTGAGTTGAAAGGTAAATACAAAAAAATGTTGGCTGAGTTTTCAAATGTATTTGCATGTGATTATTCTTATTTGAAGGCTTGTGATACAAGTATAATTCAGCATGCAATCATTGTTAAGCTTGATCAAAAAAAATTTCACTAAAAGCTAAGTAAAAATGATCCAAGGTTGTTGCCGTCAATAGAGAAAGAGGTAAATATTTTGTATAAGGCTGGTTGCTTAGGGGTAAAATGCACAAGTTGTAGCTAGAGTAAAATCCCTATTATGCCTTCCTAGGACCCAAGGCAGATAGTCAGATTAGCTGCAACATTCACAAATATAATAAATGCATGTTCGTACTAATTCATGATTGACAGTGAAGTATTGAAGGATTACCTCGATGTATAAGGCCTATATTTTGGAGAGCGCAATGCAATGTGGCGGAAGTCCTCCTCACCGTCTCCAAGTCTGAATCCTGTAAACAAATGATGAACTAGCATAATATTCATAGACTTATCACTACAAACAATCAAATAATAAGACACCAATAGATGCATCAATAATATTAAAAAAATAAGCAATAGATGCATCAATAAGACACCAAGTGGAGAAAATAGAGGAAGTTCTATTATTCAAAGAAGGAATATTTCAATCATCAGTTTGGTCAAGCTTCCCTCGGTCCTCCGACTCCATGATCTCTCTCCTCAATATCCAAGTGTGACAATGCTTAGGCCAAAAGTTCTAAATGAACCAAGCCAACCATGAAACCACACACTCAACAACAAAATTTTTCTCCTCACACAATCAACATTTTGACCTTTGACAAGGAGCCCTAGCCTCAAATTTACAAGAGTTTTGGAGGACCAACCTTGCCATTCTTCTCCATTAGTTTGAATAGGGAAAAATCCATGATGATTCCATGTTTCTCCTATCTTTTTCCCTATTTGGATGCTCAGTTGGGTTTAGTAATGTCCAATCAGAGGCCTACACTGTAGGTTTCCCACTTTTTGGACTGGCTCCTTGAGAAAAAGCCAAAAATGTCAGACAGTTACTGTGGAATCTATCCCCTTTTCTTCATGAAAGACGGGTAACGTTGCCCCTTAGGCAAGGCATTATGTTAACCTAGGAACTAACTCTCCCTTAAAGAGGCAAGGATGTGTTATAACTCGACCTAGCTATTTCTAGGGTGTGTTACCTTGGCAAAATAGGTCTATATTTAGGTCAATTTCTTCCTTCCATGTGTCCTTCTCCTCTGAGATGATGAGGAGGTCATTTGTACTGTAACATATGCCCCGTAAAGTGTGATGTCAGAGATGAAAAATACGGCTAAAATACTTTATAAATGTGTAGTAGAGTGTAATATTCCAAAATTAGCATGTAGTTAATTGGAATATTAATTTTTTCTTTCGTCATTTAGATAGATGAGTAAGTGGGTAGGGAGACCCATAAATATGTTTAATAGGAATAAAACCACTTCTCATGTGAATGTGGATCATTATATTAGATGAATAAAGCACTTGAAGGTATGAACATGGGTTAAAGCATGTGGACAAGGTCAATGTTGACCAAATCAACAACGTTGTTATGGAGATAGTGGAGGATTAATGGAGGACAACACAATCATTTAGGAGGAGTGTATGCATGAGAGTAACTCCTTTAATGAGTGGTACCTAGGGTGACGAAGCTCACCAAGCATAAAAGGAAGAGGATGTCAGCCATAGAAGACATGATTTTGGATTATTGATATTGTATTGGCTTTGTATGACTAACTGCATGCTTCAGCTATTTAGCGGAGTTTGTTGTGTTGTTTAACACAAGGGTGTTCCCGAGCGGGAATCCCACCCTCATCCTCCATGGAATTTGAGTGCCTACTTAGGATAGGTATATTGAGCATAATTTCCACTATCTGTAATTTGGCCAAGCTTCAGCCATTATTCCCAACACAGTCTCCTTCAGGATTGAGTTGTGTTGCAGGGTTGCACTAGTGGAGCGTTGAGAAACCTAACTTCTAAGCCTTTTTTTCTAGTGGAGGGAGCAACCCTTCATCTGGGAGACTAGTGAGGAAGTTCCTAGAGCTTGATTACACCATCCAACATCAGGCCAAGAAGCATCATTCACCCATAGTGTCGTCTCCTCCAGAAACTGCATTATTTTGTAGTGTAGTTGCAATGGGAGGTCAAGTACCCAAGTTCTTGACCCTATTTTCCAGTGAGGGGACCAACCCTTCATATATTGAGTTGATTGGTTGCTATTTTAGATGATAAATAATTTATTTAGCCCCATATCAGCAGCCATTCCCAGGGAGTGCGTAATTTAGTCAGTAGGGGTGCAGTGGGCAACTCCAAAAGGGCCAAAAATCCAAACTTAAAATCTGGCCAAACCATTTCTGGGTTTTTCTGGGTTTTGTGAGTGTAATCTGTGGTTAAAATCCTGGATCATTCAGAGCACTCTAATATCCTTCCAAACATGGTTCTTATCCTTAGTAGCAGTAGTTTCTAGCAACAACAGCAGTAGCAACAAAACATTTCTAGTGCTTGGTTTCTTTAGTGTATTTCAACCATCTTGTGGCTTGAGTGAATTCCTTTTGGAGCTCTGTGTACTTTCATGGTTATTGATGTATAATGATATGGCTCAACTGTTTTCTGTCCATATGTATGATTTTTTGATGTATTCCAACATTTTTCCAGTTCTACATGTTTAGTTTTATTTTACCATAGTTGGAATTATGCATATGTTCTATATTCTTGTCTTTTACATTATGAAATATTACAGTGGTATCAGAGCATGATATCTGGCTCAGCTTGTGGGAAATACATATTTTGAAACAAGAATAAGAAATCCATAATGATGGAGGGAATGAGTTTTTCCTCATTTATTATTAGATCTATGAAGGACCTCTCCAAGGAGGTCAAGCAAATGAGAAGGGTGAGATGCAATGAGACCTCAAGAAGGTTTCAATATGAGGAAGGTCCAAGCACTTCCTATTAGCAGCAAAAGAAACTGGTATTGCATAAAGCTCCAAAGAAATCTACTATGTCAACTTTCTTTGAAGAGGAAGGTGAAAGGCATGGAGATGGAGGAAACTTAGATCATGGGACTCTAAGTGGTTGTCTTGCAGAGTAAAAATCTCAATCAAGGGCTTTCAAGGAGAATCTAACTCTCCAACAATTCATTCAAATCCAAGAAGAATAGAGACCTTGCAACAACAATAGAAGAAAAAAGACACAATAGATTTATATTTTCTACTTTTGATGGGTCATCCAAAAGAACAACAAAGGCTTGTAGGAAAAATTTAGATGCATTCTTCCTTCTACATCCAGTAGCGAAAAGAGAAGTTGAGATTGCAGCGCTGCACCTTGAGGGTGAAGAAAATATTTGGTGGTTTGGCCATTTGAAACATGCAAGAGTGACTGCTTGTGAAAATTTTACTCAAATTCTGACCAATAAGTTTGATAACAGGAAACCGGAGGTAGTTCCTATTGAGACATTTCCTAACATAGATGAGAAAGCACATGAGGAGCCAAGGGAAGATGTCAACATTATCATTCCGAAAGAAGAGAAACTTCCACCACCACTTCTTTTAGGAGTACTTACATAAGGAGAAGGAACATTTGCATCCTTGCAAGATGGTCTTGATCTCTTGACATTGAGAGTCCCATGCATTATTCAAGAGATGCATGAGGAGGAGGAGACATATACCATCACTAGTGCAATAGTAGAGGAGCAGCCATTACCATCATCAGTAGCTGGAGGAGTCATTACACCAGTAGGAGGAACCCTTGTAGCTGTACAAGATGTTCCCAAGGATCAGTGTAACCAAGGTATGCAAACAATTACACCCCATATTATTTCAACACATCAGATGGAGACTTGTGGGGACATGCCATCAGGGAAATTGCATGACCAAGGGTCAAAGCACACTGCTGATTGGAGCAGTAGAATATCACTGCGCAGAGGACCCTTGACTTGTTCAAGGAGGAGATATATATCCATCTTGGTTTCTCATTGTTGAGCTGGACACAACACTTTGGGTTGGAGTGTGGAGTTCTGGAGGATAGGATGAGCATAATCCTAATCAATACAATGCAGAACTATATGTTCAACATTGTGCATGATTATGAGCCAGCACATGTACAATCATGGAGATCAGCAGCGATCTCACTAGGCAGTAGTGATGATTTGGGGGCCCAGCTATTATTGAAGCATTCCAATGACTATTCTACTTGTGTAGCATTGGATAGGCATTTGGTTGATGAGAGACACCTTATGATGGATAACATCTCCCATTATTATGATAGATCCTTCTTGATGTGCACCTCATAACTCAATGAGAGGCTCTTTCCTACAACATATTTGGAACCTTATGGGTTCAACTTGATCATTGATGAGTAGTATTTATGTGGATATCTCCAAGAGGTTTCACTTCAACATCTCATGAAGTGCAAAGATAGTGTTCAGATTTGGGAGTATGGTATTCTCCATTGGATAGATACCAATTTGGAGCACGGTAGGAGACACCCACATTTGGAGGGATGGGTGAGGATGATGAGCAAGGGGTTGGTGAGTTACTTGCAGATCTATGACACAAGGCATTAGGAGGCATGGTTGTGCTGGCTACTACTAAAAGAGTTTGGTCATCATGTGACATATCCTATTTCAAAGAGTGTGTTATTGGTTGGGACCTGGCATGACACTTACATCATGTGGCAGCAAGGAGTTTGGTTGTATTGGTCTGATATGATATTTTTCATGTCAATCATTATTTTTTTACTCCATTTTCTATATGACGATGATGTGAGGAGGAAACAAGAGTTACTATTGCTTTGGGTACTCTTGGGAGAGTATGGGATGATTTTCTCGCATACCTTGCATGATGTTTCGGGAGTAGATGGTGGCACATTCATGGTGCAAAGGGGCTACTCCTTAGCCTTGGGGGATCAAGAGATACTTCCACATGGGAAGGAGTCTCTCATATATAGCAGCATTCTGGTATGTGACTTTGGCATTGGGCATGTCAAAGAGGGAAGTTATGAGATGACAGGAGCCTTATCACAAAGTCCAACAACACTGTCACTTGGGAGTATGTATCTATTGATGGAGTGTTCCAAGGGTCACTTCACATATGAGGCACTTGATTGAAAAGTAGAAGATGGGAGTTATAGAGTGGTGAATGGAGTCACCTATTACTAGGACATGACCTTCTTGACTTGGATATCCAAGCATAAGAAGAAGATTCTGCATTCAACACATGGTTCATTCCTTTCCATTCACCAAGATCTCATGGAGACATACCATACCATTATGGAGAGATTCTCATGGGAGGACTCATCCATGGATCTCATCAACATATTACTCACAATACATGGTAAGAGTTGTGTTTTTGCACTTATTGATCATCTTATAAAGTATTTGCATTCTATTTCCATTTATATACAGTGCATTGCTCCACAAGAGGGAAAGCTTCTATTTGGGCTTCATGGTCTTCCTAAGACCAACATCAGTGATGGAGATAGCCATTTCTTGTATGGATTTGGGAAGTATTGTGCTATTCTTAGTATGCTTAGTAGATATCTAATTTCATTTACTACTTTCCAGTAGTTGAGTAAACATGCACAACTAGCAAATGGTTGGGAGATGACTCACCACACTATGATCAGAGGCAACAGGTAGAAAAATTGCATTGTAACCACATGGGAAACTATTGGCACCATCCCAAATTTCAAATAAACCTCAATATATTTCTCATCTTGATGCCATGTTGTGATGATGTACTATTCACTATATGTGGGATGGTTTGGGCAAGCAAGGTTCATAGAACCAAAGAGTGGGTATTTGAGGATCAAGTTGCCTTTTTTCCTCTCGAGGGAAACATTATTGCAGCCCAAAATCAACAACAACTCCACACATATCATAAGTGGAGAGAGAGACAACATGGGATAGACAATTTGGTCTATCATGTTCAGCCATACAACCCATCTACATTGCAGAAGCAAGAGATGGAAATTTTTTTCAATGAGTTACCACTTTGGAGGGTGATTCATTTTGTTTGGATGATAGCTTTGGGATTGGAGCTTTTCATGGGGATTGAAGTTCTCAAAAAAATTTAGATCCCATGCCTCAAGAAGGCCTCTAGACAGCATATAGTTTCCTCCATGGATATCCCACTTCTTCATGATGAGAGCCATTTGGATTTGTCATCAAAGGCTAACTTGTACACTTAGGAGGAGAAACTAGGGGACAAATTGATGAGAGAGCATCTTGTTCACTGGAGGAGATTATCAAATGAGGACGCTTGTTGGCTTCAGGGGTCCTGACCCAGGTTCAGTGTGCAAGGTTTGCCAAAAAACCCCTATACTACTGGCCCTTTTGGCATTGACCTACTTGCGCAGGTCACAGTCTCACCCGAAGTACTATGGGTGGGGGCTGGAACCAGGTTTCCGCACCCTGAGAAAGGAAGGGTAATGCAAGTAGGGCTGCATTCTGTTCAGATTACCTCGTCTCTACACAGGGTCAGATATGTATCCAATTTCATCCATGTGCACTAGATCTATAATTACATGCTTATCAACACAACATTACATAACCCGAACAGAACAGATCTAGATTTACTTCAATACACATAATTTCGCAACATGATATAACCAGAACAGAATAGATCTAATCGTTCAATATACAGACCTTCGCAGTGCAAAGTCAGAAAATTCATAACACAGTAATTATCAACAATCCATTCAATAGTACTCACAGATTCAGATCTAATAATCCTACATATTCATTCATTCATCAACCTTACAATTCCCTTCCCAACCTGTGCACACAGCAGTAGGGTCCACACACATCTGGACTAGGATCTCTGCGCACACAGCCATGCAGGAGTCCATTCCCTAAAAAACCCAACAGATTGCTTACACAACAAATTGCATCAATAGCTCATCAAATCCTACCTCTTACAATCTGAAATGCCTCTCTATTTATAACAATCTAGATTTAACATTCCTATAGTCTGTAACCCATGGTTTTCGGATCCCTAGTTTACCCTTTAACCCCATTACAATGCTTTCGGGGCTTTGACTCACCCCAAAATCCCTGTGATATACTAAATATAACAAAAATTACCAAAATGGATTGGTTCTATAGCTTGTTAGGGGACCCCATTCCAACAGTCCCCCAACACAATCTTGTGACTCGTCCCGAGTCATGGCACTACTGTGACCCCATGATTCGTAGCCCGGTATGGTTTGTGTCGACCTCCATTCACGAAACCAAGGAGGATGTCACCGCGTAGGGTAGCCAACTAGACTTCTCCACCATCCGTAACCTTCTGAACTATGTAGGGACCAAGCCAGTGCTATCGTAATTTTCCAGGATGTTTCGCAAATTGGTTGTTGTATAACAAGATGAGATCACCTGTGAAAAATTTCTTCTGGCGAATATGTCGATCATGCCAGGCTTTATCTCTAGCTTTTTGTACCTGCTATTGAAACTGAGAAATAAACTGATCTTCTTCCAATGCTACTAGTTGCGCCAGACGTTCTTCTATGATATTGGAGTCTGCCATATTTTTAAAGGCTACAATGCGTGGGCTAGGAACAATGTATTCTATGGGCGTGATGGCCTCCTTGCCATAGACCATTCGGAAAGGTGTCCTACCAGTCAGATTTTTGCAGGTCATCAGGTAAGCCCAGAGGACCGAGGGGATGTGAATATCCCAGTCACTACGATCGGCATTACAAACCTTCATTAGTGCCTACTCCAAAATTTTGTTGAAAGCTTCCACTGTCCCATTAGCTTGGGGATGATATGGTGTACTCTTGGCATGGTGGATCCGGAATTCGTCGTTCAAAGCTTGAATCATTTGGTTAACAAAATGCGTACCTCAATCGCTCATTAGGATTTTTGGGCAGCCAAACCTGGTCAGGATCTGCTCACAGATGAAGTGCGCAGAAATATCGGTGGTACAATCATTCACGGCCTGTGCCTCAGCCCATCGTGTGATGTAGTCAATGGCAGTGATAATGTAGCGCGCGCTGGTTTTCTTGCCTGGTGGATTAATGGGTCCTATAAAGTTAATGGGCCATTTATCAAAAGCCTGTAGGGCTATTTGGGGCTGTAACGACATATCATCACATCGTGAGGGGCAGTCGGTTCATTGGCAGGTATCACACATTCTATAATAGGTGTAAGAATCCTGATGTAGGGTAGGCCACCACAAGCCAACCCTCAGAATATTTTGCGTTGTAGCCCTACCTGCGTAGTGGCCACCAGCGACTCCCTCATAGTCCTCTATGAAGATGGCAGATCGTTCATGTTCTAATATGTATCTGCGAAGTATTTCGTCTGCACCTAGTTTGTATAACTGTCCTATGATGATTGTAAAGTCTGCCGCTCGAGTGACCAAATCCTTTTTTTGTTGCACCAAAAATGCAGTAGGGGCCATACCCGTAGTAAGGAACTCAAGGATATCAGCAAAGTGGTCATCCACCATTTTAATGGTAAACAACTGTGCATCAAGTAAGCCTTCGTCCAAGTTAGTAGGTTCTTCCCCTGTCTCAATACGAGATAGATGATCCAGGCCTGCATTCAACCTTCTAGGCTTCACGATGATCTCAAAATCATGTTCTTGAAACAGCAACAACCAGCGGCAAATATTCCCCCCCAACACATGCTTATTGACTAGGTATTTCAAAGCTGAATGTTCTGTAAACATCTTAAAGTGTCCCCCCAAGCAGATAGTGTCGATATTTTTATAGCGCATACACCATAGCTAGTCCTTCGTGTTTAGTGGTAGAGTAATTTTGTTTAGCACCTAAGATTTTTTGACTGGCAAAGGCAACCGGATGATCAATATCCCCTTCGCTAGGCTACATAAGGACCACACCCAAGGCAATGCTTGACACATCAACATGTACATGGAATTCTTTTGACCAGTTAGGGAATATTAGTATGGGTGCAGAAATCATCTTCTCCTTGAGCAATTCAAATCTCTTCTGACATTCATCATTCCAAAAAAAGAGACATATTTCTTTAGTAGCTATTCCATGGGTGTTGTGATCAGGGCGTATCCTTGAATGAATTTCCTATAATAGCCTGTGTGACCAAGAATGGAGTGCAAATTTTTCTCCATTATAGGGGCTGCCAGGTTGATAATTATAACTATCTTCGCAGGATCAACCATCAGACCCTGCCAACAGACTATATGACCCAGAAAGATTCTGAATGGCACGCAGAAGAAGCACTTCTTGATATTCATAGAGATATGGTGCTTCTGACATGCATCCAACATTAATCACAGGTTCAAGACATGGTTTTTTACTAATCCAAATACCGTCCAGTCATCGAAGTAAACCTCCAGAAACTTATGGATAAATTCTTTGAACATGGCCACTACGACCCTTGAAAAGATAGCAGGTGTGTTCTTAAGACTGAAGGGCATGACCGTGTACTGGAAGGAGCCCCATTCGGTAGCAAAGGTGGTCTTACTATGATCCTCTGGTGCAATCCTGATCTGATGCTATCCTGAGAATCCATCTATGAAGGAATAGGCTTCTTGGCCACCCACGCTATCCAAGATTTCATCGGAGAAGGGAGTAGGGAAGGGGTTGTGAATGCAGGCATCATTTAGTTTTCGGAGGTCCACACAGATACATATTTCTCCTTTATTTTTTCTCCTGAATGACCATTGGGCTGATCTAATCTGATTGTTCAACTGGTTCAATGATACTGACAGTCAGAATTTTGTCCAGCTCTTCTTTGACCTTTTTTTTATACTTAGGATTCAACCGGTAGGGCTGTTGCTTGATAGGTCATGCCCCCAGCTTTAGAGTGATGTGCATAATGTTGAGGTCCCCCGTGATTACCCTTAGCTCAGAAAAATTGGTAGGGAATAAGTAATGGTACTCCGTGAATAGCTCAGCGACTTTTCCCACAGTGCCTTCATCCCAATAGTCCCCAATTTTCGCCAGTTTAGGGTGTTCATCTGTCCCAATATTAACCTCACGTAGCCGGAGAGGTTGTGTCACATCTACATTTAAGAGCAATAGTCTGATAATGGCACGTTCCCCTTCAGATTTCGGAACAGAGAGATTCCACGGGTTATCTTCCTCTTCATTAATCACCAAGCTCCGGCAGTTGACTATGTCTTGCATCTAGGCCTGCCATGTTAGAACGGTTGGTGGGGTGTGAAGGTGAGGATTTTTAAATATGAACACATCAATGTATTGTAGGGATTCGTCAAGCATTTATGTTCCCCCAATGAGTTTGAATGTTCCAAGGAAGTCCTCTTTTAATATTTCCCAAGGGTGGGTCTGCTGATGTAATTCGGCAACTAAGTACCAAGTAGTGGGGATGGGGCCCAGGGCATGTATAATTAGATGGATCCACTCATCTGGGGTTCGGTTGGCCCACTTGGTTGTCCATATATGCAGGTGTGCATGGGGATCTCCATGCCCTAGGAATATCTTTGTGCACACATCAGCAGGGGGTGTGAATTGCAACACCATCCTATCCCAACACATCTCCCAGTCTGGGAGTGCTTTCTTGTGGGTATCCCACCATCGAGCAGGTGTGCCGCGTAGCGCCAGATTGAGTGCCCAGAGTTGTTGATCCTTGGGCACCCTAGCTTCTAGTTTTCTTATGAATTCCTAGATAGTACTAGACCCATCAAAGTGGGGAAGGTCCCTTACCTCCGAAGTGATGCAGTAGAGAGTCCTTGCTTCCTGAGGGCATCGTAGGGTTGAAACATCGTGTGGCCGAGTCTACCACTTCTCAAGTTCTTCTTCTGGATCAAAAAATTACTCCCTGTTCCTCTCCCAGTTGAATACTCCACCTGTTGCAGAATTATCCTGGTCATTGTCCTGCGTTATCATCCTGTAGATGTGATCGAGCTCCTCGTCTTCATATGCTGGTTCGGTATACCTTATGCCTTCAGTGGGATCTAGTGATACTATTATGCATGTCCCATTCTTTTCAAAAACAATGATGCATCTTTTTAGATTAATGATGCCTCCTACGTCGATAGCCCATTCTATCCCCAGGAGCGCAGGATAGGGGTCCGTATCTTCCACAATTTCTATGACCTCAAAGTCATCCAGGACCTTTACTCCTGCGACATCAACCATAACCCTTGGCAAGCGTCCCAGAGGGATGATATTTTTGTTGATTTTCCATTCATAGCTAGATGGTGGACTAGTCTAGTTTAGGTTCTCCCATTCGTTGCCAGGTTTGTTTTGGTAATACATTCACATCAGATCCAAGATCAAGAATAACCTGATCTATCTCATAGTCACCAATTTGTGCAGTCAAGTGCATCTCTCCCCCGGTGCATCTTCTATAGCTGTGTAATTTTTGTACTTCCTTAACCTCAGTCGTCATGCAGGGCTGATCTGTACAGTCCTGCAGTAATACTTGAAGACTTTCTCCCGCCTGCGGGTTGCATAGGAGCTTCAAGCATGCCCTCAAAAAGGTTTCAACTTCTTCTTCTGGAAGCTGCGCAGGGGCTCCCAGTTATTCCTGCTTCTTGGGCACTAGTTCCTTCTGAAAAAAAGCTCCTCTCTTGCTTTCTGGGTGACCATGCTATGTGTTATGCTCCTTAGCTCCATTTTGACTCTTTGTATATTTCGTGTGGGAGTAGACTGTTTGTCCTTCATCTTTGTTAGCAAAATCGGGCAGTCATCGAGTTCATGGTCCAACTATCAGTAGTATTTACAGGTTTGCCTAGTGGGATTTGAGTAGTCCCAGGTGAAGTTCCCTACCTCTCTGCAGTTGTAGCAGATCAGTTGGCCCCGTCCTCATCCAGCGCTTCCTCCCCGCCCCCCTACCCCGTGCAGGGGAGCCACCAAAGCTCACGGGGTATCTCGGAGAGGAGGGATCGGATTGTACCCTATAGAGGGTTCCCCGATATACTAGTAAGTCATATGTGTGGCAATTCTTCTCATTCTGTCATATAGATCGGCAGAAATTGCACCATTGTTGCTTCAATTCACCTCTATTGACCCGCGGACACTAGGTTGTATCATGCAGTCCCACCTTGTACCAAAGGTTCGTGGTTACTCCCTTCCCTCGTTCCATCTGTAAGCTCTATATTTCCTTGTGCATGGCCCCAAGCTGCTCCTTAATTTGCTGAATGCCTTCCCTTGTGCCATCCTTAGGTGTCGCTTTAATTTTCATGGAAGCTTCCAAGGCTTTTTCTTGTGATTCAAAAGTCTGATGGCCCATGGGCATACGCAAGTGAGGTAGGAGCATAGCGATAAACCATTCCGTGTGTTTTTTTTCTTCGCACTTGAACTCGCCTTCCCAGATTTCTTTCTTTAACTGTTGATCAACCTCCCAGACTGACTTAGATGCTCTTGCCTTGAATTATTTTACTTCCGATACCAGTTGGGAATAGGATTTCGGTTTCTGGAATTGTTGTTTTATGGAATCTTTAATATTTTGAAGTTTTGTGCTCCTGTTTTGATACATGTACCGCATATACCAATCCAACAACCTTTCCTCAAAAGCCAAGGATATCTACGCTCTTTTCACAGTATCACTTACCACCCCTTGTGCCGTCCATACCGAATCGGCCACGAACCATAATTGTTCTAGGTCATCATCGACTACTCCGTTAAAGGTGGGTAATTTTAAGTGTGCCACCATGGGCTCCTCTGGTTTACCTTCCTGAGGCCCTAGTGTTGGGGTGGTTAATGAATTTCGTGCAGGTATCGGCGGACTATGGCCAGGGCTATCTTCCTTTCACTTGTTTCGATAGTCCTCGTTGTTCCACGTTGTACCTTGGCTCATTCAGCTACGCTAAATCTCTAATGCCACTACCCGATCCCGTTATCAGATCTCTTCCGGTCCCGAAAATGGAACCATTTTTTGGCTTGAGGGATCCTGACCCAAGTTCAGTGTGCAAGGTTTGCCAACAGACCCCTATACTAGTGGCCCTTTCGGCAGTGACCTGCTTACGTAGGTCACAGTCTCACCCGAAGTAGTATGGGTGGGTGCTAGAACCAGGTTTCCGCACCCTAAGAAAGGAAGGATAAGGCAAGTAGGGCTGCGTTCTATTCAGATTACCTCGTCTCTACGTAGGTTCAGATATGTATCCAATTGCATCCACGTGCACTAGATCTATAATTATATGCTTATCAACACAACATTACATAACCCGAACAAAATAGATCTAGATTTACTTCAATACACAGACTTTCGCAGCATGATATAACTAGAATAGAATAGATCCAACCATTTAATATACATACCTTCACAGCGCAAAGACATCAAATGCATAACACAGTAATTATCAGTAATCCATTCAATAGTAATCACAGATTCAAATCTAATAATCCTACATATTCATTTATTCATCACCCTTACAATTCCCTTCCCAACCTGCGTACACAGCAGTAGGGTCCACACACAACTATACTAGGATCTCTGTGCACACATCCAGTAGGAGTCCGTTCCCTAAAAACCCCAACAGATTTCTTACACAACAGATCGCATCAATAGCTCATCAAATCCTGCCTCTTACAATCTGAAATGCCTCTCTATTTATAAAAATCTAGATTTAACATTCCTATGGTCCGCAACCCATGGTTTTTAGACCCCTATTTTACCCTTTAACCCCATTACAATGCTTTCGGGGCTTTGACCCAACCCAAAACCCCTGTGCTATGCTAAATATAACAAAAATAACCAAAATGGACCGGTTTCTTGGCTTGTTAGGAGACCTCGTTCCAACAACGCTACAGGAGGAGGAGAGGAGGCTTTGAATTTTATATCCTTGTAGTTGCTTGAGGACAAGCAACATTTGGGAGGGGAGGATTGTAATATTCCAAAATTAGCTTGCAGTTAATTACAACATTAATTTTTGATTTTGTTGTTTAGATGGATGAATAAGAGGGTAAGGAGACCAATAAATCTCTTTAGTAGGAATAAAACCACTTCTCATGTGAATGTCTATCATTGTATTAGATGAATAAATCATTTGGAGGTATGACAGGGGCTAAAGCATGTAGACAAGGTCAATGTTGACCAAATCAATGACGCTTTTATGGAGATAGTGGGGGATTAATGGAGGACAACATAGTCATTTAGGAGGAGTGTATGCATGAGAGTAACTCCTTTAATGAGTGGGACCCAGGGTGAGGAATCTCACCAAGCATAAAAGGAAGAGGATGGCAGCCATAGAAGACATGATTTTGGATTATTTATATTATATTTGTCATGTATGACTAATTGCACGCTTCAACTATTTAGCAGAGTCTGCTGTGTTGTTTAGCACAAGAGTGTTCCCGAGCGGGAATCCCACCCTCATCCTCAGTGGACTTCAAGTGCCTACTGAGGAGAGGTAAATTGAGCATCATTTCCACTGTTTGGAATTTGGAAAAGCTTCAACCATTATTCCCAGTGCAATCTCCTTCAGGATTGTGTTGTGTTGTAGGGCTGTAGTAGTGGAGGGTTGAGAAACCCAACTTCTGAGCTTGTTTTTCCAGTGGAGGGAGAAACCCTTCATCCGGGAGGCTAGTGAGAAAGTGCTTAGAGCTTCAATCCACCATGTAGCATTAGGCCAGGAAATATTATTCACCCATAGTGTTTTCTCCTCCAGAAACTACATTATTTTGCAGTGCAGTTGCAGTGGGAGGTCAAGTACCCTAGTTCTTGACCCTATTTTCTAGTGAGGGGACCAACCTTTCATCTATTGAGTTGATTGGTTTCTATTGCAGCTGATAGATCATTTATTCATCCCCATATCAGTATTCATTCCCAGGGAGTGTGTAAGTCAGTTAGCAGGGGTGCAGTGGGCAACTAAAAAAGGGTCGAAAATCCAAACTTAAAATTTGGCCAAACCATTTCTGGGGTTTACTGGGTTTTCTGAGTAGAATTCGTAGTTAAAATATCAGATCATTTTGAGCACTCTAACAACCTTCTGCACATGGTTCTTCTCCTTAGTAGTAGTAGTTTCTAGCAGCAGTAACAGTAGCAGCACAACATTTCCAGTTCTTGTCTTCTTTAGTGTATTTTAGCCATCTTGTGGCTTGAGTGCATTCCTTTTGGAGCTCTGTGTACTTTCATGGTTGTTGATGTATAATGATACGGATCAGTTTTTTTCTGCCCATATGTATGATTTTTTGATGTATTCTGACATTTTTCCAGTTCTACATGTTTAGTTCTTATCTTACCGTAGTTGGAATTGTGCATATGTTCTATATTACTTTCTTTTCCATTATGGAATATTAAATAGAGCGAGAGTAGTTGGAGGACTGAGGAAAACTTGAAAAAAAAAACACATGTCAAAGATATAAATATTTGTCCTGAGACGGGCATTCCCATGCTTAGTAGTTGTATCAAAATGATTTCTTCAGGAAGAGAGATGACTGGTTTGTCCACCGATAAGCACAATGTAGAAGCTTGTGTCAAGACATGATCAATTTGAAAACAAAGATGAATGTTGTAAGCCACAACCCAAACTCTTGGTTACTGCTTCTCTAAACTGCATATTTCTGCACATATGAATAAAAGAGTTGTAGTGGAACATGTGAGAAATCATCTGACTACCAGTCAATGATGAAAAATGTTAACATACGTGAGGACAACCACCGATAAGGATGATGGTCTCCAAGATTCATAGTACAATCTAGTGAGTGTGAATAAATGGTGTTGATATCGAACACTCATAGAATCATTCGACTGGGATCTAATGATGAAAGCTGTCAATCAAACACAAGGTAACCTACCACGGACGTCTACAAGTTCCAAGGTACTGATATTTTTCTAGATCAACTTCCTAGATAAGACGTTGAAGTTGATATGAAGAGGTCCATCAAAAGGCAGGAAATGAGGCATCCTACATCAATTGACATGAAACGGGAAAAATATGATTTTTTTTTGCAGATAGATAAGAGAAAATGGTACCAACTGATGACGACAAATTATTTTTGGCATATGATGGCTTGGTTGATATAGGAATCAGTAGATAGCGAGATCTCTTGAACAATAGAAGGCACAAAAAATAGGGTACTAGGCAACTTAGAATCATGAACACCAAAGAGTGTTAGGTTTCACCAATGCAGGGACATCAGCATACGAAGGCTAAACTCATAGAATGGTAGGGTTCAGCTAGTTGTGAGAGAGTTTTCTGAGGGCTGCCATGTTGAAGGTGCTATAGCCAATTCATCTTTCAAAGTATAAAAGAATGAGTCTCTACTTTTTCCAAAAATTTCCCCATCTGATTAGGTTTAACGAGTCTAGAAGGGTAAACTCGATGATATTTTCATATTTAGGGAGTTTGAAAAACATCGTAAACGGAAACTCCAAGGGGGTACCTTTTTCATGGTTGATGATCGGGTGCGACAAAGGGAAAATATTATGCCCGACACAGTTCCCTTTTTGTAAGTTAGTCCATGGAATCTGGATAAAGTGATAAACCTAAGTTCAATGGATGTCTACCTCATTTTGTTATGAGTACGAGGAGATGAAGTAAACTCAATATTATTCGTGAAATTTTAATGATTCAAACGAAGAAAAACTTGATCCTCTTTGTGAAATTTTAACGAGTCCAATGAAGAAAAACTCAACGTCTTTTTATGTTTTTAATGAGCTAGAAAAATATGGAAAATAATGGCTCATAATTATTCATCGTTGTAGTTTAACGAGCCTGAAGAAAGAAACTAAGGGTTTTTTTAGTTTTATGAGCTAGAAAAAGTCCCTAAAAAGAAGGCTCATTTCGGTTCAAGCATGGTCAAATCTACATAGAAACACTAACAATTCATCAAAGCATCGGTAACGTCGATAAAACAACAGTTACATTAGAAAATAACAAAAATTTACCAATTTCATTGACTAGCTGAGTGAGTCGTACCTACAGAATGTCTATAAGAAGGATAGATACCTTCATTTTCACTGTTTATGTTCGGTGAAAGAGCTCTGGAGTGTGAAAAAGGGTGAAACTTTTGCTAATGATTATGGACTATCCAGGCAACCGTTTTCGATTTCGTCTATTCCAGGTAAGAGATTAATACCTCATCTAGAATTTCATTAGTGTTTTCAATGTTTTTACTTGTAAAATTTTTATTTTTTGGCAGTCCCTAGAAATTTTTGGCGAGTAACGTGGGTGCCCAGTGGTAGGGTCGTGTTAAACACACTACCCGTTAAGGGACATTGTGTTAGCATGTTTTGATTTGCATAGAGCCCTAGTTTAAAGTGATTTGGAAAATAAGTGATCCATGAAAAACTTCATTTGTGTAGGTACGAAGCTATTACCATGATTATTTGGCATGAACGAGAGCATGAGAGAGAGGAACTGGAAATTATTACCAGTCTGACATGTTTATTTGTTCTCCAGTGGTACGGATTGCTAAAATATGCTATAATTGCGATGATGAAAGGGAAAAAGGAACTTCTGAGCTGGATTATCTAACTGTGGGATGAACAACATCATCTATTTTGCATCGCAAGTCATGAGCTCATGATAGAAAAGGAAGATATATACTTTTTGACTGGCCTATCATGTAGAGGGCCAAGGCCTAATCTGAGAGGATCGAGAGTTGATCCCCAAACCACCATGGGACAAATCTAGGCTAACTGTATTAACAAGACTCAGTTGGTGAGTAACCAAATACCTATAGCACAGATAACCACTAGATTAATGAGGTCATTTTTGTGGATGATCGTATGCTTGGTAGGATACAAGAGTTAGCATCTAGCCACCAAGGCCCTAGTACTACTAGCACTATATTGTTTACAACCACAAATATTTGATTGGTGTGAAGGTGTTGTCTGTCATGTTTGAGAAGACTTGACAGCCTACAAGACCCGGTCCAAAAGATGTTTTGGGTATGGCACGTTGATTGTCTCATTTATATTAGAGAGAGTGCCTGCTATGAGGCCTCAAATGATCATGGATGCTACTGGACCACGAGAGATTAGATAGGGTCGATGTTCCACCTTGATGCCTCGGACTAGAGAGGGTCCACTCTGTCATTTCTTTGATGGTGCATTCTTTGAGTGGATTAACGGACAGATTCTGATGATCGAGGATTATCCCTATGCCAGGATGAACCTCAAAGGAGATCCAGAGTTGAGATTTCCACCTGGAACTCAGTGGGGATCAATAGGTAATATGAGAAATCAGCTGCTCCAGTATTTTTTGTTTTTTGAATATTTATGAAATTTTTTTTGTTTAATGGGTGAAAAATAGTTTTGACATGAAGCACATTTCTTGAAAAATATGTGGCACTGTACGACCTGCTAGAGCCCCTCACTATTCATGGCAAGGAATACACCTACCTGGGGTTGGAGCAGCATCAGAGGCCACAACGGCCACCGAAGAGGGAGATGATACACACAATTTACGCGAGGTTTCTAGGAACCTAGAAGGATTGATCATGGGTGTGTCGCCTCTTTCCGTGAGGGAGATCCCGGTTCATCTATAGCGACACACAATGGGTATGCCAAAGATACTCTTAGTTCCTTTAAGGTGGTTAGCTAGGGTAGTTATCTACTATCATAATCAGCAGGCTCAAGAGGAGTAGATATAGATGTATAGATGTCAGAGTGATGCTTAGTAGAGCCAATTTTGTATAAAACACCCAAGTTTTGAAGATTTTTCTAATGTCACCAACTGGACATGAAACACACACACACACACACACACACATATACATACATATTTTTGCGATTTTGATCTTGTATTTTTTTAATTTTTATGATGAAAAAAGTACACTCATGCATGAGTATTTCTATAGTAAATGTGACAAATGCCAATCTAATACATAATTTGCTAACAAATCAACTAATGCATTATATTCTCTAGGAATGTGTTCAAAAGTAATGAATTGAAATTGACGTTCCAGAAGTCATACCCTCTAGTAATAACGTAATAAGACAAGATGTTGGATGCAATAATTTTTTTTCAAATTCGTAATGACTAGCTGGGAATCTAACCAAACCACCAAATTGGATGCAGATTTAGTGAGGAGTTGGATAGCTAACATATACTCAACAATATTGTTGGTGGCATCACCAAGGAATATTCCCCTGGAACCAAGTAGTTCTGACTCGGGTGTATATAGGACCCAGGCAACTGATGCAATGTGCCATGTGTGACGAGTGACACCATCCACATATCCAACGTATGGCAAGGATGATGAAGACATCTGTGTAAAAGAAGAGAGTTTTTATGAGAAAAAAAATACTTAAAAACCCAAAATATTCCAGACACACCAAAAAAATACAAAACTTATATACATAAAATTACAAATAAAATTCCCAGTAAGACACTAGGTGAAATACTTGTTCATATAGAGCCCATTATAGGGCTCAGTGAGTGGGATTCCATTACAATCCTGAAGTTCATAGGCCCCTTTAGAAAGGACATTTGTGATGACATATGGACCGAGCCATAATGGTTGAAGGATTACTTCCCCCAAGAGGTCATGTTTTTGATCGTAGAGTAGAATGCGATTGCCCTTTTGGAAAGAATGAGGCTTGATAGATTTGTCGTATTGAGCTTTCACTTGGAGCTTGTGGGCTTCAAGGGCTACTATGGTATCTTGACAAGTTTCTTCCAACTCATTGAGTGAGATAAAGGGCTCTTCTTCAGAAGTAGTGCTCGCTAGGAGTTCAATGGCCAATTTAAGTGATGGAACCTCACACTCGATTGGAAGAACTGCTTCCAGACCATATGCTAACTGGAATGGCATGAAGCCTATAGTAGTCTTCACTAATGTTCGGTATTCCCATAACGCTGAGTATATCTTTCAATGCCATGTGGTTTTATGATTGTAGATTAACCGACAAATCATGGTCTTGAGGACGCCATTTATGACTTAGACTTGATCGTTAGCTTGTGGATAGTAGGATGAAGACTGATCTTGTCAAAAACCTAGCATGGAAGTCAAATCTGTCATCATTTGGTTCTAAAATGAGAACCATGATCTATGAAAATCGAGTGGGGTACACCAAAATGAAAGATAACCTAATTGAACAGGAAGAGAGCAGCAGTTTCTCCATCAACCTTGAAAGTGGGAATGGCTTCAGCCCATTTCATGAAATAGTCAACCGCAACTATGATGTAGTTGTGCCCATCAGTGGAAGTCAGATTACATGTTACGAAATCTATTCTCCATTTAGCGAAAGGACTGAAGAAGATGACCGGATGCAAAGGAGCAGGGTGGGTGCACATTTTATTCATAAAAATTTGACACAGATGGCACTTTAGGACCATAGTGATGCAGTTTTTAAATAAAGTGGGCTAGTAGTATCTTGCACGCAAGAGTTTTTGTGTAGTAGTTATTCCTGAAAGATGACCACCACACACCCTGACATGGAAATCATTTAAAATGTGTTCTTCCTTAGTAAGGGTGAGACAACATCAAAGAACTATATCGACCCCACGATGATATAGAGTATCATTCAACACAAGATAGTGTTTTTCTTGGTTGTGAATGAGACGACGGTAATCTGACGTGAGAGTTTGGAAAAAATGTTGAGTTTGGAGGTAGAAAATAATGTCCCTGTACTAAGGATCAGTAGAGTTGACCAGGTTGATAGATTCATCAAGATATGGATCATGAGCTACTTCCTTTGGTTCAACTCTGGGAAGCTTCGACAACAATTCAACGAAGACTACAAATTTATTAGCTTTGGCAGCAATGAAAACCAAGTCAAATAGTTGGAGGATTACAATCCATTTGGATTATTTTCCTCCAATGGTCTGGTGAGACAAGATGTGTCACATGGGATTCTCCAAAGGAATGAAGGTAGTTTGTCGTAGCAATATGTAATGTCGGAGGGGGGTGACAGTGAAGACCACCGTGAGAGATAGTTTCTCTATGTGTAAATATTGTAATGAAGGTTCAATAAGATCCTTTTAAAGATAATAAATCACATGCTCACTATCATCATCATGAAATTGAACCAAAACCAGTCCCAGGGAGGATGGTGAGGCTACTAGGTAGAGGATAAATTCAGCTGAATAGTTAGGGGCATTGAAAATTGGGGAGGAAATGAGTGCCCATTTTAGGGTGTCAAATGATAATTGAGCTTGATTATCCCATAGATATGGTACTCCTTTCTTAAGTAAGTGCATAAAGCCTTTCGTCATCTTGGCATAGTTTATGATGAAGCGACGTAAGAATTTTTCCTTCCCTTGCAAAATTTGGAGTTGTAGGATGGATTGTGGTGCAGGTAATTCAATAATTACCTTTACCTTATCAGGATCAACCCTAATCCCGTTCTTGGAGACAATGAATCTAAGAAGACGCCTATACTCGAAAAAAAATATGAATTTATGCGGATTTAGAGGGATGTGGTAGAACCTACACCAGGCGAAGATTTATCTAAGATGAGCAAGGTGATGAGCTCGTTTCTTGGAATGATCAGGAAGATCATCCAAGTAAGATTGTACAATGTGTCGAATATCATGAAATGCATAGTCCATGGCCCTTTGAAATGTGGCTCGAACATTCTTTAGACCGAATGGGAGATTTCGATACACAAATGTGCCCCAAGGACAAATGAAGGTAGTTTTATGTTGGTCATCCTTTTTAATCGTGATCTGGTTATATCCCAAAAATCCATCCATAACAAGTAAATATTCGCATCCAACATAATTGTCGATAATCTGATCTATAAAAAAAGTAGGATAATTGTCTTTTGGACAAGAGGCATTCAGATCACGATAGTAAACACAGACTCGGATGGTACCTTGTTTCTTATCTATGGGAACCAGATTGGATACACATTCTTTCAAAGTAACGAGATAGATGAAACCAACGTGTAAGAGTTTTTTTACTTCTATCTTGATAGTTGTTGCTTTGTGAGCGTGGACAGGTCGGAACCTTTGCTAGATAGGCTTGGAATTTTCATAAATTTTTATTTCATGCTCGACTATAGAAGGATCTATGTTAGGAATTTCATCTTCATACCAAGCAAAAACATCACGAAAATCCTTAAAAATGGATGTGAAGTGTGCAATTTCCGCCAAACTACAATCTTCTCCAATATGTATATTTTCCACGATACCCGTTTTGACTGAGATATCTATGAGCATGGTCATAGAAATAGCTCCCATATTTCCTTCCACATCGATATTTTAAATAGTCGTATACATTGATGGAACAATCTTAGGATTTCAAAAGGTGGGATTTGTGTAGTGATCGCGTCTGAATCAGACATTGAAGCGTGATGGTGAAACTCTCCCCAAGGTCATTCTTCTAGAGACATGATCTCTATAATAGCTTCATCTGTAGGTAGGAATTCATCGAGGAGGTCCTTATAAGGAATAGTGTTGGGTGATAGGATGGTACCATTGGTCGAAACCATAACAGTGGAGGGTTCAGATGCTGATTGGATGGCTTAATAAGCCAACTAAGCCAGTGATAGTGGCATATGATCTCCATAGGAATCAATTTATGAAGGCACAGGTAGGATCCAATGGTCAGTATAGTCATTCGATATGGTGGATATCATTGAAACCATGTGTGGCCTCATGTGGTAGGAGAGGAAAGAAACCCATAAGGGAAGATGCCTTCAGAAGACCGGTACCGACGTTGACATAAGAATCATAAACTCCTCCTACTAAGGGGACAATGCTGCTAGGTAATGTGGAATAATCCGAGGTGAAAAGGATAGATGGTCCAGTGTAACTATATTCACATAAAAATGAAAAATGATGAGTCGAAAAACCTAAGAGACAATGCCAGTCATCACATAAGACCAACTGTGACCCAAAAGAATATTATAGTCGAGATGAAGATCTACGTCTTTGATTTCCACAGTTATCATTTTCCCACTAAGTGTAATGGGGTAGTTAGCAAGGTAGCCTTTTGGGAGGAAGGTGTGTCCATCAAATGCTTTAAAGTAATTCTAAAGTGGAGACAAAGTAGGAGAACCCAAAGCAAGCCAGTGCATAATTGACCTTACGCAAGTCGAAGCACCTCGTTTATGATAGTGCAGTGGATTTGCCTCCCTTTCGACACAACTTGAACCTAGGAAGCAACCTGGTGTGAGAGGTGAGGTTTAATTTTTTCCATGTGGAAGATGGTTAGCATAGAATCTTGGGGGTCAATTCCACCAATGGCTGAAAGAAGAGCTTTCCTATGCACTGGGGAGGTTTACAACACTTCGAGTGCAGACATAGCTAATGGTGCTTGTGCCGAGTCTTCTACAATGTTATAGTTCTAGGTAGCACATGCATAGGTGTTATGATTCATGCATTGAAGGTCCCTTTGGGGGCATGAATGACAGAGTTAGAAGCAAGCCGTTCAATATGAATATCGTTAGGCAACAATGGACTCGAACATCAGCTAGGTTGGTGAACATCAATAACTAGATTTCCATAGGTTTTGGTTCAGGTTTAAAGTTCAACAGTCTCCATGCCATAAATGGAAAATGATCCTTCACTGGAAGGAAGAGTACCACCAGTTCCCCTTTGCAGGGGTTGTGGTGGGTTTGAAACCATGTGTTGCTCCTATTGTGGATTAGGGAAATAATTGTGAAGGACGACGAGTTTCCTTCCATAGTCCTTTTGCATGATAAAATCTGTGAATTCCTATAGCCGAGGAAATTTATATTTCAAGTGGTCCTTCATACAAATTTTTCAAGGGAATATGATAGTTTTTTCCTTTCCTTTGTCAGTTTTAGCAAAATTTCTCTGATTTGGATTATTCTGAGTGTTGGAATGCTCTCCACAAGGAGTGGTATTTTTCTTATTCTTCTTGTTCTTACCACTAGGTTTTTGTGTAGACTACACAGAGTGTGCCTCAATGGTGGGAAGAGCAGATGATTGGGTAGGAGCGGTGGTAGCCAAATATGGCTGGAAGCGTGCTTGATAAGTTGTTTTATAGCAACACCAGAAGTTGTATGAACTAGGTCATCGTGATGTGCTCTGATTTGATGAGTAGTGGGAGGATTAAGGTTGCTAGGGGCATGTGGGATTAACTCATACAGTTTTCCAAATTTCAAATAGATGAGATCTAGATATTGTGCACGACTGATGGATTGGTCCTCTATCACCGCACCTGAGAGGAAAATGTCCTTAGCAAGGGGTAGCAAGAGTGACTTACAAAGCCAATTCGATAATAGATGATCCAGTATTGGAAATTTGACTAGCCTCCGCCTACGTCTCCATTCATGAATTTCATCAGATATGTGGGTGGCAGTGTCTTCGTGCAAAAAGGGTAAGAGTTCCATTCCGGTTTGGTATCGGATAGGTAGTTGAAATTTCTTAAGAAATTTCATTGCTAGGGCCCCAAAAGTATTGACTGTAGCTCATGGTAACTCGATGTACCATTTTGCAGTGTTGCCTGTGAGAATGCAGGGAAAAATCCTGAGCCAAATACTATTTTTCACCATGGGATTAGAAATAGACCATAAATTAAAGGTGGCGATATGCGTAGCCAAATCCTCCCCTTGTTTCCCTTCGAACTTAGGGATATCTGATGGAATCTTATGTGATGCAGGAGGCCAAAGAGGGCTATGATTGATGGGATCGTTGGTCAATTTATATATATTGGGAATGTCTAAAGCTTCCAAGAATGGAAATCATGTTGTTTCCCCTGATTCTAACCAAGGAGGTGTTGGCTAACTGTTTGGACCATAGGGTCCTCTTTGTTGGAAATACTAAGAAGGGGGGGGAGTCAATATTTATTATCAATTATCACTTTTAAATATTTTTAGAGCATTATTTAATATTCAATTATTCTTGATGTGTATCCAGTAACAACAATAAACAATAGAACACAATAGGCACATGAATTTTAGGTGGAAAACGCCCTCCAGGTCAAAAAACACCGAACACTTTTCTAATAAATTATTTAATATTCAACCCCAACTGAAATGAAAGGTACAACTTCATATAATTCTAGAAAATAATTATTATCCATCTCCCACTGGAAGGATGCCCCAATGCCCTAGTTTTTTTAGTAGTCAACTGAATGGATGCCCCAACATCCTAGACCGACCAACCACCCTAAAGTGTTCATAGGCTCCAACTTGTAGGTGACTTCATGCACCAAACTAGCACCTCCCTGCCACTCTATAATGATCAGAAATAATACAAGAGTGTGGAATCCCATACCAGGGACAATGATCCATGATACAATATGATTCACAATGATTTTCTTGAACTAGACCAATCACCCAAACACACTATGACTGCAACCCAAAAATAACATTATCCAACAATGACACTTATACCTCCCAACAATTCCTCTCCAACTTTAGTCAGATTTAATATTTTACAATAATGAATCTTTTCCAATTTTACAATAATTATTTTTACAATACTGACTTTTGACACGACCTGATACTTTCTTGACACTACTTCATTGAACACTAGCAGTTGCTGAGGTATTGTTGTGCTTGCTTCAAGTAATGGCATTTTGGCATTGCATTGTCCTTCTAGTATGTGTCTAAGTTGTCTTGTTGTGTCCTTCCTACACATGCATTAATAATCAAGACCCAAACCAATATACAAACAAAATACTTACACTATCCTGCAAACCATATGTCAGAGAAATATTCAAAAATCAAATGTAAATACATGCAACATTTATGAACAAAACCAAATCAAACATACATACAAAATACTTACACTATCTTGCAAAAACACATGTCAAAGATGATATTCAAATTTGAATTCAAACACTAATCATACATACCCTGTTGTAGCAGACTTACTCTTGACTATTGATGTGTTTTCCATACTGCAGTGATCCTTGAATGCATATTTTTTCTTTTCTTCTAGAAGCTCGATATTGAATCTGCTATATCTATGTAATTTTAGACCTCCAAGGTCTGAAATTGTGTCCTGTGGTAGCCCTTTGAGTCCTCTTTCCAATCCTGTAGGTCTGATCAACATTGGATTCTTAAATTATCAGTTATACCCAATCTCCTATGATGACCTAATTATAGACTAGTTCCATAGAGCGAACTTGTATGAAGTGCGACATGTCACTGTTTCAACCTTTGGTCCTAAAAACGATATCCAAAAAACTAAATTCTATCTTCTTTCTATCACTTTTTACTAAATTTGAATCCAATGCTCAGAGAAAGAGTTATGATGTTTTTCCCACGGTCACCTGTTTGACATGAAATTCGACAACCTGCAAAAACCCTAACTTCTTTAGATCATATCTTTGAAAATATAGCGAACCAATATCTGAAATTCAGTCACGCACTTCATCATGATTTAGGATCAAATGATTTTTTTTCAGCATCTGAAGCTTCGCAGATAAAAAATTATAGTGATAATGCGATGATGACCTGTTTTAAGTAGAAAAATCCTTGCAGCAGGAGGATATAAGGGTCACAATTTATATAAATTCTTAGGTTGATAGGGTATTCAACAAGTAAACGTTCGAGGGATTTTAGGAGCTTAAATTTTTTATTAATTATGCAATATTCAATGACCACAACCAATTATTAGTGTCATGCTACAACCCCATGGGGTTTTAGCCCACTATCTAGGGATACTAACTTCAAACAAAAATATCTCTCAAACCATGAAGAATTACGTGGCATGTCATATATCAACGAAAACATGTAGAAAAGAAGAAACCATCCAAAGTATCCTTTACTTGGAAACTTAGTAGGTTGTCAAGTCAAATTTCCCATGCAAGATCAGGGTAGCCCCCGATGTTGCTTGGGTTGACATCAATGACAACCACTGATAAACACTCCCATAAAATTGTTTCCAATGGGATAAGTAGGACTCATCTAATAATAATTTCCAGCCAGTGGAGGTGTAGGTATTTAAGGTTGTTTTCCATAGGGGATATTGTACTGGGGGGGAAACGACTGGTTTCTGCCATGGTAATAGTTTCCCCCTTGCCTTAATTGGTTTTGGGGAAGCGTCGCCCAAATAGACGTGATAAAGTTTTCTTGTGGCATACTACTAGTCGCATAATTGACCATTGGCATAGAAAATACACCATAAGGATGACCACTAAGATGAATGGCACTAAAAATTTGTAATATCCCAAAATAGGGAAAATCTACAATGTTAGGAATATCTTATAATATTCCGAAATTGGGGACATAGCAATATGAAAACACAACAATGGAGTAGAAGTGATAAATCAACTCATAAAATGTGAGAAATATTCATAGCCATCTTATTAAGTTATAGCAGCAACAAATGAATACAAGATCTTGAGGAAAGAGTTACTCAAGATAGGCAGTGATCAACCTCAAGAAACAAGTACATAAATCATGAAAAAACACTGCTACACAAGAGTGCAGAAGTTATGAATATGTAGTTTTATAAGAGAAAATGCATGCTAACATATGTAAAATACATAGATATACAAATTTATGGCCCATACAACATTGGGAGTGAAGATCTCGGCTCCTAAATACTACCTCAAGTCAATCCTGAAAGGATTGGCTGAAATATACAAAATCTGCAAAATGTCAGAGTTGCAGGGTAGTAGCTGCAACTCAGAAACTAGAAATGGATGGACAAAGTTGAAGATGTTGCATTAGATAAAATACCTTCTCAAATGGATCTTCTAAGTGAAAGGCTGATCCTATAACTGAAGATCTCACCCTCTCAACAATCTGCAAAACCCCTACTACAAATGATCACTAGAAATAACGCAGTCTCTGGTGGATATTGTGTTGCAGGAGCAAGGGAATCAGTTTTTCCAATGCCAAGACCTACAATAAGCTCTGAAACCTTCCTCACTAACCTTCCAAAGGAATGTAAGCTCCCTCCTTTGAAAATTAGCTCCGAAAATGGTGTTGAGGACCTCCACTACAACACCCTGCAACACAACATTATTCTTGCACAGAAATAACGATGTAGCTGAAGGAGGTGGCTTTTCCTTGAGCCTGAATGTGGAGAATGAAGTATAGGATCCTTCAAGAGGCCTCTCTTGGAAGGGTAAGGATTCCTAAATAGTAGATCCTTGTTCTCAGAAGCACTACAACTCTTCTAAACAGCAGGAGATTGCACAAAGGTTGAACAGACCATAAAATCAATAATACATAACATGAATCACAATGGTTGCCTTGCCCTCCTTTTAAACAAGTGAGAACTCTCTCCCCATGGGTCCCACTCCTTATGGTTTCCTCCACCCAGGAAACTTCCTCCCATTCACACTGCATTGTCTCTCCAAGTGGTCTCCACCTCTTATCCCAGCGCTATTGAGTTGGTCAAACTTGACCTTGTCCTCATGCAAATGTCCTCTTTCATACTTGAGGGTATGAAATCCAGCTCTTCTGAATATCCATTTTCATATTATGAGGGATTTTATTCATTCATCTACAATTTATGATCCTCCTTACCCATTTATTTACCTCATATGTGTAAAAAACAAAATTTAATATTCCCTTTAGTTGTGTGCTAAAGTGGGAATATTACAGTCCTCCCCTCCCAAATTTTTCTTGTCCTCAAGCAACTGCAAAGATAATACTGAGGGGCCTTCTTGAGGCATGAGGTCTGATATGAGTTGGGATCTACCATACCCATATGAAGCTCCCATCCCCAAGAAATCATCCATACAAAGTGAGCTACCTCCCAACATGGCAACTCCTGAAAATGCTCCTCCACTTTGAGCTCCGGAAATGTAGGTGGGCTGGAAATCTGATATTGGTAGACAAAATGGTCTACCACACACTGTCCTCCTCTCCACTTAAGATAATTGTAGATTTTCTGCTGATCCTGGGCTACCATGATGTTTCCCTCAAGTGGCAAGAAGGAAATGGGACCCTCAAAGGTCTCCTCTCCAACGTTATGAATCATTTTAAAAAGAGAGTCCATATAGGTGAAATAGTTTTTAGAATAATGGAATACCCTGGGGTCATTAATTCACTTGAACAGGGTATTCCATTGTTATGAATCATGCTGGCCCAATATCCCCATATATGATGAGTTGGAAATCATCATATAGAATTACATCCATCATATGGATCACCTCATAAGGAAACAAATGTGTTGCTATGGTGGCCATACCATCTCCCATGCTCCCCTTAAAACATGTAGTGAAAAAAGTGTGGGGAATTCCTCCCTCAAAGGACACATCCACCCAATGTGTCTCTCCCCCAATTATGCTCCCAAGAAAAGCAATAAAAATAGCAACAAAGGGAACCATAACGAGAATCATGCTTGCTTCCATATGAAGTAAAGGAGAAGGAAAATGGTCCCTCAAATGCAACTAGTGCAGCTTGACCCTCAACTACAATAGAGAATGACAAAGAGTGCAGTTTCTCAACCACCTGCTTGATGCCAGCTTCTCCTCCTGTGTTTGGAGAAAGTGAATGATGTATTGTACAAGGTGAGTATGTTATCAGCAAGAAATATCCTCCCCATACCCTCCTAGGGAGTGAACCTCTATAATGGCCTTAAGTAGACCACACAATCTAAAAGGAAGAATATTCTCCCTTTGAGAAAATTCATGCACATATATGGTTAAGAGATGCATACATATATATAAATTACTATGCAAATCAACAATACCCTTACCATATGTTTTTCTCATACAAATGGAGTGGCTCATAGATGAGTCTCCTCTCATCCTCAAAGAGAAAAGAGTTGGCTTTGCTAACTCCTCCATCTCCATATGATCCATGCATCTCCTCATATGCTGATATATCTCCTCATCAAAACCCTTCCAAAAATACCCCTCCATGATGGTGTGGTACGCTCTCATAGAACAAGTGGGGCTGAAAAGGAAATCCTCATGAGACGCTTGTAGCAACTTATTCTTGAGCTTGGAAGCTCCAAATAAGAAGATCCTACCATGATAGTAGATGACCCCATCTCTGACTGAATATCCCTCCTCATGCAACTGGTCATCCAATATCATGCAAGTGAAAAGATCCTTGGAATACTCCACCAATAGCTGGGAGTTCCAATATGGATCTATCCTCCATAGTGACAATGCTGATGATCTCTCATGAAGAACATCTGTCATATGGTCATCCTCTTCTTTGACATCTGCCATGCCAAAGATGCAAGTTGGAAGGCTTCTATCCTTCCCTCGCTGCTTCTGCCATAGCGCAAAATCTGAAATGAGAGTGGGTAAAAATGATGTTGAGAGAATGCCTCTCTCCTCCTTGAGTCTACCAAAAACTCTCAGCGCTGTAAAATGACCTCCCAAGGTCTCCAATCCTTTGAAATCAATGAATTGTGCCTCAAAATAGGAAGAATCTCTCATCATCTACTGATCTGGTGGTATCCTTGGTGAAATTTCTCCATGCAATGAGACATCATCATCAAGAGTAGACTGCATACATGAATGGAAAGACTTGGCCCTACTCTCATTGCGCAATCCAGTCTCCCTCTTAGGTGCATCAACCTCATGAAATAGATAGGGGTGTGTGCTCCTCATCACATGATGCTGGTCATCCTCCCTATCTCCTCCTTGTATCTCCATAGGTCCAAACCTCATCATCAATGGCACATGTAGAACATGAATTGTGCCTTAATCTCCACTCATGAGATCTTAGGGACTTCCTTGCAAATATGCAAGAATCCCTCTAGTTGGAGCAAGAGCTCCTCTTTCCTCTGCATGAGGTGCTAGATCAACTCCAAATCTTATGGTGTTGTTGCCCTCCTCCTTATCAACATGTATGGGCAACCTCTCAAGAATTGGATCCTCTCTTAAAAAAGAGATCTCCATGTCTTTTTGTTTAGGGACATCAAATAAATTTCTTGCCTCTAAAAAGGTATGATGTAAGATGTCAGCCTCCTCATTGGTTTTCTGAAGTGGAATGGTTTTTATAGTTCCATCCATCACATGCAAGGTTTGTGTTTACTTAAGTTGGTTTTCATCAACCACATGTGTTTCAGGATTCTTTCTATCAAATCTTCTCACCGATGCTTCAATGAACCTTGCATAAGAAGAAGTATTTGTGTTATTTAAATTAAAAGATTCAAATATCCACCATGCATATGCCTTACCTCCAAAATGCAGCACTGCTACTCTAATGGCTTCATCTTCATAAATCTGATGCTACTGCAAAAATTTATCTAGCTCTTCCAGTACCCAAGCCTTGGCTAAACACGTAGGGGAACCATCAAAGGTAGATAGAAGAAATCTATCCACATTATGTTGCTTGCTCCTCCTCGCCTTGATCTTGCAAAACTCCAAAAAAGTGATATGATCTCTAAACTTCTGAGTTTGAGATTCATACTCATGCAAGAAACCACTAAGAGTTTCCCTCTTAGGCATTCCTTCTTCATCTCTCTCTCTTATGGAAAAATTTTCCATGTGACTGCATTGTGCATCATAGGGTGTGGTTGCATTCTCACACTCCCCATAATAAAATCTAGAGTTTGAATCAGTTTCAAACCCCCTTGGATATTTTGTACATATCTCCTTCCTTATCTTCTTGAAATCTTCATGACTGCTCTGTACAGATCTTGGAAGAAGCTTTGTAAGATTATCTTCCTTTCTCTCTCCACATAATGGAGTCTTCATATTCTGTTTTCTTGATAGCATCATGGCTAAGATCCATAGGTTGAGCCAAGATTATGCTCTGATACCACTGTAATATCCCAAAATAGGGAAAATCTACAATGTTAGGAATATCTTATAATATTCCCAAACTAGGGACCCAACAATATGCAAAGAAAAAAATGGAGTATCAGTGATAAATCAACTCATCAAATGTGAGAAAGATTCATAGCCATATTATTAAGTTATAACAGTAGAAAATTAATACAATATCTTGAGGAAAGTGTTACTCAATATAGGCAGTGATCAGCCTCAAGAAACAAGTACATAAATCATGACAAAACACTACTACACAAGTGTGCACAAGCTATGACTACACATTTTTATAAGAGCAACTACATGCTAACATATTTAAAATACATATATATACATATGTATGGCTCATACAACATTGGGAGTGAAGATCTCAGCTCCCAAAGACTACCTCAAGTCAATCTTGGAAGGATTGGCCGAAATATACAAAATCTACAAAATTCCGGAGTTGTAGGGTAGCAGCTGCAACTCAGAAACTCGAAATGGATGGATAAAGTTGAAGATGTTGCATCAGATAAAATACCTCCTCCAATGGATTTTCTAATTGAAAGGCTGATCCTATCACTGAAGATCTCACCCTCTCAACAATCTGCAAAACCCTACTGCAAATGATCACTGGAAATAATGCAGTCTTTAGTGGATATTGTGTTGTAGGAGCAAGGGAATGAGTTTTTCCAATGCCAAGATCTGCAATAAGCTCTGAAAAATTTCTCACTAACCTTCCAAAGGAATGGAAGCTCCCTCCTCTGAAAATCAGCTCTGGAAATGGTGTTGAGGAACTCCACTGCAACACCTTGCAACACAACGTTATTCTTGCATAGAAATAACACTGTAGCTGAAAGAGGTGGCTTGGCCTTGAGCCTGAATGTGGATAATTAAGTACAGGAACCTTCAAGAGGCCTCCCTTGGAAGGGGAAGGATTCCTAAATAGGAGATCCTTGTGCTCAACAGCACTGCAACTCTGCTAAATAGCAGGAGATTGCACAAAGTCTGAACAGACCATAAAATCAATAATACATAACATGAATCATAATGGCGGCCTTGCCCTCCTTTTAAACAAGTGATAACTCTCTCCCCGTGTGTCCCACTCCTTAGGGTTTCCTCCACCAAGGAAACTTCCTCCCATTCACACTGCACTGTCTCTCCAAGTGGTCTCCACCTCTTATCCTAATGATGTTGACTTGGTAAAACTTGACCTTGTCCTCATGCAAATGTCCTCTTTCATACTTGAGGGTATGAAATCCAGCTCTTCTGAATATCCCTTTTCATATTATGAGGGATTTTATTCATTCATCTACAATTTATGGGCCTCCTTACCCATTTAATTACCTCCTATGTGTAAATAGAAAAATTTAATATTCCCTTTAGCTGTGTGCTAAAGTGGGAATATTAAAAAATGGATGGACATGCTTGTCCCATAGAATGTAGGGGTACAAAAGTGCCTCTTGAAATGTAAGGGTTGGTAACAATTCCCCCCAACATAGAAGCCGAGGGGTTCAAACTCAACAAGGGATTCCAACCAAAATGTTTGGTGATGGGAACCGAGGTAGCCCTACTAGTGGAAGCATAAGCTAGAAGTCTAGGAGCAGACATAATAGGAGTAGATATTGAAGAGCTCAAAATTCCACTCATAATTATTGTGACCAAGTTGCTAGGATCATGCGTATTCTGGCTACTAAGGTTTCGAGTCAGCTATGAAGAACTAACAAATGGCAGGGAAGATGGTGGTGGAACTGACCCATAGGTCGCCTGTTGTGTAGTGGATGTGGGTGCAGCCAAAGATATGGCTAGTATTGGTGGTACTTGAATCAATAGTGGCCCCAACGAGTCAGCGAGAGGAGGATTATTAAGAGGCGCAACTTCTTCCATGAAAGAATCCTTAGGCAACTTCGTAATATGAGGAGAAATGTGTAAATCAGGGGTCAATGCTCGAGACTAATCTTCCAAAGAAGACATTGGGTCACCGAGACTTGACACCTCCCCCAGTGTCAATGGAGGGAGACCTTTTTGCTACCTAGAAAGACAATGAGGGTCGAAGGATGCCACAATGACCAGTTAATTTTATCAAAATTTTAATGTGATGTATTATTAACACTCAGTGATAGTAGGACCAAACACATAAAAAAAAACTCTAAAGTCAATAAATCAAGTAGTTAGAGGGGTAAGAACGTATCTGAGTACTACCGTTTACTAGAGATGAAACCCATTATCACAATAGAATACATAGAGAGATGGTCATATGTATATTTATTGTTACTCTTGAGCTTCACCTGAACCTCAGATAATGGGGGCAAGCACTCTCCTAAAGATGAGTACCCTCCCAAAAATTGAAGATAAAGTAGGTTCATCTATATCAGGTACCAGGGAAGCCTGCCCGAATCACCTTGTGTATGTCCCTAGAAGTATGGAAAATATGGATACCTCAAATCACAAACACTACTACTGGGGTCACAGTCGTAGACAACACGTTGTATGTGCAGAACACCTAGATCCCTGATCTAGTTTCGACATCCCCAAGGGAAACCCCAATACATAGAATGCCCATTTTTATCCAATCAAAGGTGGGCTACCTTCTCACACACATCCCATTGTTGTCTCGCACTTAACTCTATTATAAGTGGAGCGGTCTCGATAGTATGAGTGCAGCAGAATTTTCACTCTTTAATGACCCCAGTCTCAAGTTTTGTGATCTTGGGTAGTTTTCTCACTTTGCCTATCCCAATATCCTAGCCTAAATTAATGGTGGTGTAATCTCAAAAAATATTTATTTATTGATTTTATTAGCACTTAATTTTAGTGTACTTTATTATAAGTCTCCAGTGGGGGATTGGACGTATGAAATTTTATGCGACTATGACTCAAAACATGCAGATTTTGTTTTTTAGATTTGGTTCGATGAAAGAGTTATTTCTATAAGGAGAATTTTTTCACACATCCATGCAACAAAAAACATCAAAAAATGCAGTTCATCTTAAAAACATTCAGATATTTATCCTCACTAACAACTATTTAATGCAAAAATTACATAATGAAATCAATTATCTTAGAAAAAATAAAAAATAAAAAAATTTTCTTTTAAAAAAGTAAATGCAAATAGGCTAAATTTTGAAACAAGAAAAACTAATATGCCGTAGGAAACCAAGCACAGAGATCCAAAATACAAAAGCCAAACTGACAACTGCCAACTCAACAACCATGGAAATCATAACAATGGTGAAATAACAAGTTTTATATTAAGTAACACTACCTAGCAAGGAGTAAAATGTGTTAATAGTTGTACTAACGCACTGCTCTCAAGTAGGAGCTATGTTATAATGCTCTGGAACATGCACAGGGGTTTTTTTTTTTAAGGATCAATTGCGAATAATGGTCAGAATTTTTTTTTTTTTTTAAATGTGAGCTAATGAAATGGTCACAGAGCACATGAAATGATCAAAAAGGGATGTGAGAAGAATGAGAAGTGATAGAGGGAAAGAACCAAAGGTTCAGAAATAAACAACTGGGAACTAAGCATTAGTCCCCAGTGGAGTCACCAATTCTTCTTAGGGGTAGAATGAACAGGTGGTAGCTGGAGTAAAATCCTTCTTTGACCTTCCTGGGACCCAAGGCAGATAGTCAGATTAGCTGCAACATTCACAAAGATAGTACATGCATGTTCATACTAATTCTTGATTGAAAAATTGAAGTATTAAAGGATTACCTCTATGTATAACTTGCATGGAAAATTTTAGGGGCTAATATTTGCAGGTGGGCTAATTTTCCATGGTTTTTCGAAAAAAAAGATTCACCAATTTCCATTTTTTTATAAAAATGATTCACCCAAATTTTACAATATAAATTTATTTTACATTAAAAATCACCAACATTATAGACAATATATATAATATCATTATAAATTTGAATAATTTTACAAATACATCAATAAACATTTTATATTTTGCATAATAGGGACTAGTGAGATTTGCCAATTTTTTAAGCTTCAAGATAATTTTCCATCCTTGAAATTATCCCTATGTATAAGGTATATCTTCTTGAGAGTGCAATACAGTGTGGTGGAAGTCCTCCTCACTAGCTCCAAGTCTGAATCTGCAAACAAAGAAAGAGCTAGTGTAATCTTCACAGTATTATCATTACAAACAATCAAAAAAGTATATAATAAAACAATAAACCATGTAAATCTAAGCCACTTATAACATGCATCTCAAAAAAAATAATAATAGATTCATCAAAAAGACACCAAATGGACAAAATAGTGGCAATTCTATTATTCAAGGAAGGACGATTACAACCATCACTTTGGTCAAGCTTCCCTCAGTCCTTTGACTCCAAGCTCTCTCTCCTCAATATGAAAGTGTGACAATGCTTAGGCCAAAATTTCTCAATGAACCAAACCAACCATGAAACTTGACATTCAACAACAAAATTTCACTCCTCACACAATAAACCTTCTGACCTTTGACAATGAGCACTAGCCTTCAATTTATAAGAGTTTGGGAGGACCAACCTTTCCATTCTTCTCCATTAGTGAATAGGGAAAAATCCATGATGTTTCCATGTTTTTCCTAGCTTTTTCCATCTTTGGATGCCCATTTCAGTTTATTAATTTCCAATCAGAGGCATGCACCACAGGCTACCCACTTTTTGGACTGACTCCTTTAGAAAAATTCGGAAATTTCGGTCAGTTACTACGGAATTTGTCCCTTTTTCTTCATGAGACATGGGTAAAGTTTCCCCTTGGGCAAGAAAATGTGTTAATATAGGCACTAACGTTCCTTTAAAGAGGTAGGGATGTGTTATAACTTGACCTAGATGTCTCTAGAGTGTGTTACCTTGGAAAAATAGGTTTCTTTCTATGTAGTATTCCAAATCTGGAACAACTCATGAATCATGCAGTGAAAAATGAATTTCCAGTAGAAAATACAATAAAAAAGTAAAATGGACTCTTGTATCCCATATATTAGTCAATATACAACCTAAATCCTAGAATATAGCTAAAACAAAGCAAACTAGGTGGGTTAAACAAATCTCCCACACCTAGGATTGCCAAAAAGTGCTAAAACCCCAAGACTGCAAAATACTAGAGTTGTTGCATAAGGGACTGCACAATATAAGAGAGGGTTTACACTAAAAAATGAAGGAAAAAATTATATCTACTCATATATTTATTAAAAATTATGAAGAACAAAGATCTAATCTCCTTATACAAAATACAAGATAACTCGGCAAGGGTTTCTTGTCAAACACTCTACATACAAAAGGTGATATTTAGAAAATTACTGAATCATCACTACAATATTGAAGCACATGAGTGCAGAAGGCTGAAATATATATGATCTGATGTAGATCCCTCAAGGGCTTCCTCCCATGAAAGGATGAACCTCTCAATCACAAGGAAACTCAGCAACGGAGCCACCAAACCATGCAGTGAGCACTGCCTCCAAAATAACGCATTCCCTAGCTAGAAAAACACTAGGAATGTATGGAAAATGTGTGTTCTGATACCACAGATCTGAAATCAGACCTGGAGCTCTCCAAAAAGGTCCCTCAAGTGAAGGAAACCTTCCTCCAATGAGAAACTAGCTCAGGAACCGGGATTCCAATCCCTTCCACTGTTGCACCCAGCAACACTACACAATCTTTGGAAAAATTTCACTGATGAAGATGGTTGAAGCTTGGCCTAAAAAAATGATGTGGAATGATGAATACAAACTCTGCCAAGGAGGCTCCTCAGGGAGAGAGGTGGGATTCCCGCTCGGGAACACCCAGTGCTAAACATCACTGCAACTCTGCTAAGCAGCAAAGTAGAAACAAGTCTTGGTAGACAAGAATAATTATCTAAGACATCAAGAATAATGTTGTCGTCCTCTTCCTTATATAATATGTGAGTTTTATTTCCCTTGGATCCACTCAATTAGGTCATCTCTATCCAAATATACATCTCCCTCCAAAACTGCGTTATTCTTCCTTGGATTCCTCCTCCTCTAAAACTGCGTTGTTGACTTAGTCAAAGAAGCTTGATTTTATCCCTATTCACACATGGAGGTGTTTTATTAAGCTAGAAAGAGTGTCTCCTTTCACACCTGGAGTGTTTTTATCCTCCTTAGGAGACTTATGGGCTTTTCTGCCCATTTATTCACTGACTAGAGCTGCTGCTAACTCTAATGTTCCATTTAGCTTTGAGGCTAAAGTTTGGAACATTATAGTCCTCCCATCCAAAATATTTTCTTGTCCTCAAGAAAATTCATAGGGAGATAAAAATTTCTCCCCTCCTCCTCATGTGGCCTCCTATCAATAGCCTGCATCACTGTATCAAGATAATCTTCAATAAAACTGTCATCCAATGTTTCCTCCCAAGTGTGCAAAACCAAATGGTCTACATCAATCAAAGGTGGAAAGTGTGAATGGAAAAATTTTTGCTGTCTCATGGCCTTCACAAAGTAGGATTGATGATCAACATGGTGAATGAGTGCCTCCCTCACCCATGCTATCATCCAAATGAAGTGAGTCACCCTCCAACATGGCAACTCATGAAGAATATCCTCCACCTTTGGCTCTTGAGATGTAGGTGGGATGAATAAGTGAACATGATAGGTTAGAGGGCCTATCCCATGCTATCCTCCTCTCCACTTATGATAAGTGTAGAAGGCATGCTGATCTTGGGCTACAACCTGATTTCCTTCCAATGGCAAGAAAAATATTGAGCCTCCAAGGACTCTTCCTCCAACATAATGAGACATGCCAACCCAAACCATTCCATTCAAGATGAATGACACATCATCACCATTTGGCCTCCAGATCAAAAAATTTCTGAAAGTTATGTGCAATCTTGGATGGTACCAAAGGTTCTCCAAGTGGATATTATGTAGTCTTCCCAATTGCTGTTTGAGAATATCATGTGGCAAGTGGTTATGCAACAAGTCACAAGCTATATATGTTTGTTCTCCCAACATGGGGAACTAAGCATCAATGTCTATCAGCCGTACATAGATAAAATAACAATACACTTGCCCAAATTCATGTATATATGGGCTACTATCATCATAAACATTGGCCCTACAGTGACCATGAAACCCAAAAATACTCTTTCTCTTTTGAGGAGAAATGCACTGTTCAAACATGATGAGAAAGTACAAATACTCAATGGAGTAATCAAAAAGTACAAAAATGCATTCCCTACCATACATAGTTATTTGAATGAAAGTGAGGCCCTCCAATAAGTTATCCCATGAGAATCTCCTCATAAAAATATGCAAGAAGAAGGGATACCTCCTCTCCTTGTAATATTTCATCCATAAGAACATGTTCCTATGTGACAACGCTGTAGGCCTTTGTAATAAGGCTCCATGACTCCTCTATTTGACATTCCATATTCCAAAGTCATCCACCATCATGCTGCTATGTGAGAAGATATTCTTCCTGTAGGGAAGTCTCTCATGATCCTCCAATGCTGAAGGGTAGCCTCCTTGCACCATGAATGTGCCTTTATTCTCTTTATAAATCTCATGAAAATTATGGGAATAATTTTTCCCATACTCTCCCAAGTGCAACCACAACAACAACATCTTTTGCTACTTCCTCATCTCTCCCTCATACAAGCCATGAAGTAAGCTCATGATGGTAAACTTGTATGATGCCCCATACAAACAAGTTTTCTGCTGCTCCAACATATGGGTGCCATGCCATCCAACTGGGTTCTCTCTCCATACAAATATTTCCTTAAGAAAAAATATATCAGCAATACATGAAAGAAAGGTACAATAAAAACAAGTTGTAAAATGACAACCAGAGAGTGAATCACAGTTCCACTCATGGAACCAGCGTAGTGCATCCTTTTCCTACATCAAAATAAGAAATAAAAAGTGCTTTACCAGCCACTTGTTTGTTTCAACAGTCATCTCATAAGATGAAAACATGAAGTTACAATATGGCGTCAATGGTGCACACCAAGAAATATGTGGTTTCCCCCACAAACCATCAAAAAGATAGCCAAAGTCAATGCTACAAATAGCTGCAAGTACATCATCATACAATATGCAAGAAGAAGCAACTCTTGTTGATACATCATGCTACTCAAATAAGGAGAAGAAGTATAATACAAAATGTAAAATTATACCTCCTCCATAATGTACTTGAGATCTTGAGCTGAAATGGCTCAACTGAAAATTCTCCCTTACTCCCAGTGAGTAGGAAAGTGGCTATGACATCCTCTCTCTCACCATCCAGGCTATGCATCTCTCCATATGCTGAAATATTTCATGGTGAATGCCCTCCCAAGTGAACTCCTCCATCAAATAGAAATATGCATCAAAGTTCATAGAAGAGAAGTCCTCATGTGCTGCATATAGCAGCTTCGCCTTAAGACTAGAAGATCTAGTCAAGAAGATCCCGCCATAGGAATAGATGACCACGTCATCCACCATGTATCTGTCATCTCCATCTAGATCATCAAGAATCATGCATGCACCAAGATCCTTGGAGTACTCTACCAAAATATGAGACCTCCAATAAGGATCAATCCTCCTCAAAGACAACGCTGGTGATCTGGCATGTGAAGCTCTCCTCATGCTACTGCCTGCTACTTTAACATCCTGCATGCCAAATTCTTCCTCCAAAATCTTCACCTCTCCAAAATATAAGAGTGGTGAATCCAAATATAAGATTTCCTCCATCAACTGTAGATCAGGTGGCCTCCCAGGTGGAATGCCTCCATATAGTGAAACATCAATGTCAAGAGTAGACTACTCATATGGTTGGGAAACCTTGCCCTTGCTTTCACATCGCAATACAGTCTGCCTCTTTCTTGCACTATCTCTTTGAAATAGAGAAGGGTGTGTGCCTCTCATCAAATGATGCTGCTCTTCCTCCCTTCCTTCTCCTTCCAACTGCAATGTTGCACAATCATGTTGCTCATTGATTGTGCTTGGACCTCCATGTGTGAGATCCTGGGGAATTTCTTGAAAATGCACAAGAATCCCTCCTTTTGGAGCATGTTCTCCTCCTCCCTCTGCATGAGGCACTAGATGTGCTCTAGATGTGACAGCATTGTTGTCATTATCTCCTCAATGGGCATGGGCAACATCTCAACAGTTGGATCCTCCTGTGAAAAGGAGATCCTCATGCCCTCTTGTTCAAGAATATGAACTGGAGGTCTTGCTTCTGGAAATGTGTAATGCAATATGTCAATTCCTCCCATGGTTTTCTAAAGTGGGGTTTCCTCCAGCAAGGGTTTTTTTTTATCCAGTTTTCCTTGCTCATGTGTCTTAGGAAGTTTTGCACCAAACCTCCCCATCAAATTTTCTATGAATCTTGTATAAGAGAAAGTGTTTGCATTTCTTAAAGAATAAGATTCAAAAATCCACCATGCATGAACGTTACCTCTAAAATGCAATGTTGCAACTTTGATGGCTTCATCTTCGGAAATATGGTGCAGCTGCAAATAGGAATCTAGCTCTTTCACCCAGGCTCTAGCTAAACATGTAGGTGATCCAGAAAAAGTAGATATAAGAAATCTACCTGCATCCTACTACTGGTATTTCTCCACCTGGACCGTGCAAAAAACTTGGAAATTAGTATGATCTCTAAACTTCTCAGTTTGAGATTCATACTCTGGCAACAAATCACTATGAGTTCTCCTCTTAGGCATTTTTCCTCCTCCCATCCATCTCAAGATAGCTCTAGGAACTTGAATACACTATGGATCATGGAGTGTAGCTGCATGCTCACACTCATCATGTGAAAATATAGATTCATCTCTAGATTCAACCTCATTTGGAGATCCCATCTCCAATCTCATCTTCTTCAGCTCTCCCTAAAAGCTCTGCAAAGATTTTGGAAGAAGCTTTGTAAGCTTGTACTCCTTTCTTCCTTCACATACTGAAGCTTTTTGGCTTCTGTCCATCTCTCCTTCCTTTGATAACTGGATCTCACAGGCTGAGCTAGAGATCATGCTCTGATACCACTGTAGTATTCCAAATCTGGAACAACTCATGAATCATGCAGTGAAAAAGGAATTTCCAGCAAAAAATGCAATAAAAAAGTAAAATGGACTCTTGGATCCCATATATTAGTCAATATAAAACCTAAATCCAAGAATAGAGCTGAAACGAAGAAAACTAGGTGGGCTAAACAAATCTCCCACACCTAGGATTGCCAAAAAGTGCTAAAACCCCAAGACTGCAAAATACCAGAGTTTATTCATAAGGGACTGCATAGTATAAGATAGGGATTACACTAAAAAATTAAGGAAACAATTATATCTACTCATATATTGATTAAAAATGCCCAAGAACAAAGATCTAATCTCCTTATACAAAATATAAGATAACCCGGCAAGGGTTTCTTTTCAAACACTCTGCATACAAAAGGTGATATTCAGAAAATTACTAAATCATCACTGAAATACTGAAGCACATGAGTTTAGAAGGTTGAAATATGTCTGATATTATGTAGATCCCTCAAGGGCTTCCTCCCATGAAAGGATGAACCTCTCAATCACAAGGAAACTTAACAATGGAGCCACCAAACCATGCACTAAGCACTGCCTCCAAAATAATGCCTTCGCTAGTTGGAACAGTGCTAGGAATGTATGGAAAATGTGTGGTATGATACTAAAGATCTGAAATCAGCCCTGGAGCTCTCCAAACAGGTCCCTCAAGTGAAGGAAACCTTCCTCCAATGAGAAACTAGCTCAGGAACCAGGATTCCAATCCCTTCCACTGCTGCACCTAGCAACACTGCAAAATCTCTAGAAAAACGGTGCTAATGAAGATGGGTAAAGCTTGGCCTGAAAACCTGATGTGGAATGATGAATAAAAACTCTCCAAATTAGGCTCCTTAAGGAAAGAGGAGGGATTCCCGCTCGGGAACACCCAGTGCTAAACAACACTGCAACTCTGCTAAGCAGCAAAGCAACAACAAGTCTTGACAAACAAGAATAATAATCTAAGACATAAATAATAATGGTACCATCCTCTTCCTTATAAAATATGTGAGTTTTCTTGCCCTTGGCCCCACTCAATTAGCTCATCTCTATCCAAAGATACATCTCCCTCCAAAACTGTGTTATTCTTCCTTGAATTCCTCCTCCTCTAAAACTGTGTCGTTGACTTAGTCAAAGCAGCTTGATTTTATCCCTGTTCACATATGGAGGTGTTTTATTAATCTAGAAAGAGTGTCTCCTTTCACAATTGGAGTTTTTTTATCCTCCTTAGGAGACTTATGGTCTTTTCTACCCATTTATTCACTGACTAGAGCTGATGCTAACTCTAATGTTCCATTTAGCTTTGAGGCTAAAAATTTGGAACATTACAGTCTAGGTCAATTTCTTCCCTCCGTGTGTCCTTATCCTCTGAGTTGATGAGGGGGTAATTTGTAATGTAGCAATGATATTATTATTCCTCTTCGATTTTCTAACTAGATTTAAAATTTGGTTCCAATTAGGAAGAAGACAGGTGAAATTCAGTTATCCATAGATTTCAGTAATCTGAACAAAGTGGACTTAAAGGACAATTATCCTCTCCCGAAGATATACCACATATTATAGAGGGTATTTGGTGCCTCTATGATGTCATTTCTTGATGGATACTCAGGTTACAATCAGATTTTGATGCATCTAGATGACCGTGAGAAGACTGGTTTTACTACACCATGGGGTACATTTACGTATGCCAAAATTCCATTTGGGTTAAATAATGTAGGATACACCTTTCAGCGAGTGATGGATATTGCTTTTGAAAATGAAAAATATGTATTTATAGTCATTTAACTTGATGATTTGATGGTTTTCTCTGAAACTAATGAACATCACTTACATCACTTGAGAATTTTTTTTCAGAGGTGTAGAAAATTCGATATTTCATTGAATCCAAATAAAGGATTTTTTTCTATGGAGGAAGGTAAGTTGTTGGGCCATTGTTGAGTCTCAAATCTACATCTTTCCTATACACCTTTCTAGACCTTTTTTGTGAAATTCTATGTTGCAGGTGTCTTCAGGCAAATCGAGCCACATGGGCAAGTCAGAAATGATGTGGACATGGATCGTGTCCTATTGGCTCGGGAAAATTCACCTAAGGAGGCTGTGGTCAAAGGTGGCCAAGTGGAAGTCAACCGTAGAGTCCCACGGTGACAGGACTCTGTTTCTCATCATGTGAAGATTTGTATGATCGTTTCTAATTTACGGGAGACACATCAAGACCTGTACACGGCTCCATAAGCCGAATCCAACATCCACTCTTCATAGATTTACTCCTCACCGCGGCCATGATGCTGGATCTCTGGACGTGATGGTTCACGTGTCTCTATCAGCACAAACTTTAGGGAATTAATTATATCACCTTTTTTATAAATAACGCGTTTTCATACGCATAATAGTTAGCCTCCATATAGCTCTGTAATGTAATTGCGTGGCCACTGTGCTGTAATATCATTTCTCTGTTATGACTGCATTTTAATATATAAGAAGACTCTGTTTCCAAGCGTAATTCGTATTTGAAGGCTGTTGCCTGAGGCTGGTGCAGAGGGCCCCTGCACACGCTGAGGTTTTGTGCATTACTGTATAGTTTCTTGTTTTATTTCTTTAAGTTCATTTTTCCATAAGTCATTCACGTGTTTATACATTGCATCTTTCATGGTATTTATGCTTCATCTCTGTTCATAATCTTTCATGATTTACATTTTACTTCTGTCCATAATATTTCATGTTTTATGTTGTTGTTAACTGATCAGTGTTCTTGTTTCAGATTACAAATAGGCAGCCCAGGCATTTGCATATCTTTTGACTAATGACATGGAATCAATATTGTTCTGCTGCTAATTTATTTTTCTTAGTTTTTGTTTAATTCCAGTACTGCTTTGTTTATTTCAGTCTTGCACATTTGCTTCAGTAGTTAGATTTAGATATATTAAATTGCTCATGTCATTTTCAGTTACCTCCGAAAGCCATAGATGGACTAATGGTGAGGGATTGAAGTATGAGTGTGTAGTTTGATATTAGTTTACTTTCTGCAAGTTAGAAATATTAAATTGCTCATGTCATTTTCAGTTACCTCCGAAAGCCATAGCTGGACTAAAGGTGAGGGATTGAAGTATGAGTGTGTAGTTTGATATTAGTTTACTTTATGCAAGTTAGAAATATTAAATTTCTCATGTCATTTTCAGTTACCTCCGAAAGATATAGCTGGACTAATGGTGAGGGATTGAAGTATGAGCGTGTAGTTTGATATTAGTTTCTTTTTCTGCAAATTAGATATCAGGTTGCTCAAGTTGTTTATGGTTACCTCCGAAAGCCATAGTTGGACTAATGGTGAGGAATCAGAATATAAGTTGATGTAATTTGATTTAGATTTACTTTGTTGCAATTCTTGGATTTCTTTAAGCATAGTTTCTTTTGTATTTGGACAACAGCAAGGATAATGAGTTTCATGATCAGTAGTTCACTGTTTTTTTGACTAGAATAGTGATGCAATTTCATTTTCTTTGAAGAATTAATTTTTTCATTGTGTGTTTTAAAATTCTTTTGAAGTTTGGAAAATCATTAGAAGGACATCATTGTCTTGAATATTTGTCTCCATACTTGTCTTTTAGAATTTCATAAAAATCCAAAAACGACAAAAAAGTAAGAGATAGGTTATCTTGCACATATAGTGCGCCACACTTCATCAGCTTATGAATCCCGGATTGATAAATTAATGTAGCAATTTAGGACACACTAAATTGACCAAAAATTTTGGCGCCGTTGCCGGGGAAGTGTAACTAGGTAGCCAATTTCTTAAAAAAAAAAACAAAAACAAAATAATAAAAGAAGGGAAAACTTGATAACTTCTTGAAGTATGCTCTCCTCTTGCACCTAGTGTGATCTGGAGGATCAGAAAAGAGAGTTATTGGTTCGGTAATTTCTTAAGTATGCTCTCTTCTTGCACCTAGTGTGACCTGGAAGATCAGAAAGAGAATTATTAGCCCAACTTTAAAAAAAATAAAAAAAATGACATGCATAGAGCAAGAGATTCTAGGGGAAGGTTTATAGCTAAAGCCAAGAGTTCGATTTTCACAACTCCATCTTCTTCAAGGCATAGACAAGATTCACCACCATCTACCCCTAGCTTTAAGATTTTTGGAATTCAAGGAGCAGCTGAATTAGAGGATTCTCCTATACCACCTACTAAATCTCATTTAGAAAAGGAAGAGACTCCCTCTCATCCTCCCTTGATAGAAGAACTAGAGGAATTTAAGGACTCTAAAGAAACTATCATGGAAGAGGAAATAATAGATGGATTTGGAGGCAGAGGTAGAAGAGGAGAAAACAATGGAGACAACAATGGTGAAGGAAATAATGGAAGAAATAGGGAAGGAGACAACTTGTTTGGATTCCCTATAGTTGATGAGGAAACTCATACAACGATGAAAAATATCTCACCATCTGTCCTCCCTAACTTTTATGGATTGCAAAGTGAGGATCCTAAAACATTTCTGTTTGAGTTTGAAGTCGTATGCCGAACTTATGACTATATGGAAGACTCTCAAAAACTCAAACTGTTTCCTTCAACATTGAAGGGAGCTTCTTTGAAATGGTTCATGGGATTAGCCACTCAATATATTAGGACTTGGAATGATATGAAACAAGCGTTTTTGGATAGATACTTTGACTATTGTATGACCACCAATCACAACGATGAGGTATTCAAAATGATGCAAAAAGAAGATGAAAATTTGGAAGACTTACTTGAAAGATTTCAATACAACTTGAAAAGAGCAAAGATGAGAAACTTAGATGATGAAACCTTGAAAGCCCTCATATTAAAATCCATTAGAGATGAATGGATGGATATTTTAAACATGATGGGGAAAGGAGACATTTCTCAACTTCCACTTCGTGACATAACAGAACTATGTGTCCATCTCTCAAGAGGAAAATCTAAAACAGGAAAAGGGCCTAGGGATCCTTCTCTTATTAGGACTAACAAATCTGCAACTGGATCAGTAATTAGGGCAGAGATTGGTAATATGCTTGATGAATTCAAAACTGATATCTTAGGGAGCCTTAGTGAACAACTAGACACCCTTAAAATCCAAAACAAGCAGAAAGCAGAAACAGATGCTCTAGCCATCTTTTGTCCGAAATGTAGGAAAGAAACATGCTTTAAGAGAATGTCCCTTGGATGCAAAAAATGTAGAAACATGTATAATTTTCTCAGAGAATCATGAGATCAAGGATTGTCCTTCAATTCTTGGACTCAAAGCTGTCTTTCAAGAAGACCCAAATTCAGTAGAATCTCTCTGTTTTGTTGCAAGAAGACCTTGGAAGGGACAACAAACTCAAGGGTTTAACAACCCTATGAATCTTCAAACCCCACCAAATTGGAATCCTTGGCAACAACCTTGGCCCCAACATCAAAATCCATATCAGCCATGGGTACATGGGATGCAAAATCCTTATGGGAGATTTGCTCAATTTTATCAATATCCTCCATCTTTTCAAAATCAACAAGCTCCACAACTTCCAAATCCAAATCCACAACTTTCATTGCCATTTCCACAACAACAACCTTCTCAAAAAAATCCAAATCCTCAACTCATGCTCCCATACCAACAAAAGACAAATCAAATTCCAGCTCAGCCATTGCCAAATCCTAACAATAAAAATCCTCAGAATACTTACATGATAGAAGGACAACAATTTCCTACCTATATGATTGTTCCTCTCAATGATTTACAACTCAGATCTGGTAGAGTTTTAGAAAAACCTTCTATAGATGACCAAGAGCAAGATACCTCTGAGGAGGACTCTCTTGAAGCCAATAAGGGTTCTGAGGAAGTATCTCTTCAAAACTCAAACATTCAAAAAGAGAAAAAAAAGTTAACACCCACAACTCCTATAGTTGAGCAACCTGCATCTTCATCTACACCTCCTTTTCCTGAAAGACTAAAAATTGACAAGGGGGTGGAAAAACAAATCTTGTTGCCTAACTATGATTTTCTAGATGAATTAAAGAATGTTTGTATCAAGATTCCCTTGCTGCAAGCCATTCGAGAGATTCCTATTCTAGCAAAAACAATAAAGGAGTTGAGTTTCAAAAGACTAGGAAGGAAACTAAAAGACACAAGAAGAATCCACATGGTAGGAAAAATTGTAGATATTATGATGGGAAAAATTACCATGCAGAAGTATGTAGATCCAGGAAGTCCAATTGTCAAGACACATATAAATGGGATAGAAATTCCAAACACATTGATTGACTTAGGGGCTGCTATCAACATTATGAGTAGACAGACTATGGAACAACTAAAACTTCCTAACCTTTTTTTTACACCTACTTTACTGCAACTTGTAGATCGATCAATTATTAAACCAGATGGTGTATTAGAAGATATTTCAGTCTCCTTAGATTCTTGGGAATATCCAATAGATTTTATGATTTTGACTCCCAAGAGTAATCTAGGAGGGCACCCACTTATCTTAGGAAGACCTTGGCTAGCCACAGCTGATGCTTTTATTAGTTGTAGATCTGGGGATATGTACATTTCTAATGGTAATTCAACAAAGAAATTCAATTTGTATCCTCCAGCAAGAGCAATCACAGAAGTAGGAGACAATGAATGGGTCGATGATGAGGACATTATACAACCTGTCTTTACCATTTCTGAAATCGGTGAGGATAGTCAAATTCTGAACACATTAGAAAATTTTGAGACATCTTCAGAATATGACCCCACACAATTTCAGTTGGAATCTGACATAGAATATTTATCATCAAGACAAATGTCTCTTTACTCTATGGAAGAGTTTGGTAGTTCTACCATTGAGATTTTTCCAGGGAAAACTTTGAATATCAACAAACATTTGGAAAAGTCACAACAAGAAGAACTAATCAAAATCTTGCAAAAACATTCTAATGCATTTGCATTGGAGTATACTGACATGAAAGGTATTGATCCTAATACTTGCATCCATCATATCTATATTGAGGAAAACAATAGACCAATCAGACAACCTCAAAGAAGGATGAATCCAAATCTTAGGGAGATAGTGAAAGAAGAGCTCCAAAAACTACTCAATGTAAACTTCATTTATCCAATTTCAGATAGCCGATGGGTTTCTCCTTTGGTTATAATACCTAAAAAGAATGGTAAATCGAGGGTATGCATTGATTACAGGGAATTGAACAAAGAAAATTTGAAGGATCACTTTCCTTTGCCTTTTATCGATCAGGTATTAGATACATTAGTAGGTAAAAAGTACTTTTCATTTTTGGATGGTTTTAGTGGCTATAATCAAATTCAGGTAGCACCTGAAGATCAAGATAAGACCACATTTACTTGTCCATGGGGAACTTTTGCCTATCGAGTGCTTCCTTTTGGGTTATGTAATGCACCTGTAACATTCCAAAGAGTAGTACTAGGAATTTTTTCTGATAATCCATGATTGTGTAGAGGTTTATATGGATGATTTTACAGTTTATGGTAATTCATTTGAAGAGGCATTAGAAAATTTGGAAAAAGTTCTTATAAGATGTAAAGAAACAAACCTTTCATTAATCCATGAAAAATTCTTTATGATGTTTACTGAAGGGATTGTTTTGGGACATCATATTTCAGGAGATGGGATTAAGGTTGATAGATCAAAAGTTGAAGTCATCTCCAAGTTACCTATTCCAAATTGTCAAAGAGATGTTAGAAGTTTTCTAGGATTTACTGGTTACTATAGAAGATTTATAGAAAACTTCACTAAAATATCATCTCCACTCTTCAAATTGCTTACAAAAGACTTTGAATTTAAATGGGATCCTGATTGTCAATCAGCCTTTGAAACTTTGAAAACAAGAATATCTGAAGCACCTATCTTGAGAGGACCAAATTGGAAACTCCCTTTCCATATTTCTACGGATGCTTCAGATACAGCTCTAGGAGTTGTGTTGGGTCAAAAATATTTAGTTCCTTATGCCATTTATTACACCAGTAAAAATTTGACTCCCACAGAGTTGAACTATACTGTGACTGAAAAAGAGTTTTTAGCTGTTGTTCATGCAATTAATAAGTTTAGACATTATATAATAGGCTATGAAACTTTTATTCATACTGACCATTCAGCAATTAGATATTTAATGAACAAACCTGTTACTAATGGCAGAGTGACAAGATGGCTCTTACTTTTACAAGAATTCAATATTATTGTGTTCGATAGACCACGAAAACAAAATACAGTAGCTGATTTCTTGTCTAGGATTCAGAATACTAAAGAATATTCTCCTGTAGAGGATAAGTTTCCTGATGAATACTTGTTTGCAGTAACTATTAAGACTCCTTGGTATGCAGATATTGCTAACTATTTGGTTACAGGGAAACTGCCTTCACATTTATTTCCAAGTGAAAAACGAAAAATTATTCAGGAGAGTTCAAAATATTCATGGATTTCTAACGAATTGTTTAAAACAGGGCCAGATCTTGTGATCAGAAGATGTGTCAGGGAAGATGAGATGCATGATATCCTTAAGGCATGTCATTATGAACCATGCGGCAGACACTTTGCAGACAAAAGGACGGCGTATAAAATCCTCTCTTTAGGATATTATTGGCTTTCCCTCTTCAAAGATGCAAAACAATATGTCAAAAGGTGTGACAGCTGCCAAAGAGTAGGGAAACCTACCCTTTCAAATGAAATTCCATTGCAACCAAAAGTACTCATCGAACCCTTTGAAAAATGGGCTTTAGATTTCATAGGACCTATTAATCCACCATCTAAGAAAAAGAAGTATATATTGGTTTGTACTGATTATGTTACTAAATGGGTAGAAGCCAAAGCATTAGTATCTGCTACTGAAAATTCGGTTGTTCATTTTCTTTATGAGGATATTTTTACTCGCTTTGGTGTTCCAAGAGAAATTGTGATAGATCAAGGAAGCCAATTCACATCCAACCTGGTGGAGAAGCTGATGGAAGAATACAAAATCAAGCATAGAAGATCTACTCCTTACCATCTGCAAGCAAATGGTCAAGTGGAGTCTACCAACAAAGTTCTCGAAAGTATCATCACCAAAACTGTTCATCTACATAGAAGAGATTGGGCAGAAAGGCTTCCTGAAGCCTTGTGGGCCTACAAAACTACATGGAGAAATACAACAGGACATTCTCCCTATGAACTTGTTTATGGGAAGGAAGTCCTGCTCCCCATTGAGTTCCATGTCAAGACCTTCAAGATAGCAGTTCAGTTGGGGATGGATCTATCAGAAGCCCAAAAGCATAGAATGGAGCAGTTGAACAAGCTAGATGAGATCAGACAAGAGGCAATTTTAAGAAATGATCTAGTTCAATATCAAAGAGCTAAATGGCATGACAAGTACATCAAAGAGAAGAAGTTTCAAGAAGGAGATTGGGCATTGTTATTTGATTCCAAGTTTAAAGATTTTCAAGGAAAATTTTAGACTCATTGGCTTGCGCCATATGAGATTGACAAGATCTTTAGCAATGGAGCGGTAAGAATCAAGACCATTGATGAGTTTCAAACTCCTCTTATTGTGAATGGCCACAGATTGAAAGTTTATCATAAGCCACTCTCAAAAGAGGAATTTGTCAAAATGTTTTAAGAAAATTCTGCAATCAGGCTGGTACAGAAGAATTCTTCTTCTCCACCAGCCTAGCTTTTGTTCTTTTCAGTTAAAAAAAAAATTGTATAAGCCTGAAAACCAATCACTGATTGGCAGTCTTATACAGAAAATGTAGGGTGAAAATCAGGAACACCTGACACCCTATATTTTCCCAAAAAAAAAATAAAAAAAATCTCTCTTTCATTTCACAAGTTTTGTGACCACCCATTCCACTTCATTTCACTCCATTTCAGTTCATTTTATCTATTTCATTCCATTTCACCAATAAAATTCTCTTTCATGATCATTTCCATTTAGTCAATTATCATCCGTTCATTTCCATTCACCCAAATAATAGCTGTGTCAGTTTCTGCAGCTGACATCTGTTTCCGCAGCTGACACCAGTTTCCGCAACCAGAAGCAAATTCCGCAGCTACCACTCTGTTTTTCAAAAGAATGTACAACCAGATGTTATTTCCACAATCATGAAATCAAATGCAGGTATGAGGACCAATTATGAAGACATGGGGCATTCAAGATATCAATGAGGAGCAACTAATTGAAGACCAAGGAAAAATGGCAAGAATTCCAAGGTATGAGTAAAAATATATTTCAAATAGCATTTAAACTCATTTTTATATAGTTATAAACCATAAGCTCCATTATGTGCAATGATTGTATTGAAAAACTCTGTAACCACTCCATGATCTCTGTACAATCCTCCCACAATCCTTGCATTCATTCTCAAACGGTCCCATAATTAAACCTCCGATCTTCACTCAAACTCCGATACTCCACCTGTGATGATGAAACGTGGTTGATTTGACTACGGCTTATTTCAGCCGTATGAAATCCGTAGCCATTGTATAAACATGCTTACATTTACTCTGCAGCCACCAAATTTTAAACACTGTCGGATGTGTTATACTCCTCCTATTGTTCTATTAATCTCATAGCCACATTTCCACCGTGCTCACGTAACCCTTCTCTTTTCCTCTTCACCCCATTTCATTCTCTGTTACGCTACAGTCTGTATACCCATTCTCTTATATCTACCTACAGTCATCGTGCTCATTTCCGTTCATTCAGCCGTCCTACTTCCATTGAACCCTCCTCACGCAGGCAATTTTTTAAAGAGCAGAAAGAAGGATGAGTAAATTGTTGAGAGCAGAACCAGAGGGACCTAAATTCACGGAAGGATACCCGCAAGTCAGGGATATATTGAAGAAGGCAAAGTGGTTGCGGTTTATCCAAAAGTTTAGAGACTACCATAAAGAGGTGACAAAAGCTTTTACAAGGTCTTTCAATGGCCTGGAGGTAGAGATTGGAGACCTTAAGTTTACGGTGAATGAGGCATCTATAGCATCTGCCACAGAACTTCCTCAAGAGGGTGAACGTTGGTTTAAGAACAAAAGCATTAGTGATGAAGCCTGGAGAACAATTCTACATAACCCAGGTATGGACATAACTATTTTTAAAAGAGGAATTCCTATTCATGCTTTGAAAGAGGAATGGGCTACTTTGCTGCTAGTTGTTCAAAAATTTATCACCTATGATGGCCATTTTGGGTCAATGTATATGTACCATACCAGATTGCTGATGAACTTTCTAGATAACCAGACCCTCAATTTGCCATACTTTTTATTAAATAGTTTGAAGAAGATGTCTGTGACTGTTCAGAAGCATTTAGGGGATGTAGAAACACATCTATATCACCATGGTCTTGTGAAAATTTTGATTGAAAAACAGTTAAAAGAGAACAAGGACACATGGGAACAATTTTTGTTCATAAATTTCTTTGAAGAACCCCAAGAAATTCTTGAAGGTAGCACATCAAGAAGGAGTAGGAGAAAAAGAACAAATGATGAAACTCAAAGCACTCCTACTACTACAATTGAAAGAACTAGTAGGAAGAGAGACTTTCAAAAAGGAAGAAGAAAGAAACCAAGGGTAAAAAGCCAATAACATCAAAAGAGAGAAAAAGTATTGAGGCTATGCATCAAACCCCTTCTTCCAAAGAAGATCATCAAGTGTTATCTGAGAGATTAGTTCACCTTCAAGAACAGTCATCTATGGCCAAGAATAAAGGGAAAGGAAAACAAAAGCAAAAAGACAGTGGTCCACAGCGTGTGAGAAGAAGTTCCAGGCTTAAGGGGAAGTTGAGGAAAACGCAAATGAAAGGACCCCATTTTATTGATTTGGGAGAAGAAACATCTGAACAATCCCCATCTGACCATAGTCCATCTCACTCTCAGTCAGACAGTGAACCTAGTTCATTTCATTCTCAGTCATACATTGAACATAGTCCATCCCATTCTCAGCCAGACGTTGATGTGAGTCCTTCTTAGCCAGATTTTGAAGACAACTCTCCTCCACGGCATTTTGGGGACAGCCCAATAAAAATGACACCTGATATAGACCCAAAGCAGCAAGAAGTATATGATTATATAGAATCTTTAGAAAAAGTAGCTACGGGTCCTAGTACTTCGTCCACTCAGCCTCACACAGCACAAGATGATCTAGTCCAATCACTGAAACAAGAAGTCTTTGAGCTAGAGCTTTTAAATAGACACATTAAAAATGAAAATGAGACATTGAAGGAACAAAGAAAATTGGACAAAATCATTCATGATAATACCATGCTACATCTGGGAATATGGCAGAAGAAGAACAGGAAATTGAAAAAGAAATGCCAGAAGTTAAACAGAGCACTGGTTAATATCAAATTCAGATGCTTAATGAAGAAGCCCAGGATGTTAGCAGCACCAAGGAAGAGGAGGAGAGGACTGGATGTATTGGCTGAAGTGTCAAGGCATATGAATTGAAGAAGGATTATCAAAATTTTGGTTGCATGAGGACATGCAACACCTTCACAGTGGGGGTATGTTGAGTCTCAAATCTGCATCTTTCCTATACACCTTTCTAGACCTTTTTCATTCACCTGAACCTTCTAAGTTGTCAATATCATTGCATATTAATTGCAAAAGAGCATCTAAAATGGTTTTTAACTATGTTTTGTGTCTGCTGTTTGATTTAGATTTTTGCTCATTTAGCTGCGGAATCTTGCCACTTTCCGCAGCTGCTGCAACTTTTCGCAGCCATTTTGTGAAAGTCTATGTTGCAGGTGTCTTCAGGAAAATCGAGCCACATGGGCAAGTCAAAAATGATGTGGACATGGATCATGTCCTATTGGCTCGGGCAAATTCACCTAAGGAGGTTGTGGTCAAAGGTGGCCAAGTGGAAGTCAACCGTAGAGTCCCACGGTGACATGACTCTGTTTCTCATCACGTGAAGATTTGTATGACCGTTTCTAATTTACGGGAGACACATCAACACCTGTACACGACTCCATAAGCCGAATCCAACATCCACTCTTCATAGATTTACTCCTCACCGCGGCCATGATGCTGGATCTCTAGACGTGATGGTTCATGTGTCTCTATCAGCACAAACTTTAGGGAATTAGTTATATCACCTTTATTATAAATAACGCGTTTTCATACGCATAATAGTTAGCCTCCATATAGCTCTATAATGTAATTGCGTTGCCACTGTGTTGTAATATCATTTCTCTGTTATGACTGCATTTTAATATATAAGAAGACTCTATCTCCAAGCGTAATTCGTATTTGAAGGCTGTTGCCCGAGGCTGGTGCAGAGGGCCCCTGCACACGCTGAGGTTTTGTGCATTACTGTATAGTTTCTTGTTTTATTTCTTTAAGTTCATTGTGCCATAAGTCATTCACGTGTTTATACATTGCATCTTTCATGGTATTTATGCTTCATCTTTGTTCATAATCTTTCATGCTTTACATTTTACTTCTGTCCATAATCTTTCATGTTTTATGTTGTTGTTAACTGATTAGTGTTCTTGTTTCAGATTACAAATAGGCAGCCCGGGCATTTGCATATCTTTTGAATAATGACATGGAATCAATATTGTTCTGCTGCTAATTTATTTTCTTAGTTTTTTTGGTTTAATTCCAGTACTGCTTTGTTTATTTCAGTCTTGCACATTTGCTTCAGTAGTTAGATTTAGATATATTAAATTGCTCATGTCATTTTCAGTTACCTGCGAAAGCCACAGTTGGACTGATGGTGAGGGATTGAATTATAAGTGTGTAGTTTGATATTAGTTTACTTTCTGCAAGTTAGATAATTAAATTGCTCATGTCATTTTCAGTTACCTCCGAAAGCCACAGCTGGACTGATGGTGAGGGATTGAAGTATGAGTGTGTAGTTTGATATTAGTTTACTTCCTGCAAGTTAGATATATTAAATTGCTCATGTCATTTTCAGTTACCTCCGAAAGCCACAGCTGGACTGATGGTGAGGGATTGAAGTATGAGTGTGTAGTTTGATATTAGTTTCTTTTTCTGCAAATTAGATATCAAGTTGCTCAAGTTGTTTATGGTTACCTCCGAAAGCCATAGCTGGACTAATGGCGAGGGATCAGAATATAAGTTGATGTAATTTGATTTAGATTTACTTTGTTGCGATTCTTGGATTTCTTTAAGCATAGTTTCTTTTGTATTTGGACAGCAGCAAGGATAATGAGTTTCATGATCAGTAGTTCACTGTTGTTTGACTAGAATAGTGATGTAATTTCATTTTCTTTGAAGAATTAATTTTGTCATTGTGTGTTTTAAAATTCTTTTGAAGTTTGGAAAATCATTAGAAGGACATCATTGTCTTGAATATTTGTCTCCATACTTGTCTTTTAAAATTTCATAAAAATCCAAAAACGACAAAAAGTAAGAGATAGGTTATCTTGCACATATAGTGTGCCACACTTCATCAGCTTACGAATCCCGGATTGATATATTAATGTAGCAATTTAGGACACACTAAATTGACCAAACATCCATATCATATAAAAATATGGTATCCGAATGGACCCTACAAGAATTGAAGCCATCCAACAGTTAGATTTACCGATGAATAAGAAGGAAACCGAGTCCTTCAATGGTAATTAATTTTTTGTGATGGCTCATTCCTAACCACACTGACCGTCTATGGGAGATAGACAATAGGCTAAAGAAGGAAAATGAGGTAAAGTGGTCTAAAAATGGTAATAAGTCATTAAATTTAGTCAAGTTTCTTTGCCCTGTGCACCAATTTTGATCAGCCCTGATTATACCATGGATTTCATTATATTTTCATTTTCTTTTGAGAACACGTTGGATGTTTTCCTAAAATAGAAGAAGGATTTGAGAACAGAAAATATAATAGAATTTTTCAATAAAACTATAAGAGATGTGGCACTGAGATATAACATGATTAAAAAATAGGCCCAGATACTTGTGAAAGCTTTGAAGTATTTCCAGGTATACGTTCTTCACTCGCATGTTGTTTCTTATGTTCCAAACACAGTAATCAAAGATGTTTTGCTACAGCCTCATCTTGAAGGTAGGTGATAAAAATGGATTGCTGCAATGTTGGAGTATGATCTCAAGATTAAACCCACAAAGTTGATCAAGGGACAAGGTTTTCCGTAGCTCATGGCATAATACAATTTTCATGTTATTGATATCAATATTATCATTGTAGTATCTGACACAGAAGTAGTTGATTCCACACCTCAAATATCACTTATTTTCATTTCATACCCTTGGTATTCAATCATTCTTTATGTACTTCAGCATTTGAATCCTCCTCTTGGAGTTTCAAAGAGTAAGAGTGGGTCTTTAAAGCTGAAAACTCTAAAGTACTGTATACTTAATGATGCATTGTATTGGAAAGATCCGAGAGGAGTCTTGTTGAATTGTTTGGTGGAAAACAATGCTAATGAGGCTACCCCATAGAGGTAGACATTGATCAGGGGCACAATTCATATCTTATCGCATTGAGAGAATTATGAGTAGGCACAAGATAAAGCATAAGACTTCCACTACCTACCACCCTCAAGAAAATGGCCAAGTGGAAGTGACTAACATAGCCTTAGATAATATCCTCACCAAGGTTGTGAGCAGCAGTAGAAAATATTTGGTGGAGATATTGGTAGAAGCTACTTGGGCCTACAACACTACTTGGAAAACAACAACAAGGTTGAATCCTTATGACTTGGTATATGGGAAGAAATCTTTTCTTTTAATTGAGTTTGAGTTCAACACCTTAAGGACGGCAGTTGATTTAGACTTGGATATAACAAAGGCCCAAAAATAAATGTTGTTGAAATAAAATGGGTTAGATGAGTTTAGGATGCAAGCAATCCTTCACACAGAAGTAATTCAGCTGCAAAGGAAGGTCTAGCATGACAAGCACATTAAGGAGAAGACCTTTCAAGAAGGATATTGGGAGTTTTTGTATGAATCAAGGTTCAAGGATTTCAAAGAAAAACTGATGAAAATATGGTGGGACCCTACAAATTTGACAAATTTTATGATAATCGCACAGTTCAGATCATGACCATAGATGAGGAGGGGATTCCCCTACTTGTCAATGGTTACAAGCTCAAAGGTTACAAAAATACCTTGTCTAGGTGTAGTATCCCAAAAGGGAGAATACAATAATACTTAAACACAATATAAGAACTACAACTAAGTAAACAATAAATCTCAAGAAAACATCACAATTTGCAGAGAAGTTGAGCCATTTTATTATATGGAGATGAATCAGTTACACAATGTATAGAAAATGAGTAGATCTAGCCCAAGAGATGGCCTAGAAACACCCTACTATGGTTCTCCAACTACCACTGCATAACTGGTGAGCTTACTGGAAGTAATACTGCATTATCCCTTCTGCTACTGATATGCATGAATTACTACAAAAGGAACTACAGATATAGGGAGCTCAAGAGCTCTGATGATGCCAAGATTCAAGATCTGGCCAATGTGATGGAAACCCAAGATAATCGAGAAAGGATTTTCCAGATCTACAACTTTGGAAAATCAACCTCCTAGGGTTTGATCCTTTATCTACTGGGATTATAGATCTGAAGCTATATCTGACAAATATATGGCTGAAATATGTCACAAGATCATATCTAAGCTTGAAGGGTTGATCCCTCCTTCAGATCTACAAGCTAGAAGCTCTAGATCTAGCTTCTCAATCCTCTAATGATGATTACAGCTGCTGCTAAACAAATGCTCATAAAAACTACACTATAAAGGGAAGAGAAGCTCTATGCCTACTGAAATATGCTGCAATAAACTCCAGGCTGATGGAAATACTGATGGCAAGGTGAGGGGATGATCACTCATAGGATTACTAGCTGAAATGCTAGCAACTTCCTTCCTTCTTTGGATCTGCACTAATGGAAAATGTAATTATGGATGGAACTATCACTTCTAGGAGGTCAATAAATTTTAGCCTGATGCTAGATCTGATATGAAGCTCTAGGAATGCTGATCTACAAGCCCAAGGTGATAGGAATAAACCTTGACTGGTTCTCCAACTGAAATACTGAAGACAACCTCCACCTTCCAAACTGATCTTCAAAAATGTACAATTTCTGAATATGGATGTTCTGCAGAAAGTAGGAAAATATATATAGCACCAATGCCTGATATAGAATGAAATACAACCCTCTCTCTAAAGCTACTCAAAGAAAGAGGTGGGATTCGCAACCAGGAACACCCTGTGCTAAACAACACTTGAAATATTTGCTAAACAACCCAAGAAAGAAAAGGAATGTCACATGACAATTCTAGATCTAAATAGACCTCAAAATCAATAATCAATAGCCTTCCTTCATTGTTGTTTTCATCTCCTTTATATAGTTTATGAGCCTTCCCATGCCTTGGCCCTCATCTAAACTGCATTTTTCATGTGGACATGATCCTCCATGTTTGAATATGTTGTCTCTCCAAGTCATCCATCATGTCTAGGTGCAATGTACACCCTCTCCATCATGTGTGCATTAATTGCACAACTCATCCATCATCTCATCATGAATGCTCCATGATCTTCTATTTGATTCCTTATAATATCTTAGTTGATTGTGTCAACCTCCATGATATATCTCATTAACAAGAAATGATCTTCAATCCATTCACATTAGTAGTTGCTCCACTACCTTCTTTATGTAGATCTATGCTTAATTAATCCACATTCACACATAAAAAGTGGATATTTATTCATCATGAGGATTATGGGTCCCTCCACCCTTTTATTTACTTAATTCCTTAAGAAAATTAAGAACTCTAATATTCCAAATATCATGTGAAAATTTAGGAATATTACAGTCCTCCATAGCAAAATTTTGCTTGTCCTCAAGCAATTGCAAAAGTGGATGCTACAACAAACATCCTCCCTCCAAATGGCATCCTCATGTGGAAGGTCTTCCCATTTGTCACAATGTGTCATGTATGTCCAGCTCCAAAGCTACCTCTTTAGAATGTCTACAATGGCCTCCAACTGAAAATTTAGATACCCATCCTCATCAATGAATCTCCAATTGGCAACCATATGATGACCAAGGATCTCCTCTACACATGAGATACATAAGATGAAGTGGTTCATTCCCATAGTGGAAAGTCCCAACTCATGAATCATCTCTCCAACCCATGGTACATAGAGTATATTACATCTATCAATGCCCTCATCATTAGCCCTATTGGCTATGTAGGAATCAAACATCACATCATCATGGTGAAAAACAAGAAGTGGAGACATATGGGAAAACATAAACAATGTCAAACCATATTCTCCTAATAACAACCAATGCAGCAAAGCCTCCTGCTACCATGCTAGATCATCATGAAAGCAAGTAAGAGAGCCATATTCTCTCAAAATAAGCCACCACAACAATGCTTCTTGTTGCCATGCAAAATCATCAATGAGAATATGAGAGCCATACTCTCTCAAAAGAATCCAACACATCAATGCCTCTTACTGCCATACCACATCATCATTGTACCAAATTTAGCGGCCCTATTCTCTCAAGAGAAGCCACCTTAACAAGGAATATTGTTTCTCCATCACAACATCATCATACCATGTACAATGACCATAATCCCCCAACAGAAGCCAACGCTGTAAGGCCTCCTGTTTCCATCCTCCAACAATGTCATGCAATGTATGGGAATAATTCAGCCCATACTCTCCCAATAGCAACCATAGCAACAAGGATTCTTTTTGCCTTCTTTCATTATCATGATGCAAGTCATGGAGCAACAATATAATAGTGGACATGTGAAATGTCTCATCAACACAATACAAACAAGCTCCTTTATGCCACATCATGTGAGAGTTATACTTTCTCCCAACCCCAAGTACATACATGAACATAAGATACATCCAAAATAGAAATACATGTAAAGACATGAGACATATCCCAAACAAGAGTAAATACATGGACATAAGATGCAAAATGTGATGTCCAAACTCTCTTCTCAACGGGAAAAGTAACCATTCCTTTTTCTTATGCATTCTTCTAGTGATGTATAAGGCATGAATTAGAAAAATATGGCTCCTTGAGTGGTAGCCATACTCACCCAAGAAGAATTAGTGAAACCATGCTTCTTACTGGCCTGTATCATATATTCGCAAGTGGTTTGGAAACCCCAAAATCCATACTATCAATGGTTCATCCCAATGTGGATGATGGATCTCATTCTGCAAATACTTGGTATCCTCCCACTGTAGGACACCAACCTCCTCCAACTGATGAATAACTTTGCACTCCATGAAATGTTGAAGTGCACCTCCAATGAGATCTCTTAATGAGACCTTCTTATCATCCTTGGCCTTCCAAAAACACTTAGATTCTTGATCTACTACAGGTAGAAGTATCTCTTTGAGCTGTGAGATGCTTATTGAGAAAGTGTCATCAAGAAAGGAGAAAATATTTCTCATCTCAAGATGTCTACTATTTATCATCGTAACCTCCATTTCTTCATGAGTGAAGCTACCTTCAGAATGCTCCAAGAATAATGGGGCCTCTTCATTATCACTGTTACTAAGTGACAGTGCTATAGATATGCAGGGTAATACATATGTTGTCTCAAATCAAGGTACAATACTAATCTCATAACCAGTCATTGTACATAGGATCATGCTCATCCCTTCTTCTGAAACTCTACACTTCAACTCAAAAGGTTGAATGTAGTCCATCCATGATAAATTGGGATAGCTTTTCATCTCATCCTTGATTAGATCAAGGGTCCTTTGCATTGTGATATGTTGCTGCTTAAAATGAGAATTTTGATCTAACCCTTGGTTATGCATTGGCCTTGATGGCATGTCCCCATAACTTCTTATAAGATCTACTGAAACAATAGGTGATGAATGTGTATGCATACCTTGGATCAACTGATGTGTGGGAATCCTCCCAATGGGACAATGGTGTCTCCAACTGCTAGTAAGAGAGATGGCTACTCTTCTACTAATGAACTAGCGCTAGAATCTTTCTCCTCTTCCTCATGCATCTCCTGAATCATGCATGGGACTCTATGTGTCAAGAGCTCAAGACTATCTTGCAAAGTTGCAAATATCTCTTCTCTAGATGTAAGTACTTCTGCAACTGGTGTTGAATGTAGTGACTTCTTATCCAGAGTGACAAGATTGACATCCTCTTTCATGATAGATCTGATCTATCTACTTCTTCTTTGGATGCAAAAGATGAAGTGTCCACAAGATGAGCCAAAGATCATGCTTTGATACTGCTATAGTATCCCAAAAGGGAGAATGCAGTAATAATTAAACAAAATATAAGAAATGTAATTAAGTAGACAATAAATCTCAAGAAAACATCAGAATTTACAGAGAAGCTAAGCCATTTTATTATATGGAGATGAATAAGTTACATAATGTACAAAAAATGAGTAGATCTAGCCCAAGAGATGGCCTAGAATCACCCTACAATGGTGTTGCAACTAGCACTGTGTAACTGGTGAGCTTACTGGAAGCAATACTGCATTGTTCCTTCTGTTGTTGATATGCATGAATTTCTACAAAAGGAAATGCAGATATATGTAGCTTAAGAGCTCTGATGATTCCAAGATTCAAGATATGGCTAATGTGATGGAAACCCAAGATAACCCAGAAAGGATTTTCCAGATCCACAACTTTGGAAAATCACCCTCCTAGGGTTTGATCCTTTATCTGTTGGGATTACAGATCTAAAGCTAGATCTAACAAAGATATGGCTGAAATATGTAACAAGATAAGATCTAAGCTTGAAGGGTTGATCCCTCCTTTAGATCTACAAGATAGAAGCTCTAGATCTAGCTTCTCAATCCTCCAATGATGATTACAGTTGTTGCTACACAAATTCTCATAAAAAATGCACTGTAAAGGGAAGAGAGGCTCTATACCTACTGAAATATGCTACAATAAACTCCAGGTTGATGGAAATACTTATGGCAAGGTGAGGGGATGATCCCTCACAGGATTACTAGTTGAAATGCTAGCAACTTTTGTCCTCCTTTAGATTTGCAATAATGGACAGCGTAATTCTGGATGTAACTACCATTGCTAGGAGGTCAATAAATTTTTTCCTAATGCCAGATCTGATATGAAGCTCTGAGAATTCTGATCTACAAGCCCAAGGTGATAGGAATAAACCTTCACTGGTTCTCCAGTTGAAATAGTAAAGAAAACCTCCACCTTCCAAACTGATCTTTAGAAATGTACAATTTCTGAATATGGATGTTCTACAAAAAGTAGGAAAATATATATGGCACCAATGCTTGATGTAGAATGAAGTACAAGCCTCTCTCCAGAGCTACTCAAATAAAGAGGTGGGATTCTCGACCAGGAACACCTTGTGCTAAACAACACTTGCAATATTTGCTAAAGAGCCCAAGAAAGAAATGGAATGTCACATGAAAATTACAGATCTAAACAGACCTCAAAATCAATAATCAATAGCCTTACTTCATTGTTTCCTTCATCTCCTTTATATAGTTTATGAGCCTTCCCATGCCTTGGCCCTCATCTAAACTGTGCTATGCATGTGGACAGGATCCTCCATGTTTGAATGCGTTGTCTCTCCAAGTCATCCATCATGTCTAGGTGTAATGTACACCCTCTCCATCATGTGTGCACTAATTTAGAACTCCTCCATCATTTCATCATGAATGCTCCATGATCTTCTGTTTGATTCCTTCTAAGATCTTAGTTGACTGTGTCAACCTCTATGATCTATCTCATTAATGAGACATGAGCTCTAATCCATTCAAATTAGTAGTTTCTCCACTACCTCCTTTATGTATATCTAGGCTTAATTAATCCACATTCACACATAAAAAGTGGATATTTATTCATCATGATGATTATGGGTCCCTTTAGCCTTTTATTTACTTAATTCATTAAGAAAATTAAGAACTCGAATATTCCAAATATCATGTGAAAATTTGGGAATATTACACTAGGGATGAATTTATAAATTCCATAAATAGGGGGGTGTATGTCATGGGAGACTCCTTAGTTTCCAGTACCTCCCCCTCCTAGAAAAAGGAAAAAAAGGAAAGAATAAAGAGGCATGGGGGAAAATATATGTGAGGCACCCAAGGCCAACTCCAGGGTTGAAAACCTCCATGACGCAATCCTGGAAAAAAAAAAAGGAAAGAAAAAAGAATAAAATATCCATGGGTTAAAACCTCATGGAGGCACCCAAGGCAGGCTTGTAGGTTGAAAACGTCTATGGAGGCAGCCCACCTGCCTTCAAAAAAAATAAAAAATAAAAAAGAGAAGGAAAAAGAAAAATGATACCTATACACTCACTTGTTTTTTGTTTTGCAAGATATTGATCAAACATGGTTTTTGGACCCAAAGGAGAAGTTGTTCCTCAATTATCCCTCTCCTCTACTTACACACTTCATGGACCACTCTAGCATGCATCCATTCATTCATTTAACTTCATAGATAGGAAGAAAATTCCATTTTTTTCCCTGACTGTAAATGTTATAGGAAACTTATTTATGAGAAAAAAATCTCTCTAAGAGGTTTCTAAACTTCAAAAAGAGTGTTATAATTTATTTTTTTCCTATACCTATCAATCCTAACCCTCACTTCACTCCATGCATAAGGATTCACTCTCTAAACCCTATGTCGCGCCACTAGCAGCTAAATAATTTATACCTTGGCATGAGACCTCTCCCCTTACTTCTCCATAACTCCACTCATTCCATCACTCTCTCCATGACCTCCATAAAACATTTCACTTCATCCCTAAGCAATATGGAACCATAAGAAGAAAAAAGAAGGTTGCTAAAGGAAGTTGGAAATTTTCCTGTAGTAATTCTATGTATGGCACAAAAAGCACAAAATCTGAAGATAAGTTGTAGAAGATGGCTTTAGAGGACCACCATCTTACTCTAGGAAATCTAACACACCATCCAAGGCACTTTAGGACCTACATATAGCACCTACAAGAATAAAAGATAAATAAAAGTTTAAGAAGCTCACTCAGAAAACAACTTGCTCACTCAGAAAAAAGTAAAAAAATAAAAGCACAACAAGAGAAAGATCATGTCTGCAACACCAAAATCCATCTCCCTACACCAGATCATGTCTACAACAAACCAGCACCAGGTAGGCCTAGGTATGGCCCTTCAACTCTCTTTATGCTCTCATAATGGTCAAAATAATTCAATGTCAAGGTTTAGAGACTTAAAAGGGGAAAATGTGGAAATTTAACTTGGCCACCTTTGTAAAGTTAAAATGAATGAAAAAGTTAAGTGTATATGACACCTTGGTAAGTCAAATCAGTCAAGGGGGAGTGAATAAGGACAAGGAGGTGATTCTAAGGCTGGGGAAATTCTTAACTAGAGTGGGACCAATGATTCCAAAGAGGAAAACTCGTGCCAAGTACAAGTCAGCACCCCTCTCCAAATTTGGTTAAAAATACCATAAAGGTAAGATATGGCTTATAACCACTCCATTGATAATTTAGAGAGTAGTAGGAGAATAAGAAGTCAGAGAATCCATTAGAGAAAAGAGCATCGTTGAAGTCTAAGTCTGAGTGTTGAGTCTCAAATCTGCATCTTTCTTATACACCTTTCTAGACCTTTTTCATTCACCTGGACCTTCTAAGTCATCAATATAATTGCATATTAACTGTAAAATATCATTTAAAATGGTTTTTAAATATGTTTTGTGTCTGCTGTTCGATTTAGATTTTTGCTCATTAAGCTGCGGAATCTTGTCACTTTCCGCAGCTGTTGCAACTTTCCGCAGCCATTTTGTTAAAGTCTATATTGTAGGTGTCTTCATAAAAATCGAGCCACATGGGCAAGTTAGAAATGACATGGACATGGATCGTGTCCTATTGGCTCAGTCGAATTCACCTAAGAAGGTTGTGGTCAAAGGTAGCCAAGTGGTGGTCAACCGTAGAGTCCCACGGTGACAGAACTCTGTTTCTCATCACGTGAAGATTTACGTGGCCGTTTCTAAATCACGGGAGACACATCAACACCTATAAACGGATCCATAAGCCGAATCCAACAGCCACTCTCCATAGATTTAATCCTCATGGCGGCCATAATGCTAGATCTCTGGACATGGTGGTTCACGTGTCTTCTACCAGCGCAGACTTTAGGGAATTAGTTATGTCACCCTCTGTTATAAATAATGCGTTCTCATACGCATAATAGTTAGCTCTGTAATGTAATTGTGTCGCCATTGTGCTGTGACATTATTTCTCTGTTATGACCACATTTTAATATATGAGAAGACTCTGTTCATAAGCGTAATTCGTATTTGAAAGCTGTTTCCCGAGGTTTGTGCAGAGGGCCCCTGCACACGCTGAGGTTTTGTGTATTACTGTATAGTTTCATGCTTCATTTCTTTAAGTTCATTGTGCCATAGTCATTCATGTGTATATATATTACATCTTTCATGGTATTTACGTTTCATCTTTGTCCATAATCTTTCATGCTTTACATTTTACTTCTGTCCATAATCTTTTATGTTTTATATTGTTGTTAACTGATCAGTGTTTTTGTTCCAGATTACAATAGGCAGCCCGGGCATTTGCACATCATTTTATAATGACTAATGACATGGAATCAATATTGTCCTTCTGCTGATTTCTTTTTCTTAGTTTTTGTTTAATTCCAGCATTGTTTTGTTTATTTCAGTCTTGCACATTTGCTTTAAGTAGTTAGATTAGATATTAAACTGTTCATGTCATTTTCAGTTACCTCCGAAAGCCATAGCGAGACTAATGGTGAGGGATTGAAGTATGAGTGTATAGTTTGATATTAGTTTACTTTTCTGCAAGTTAGATATTAAATTGTTCATGTCATTTTCAGTTACTTCCGAAATCCATAGCGAGACTAATGGTGAGGGATTGAAGTATGAATGTATAGTTTTATATTAGTTTACTTTTCTGCAAGATAGATATTAAATTGTTCATGTCATTTTCAGTTACCTCCGAAAGCCATAGCGAGACTAATGGTGAGGGATTGAAGTATGAGTGTATAATTTGATATTAGTTTATTTTTCTGCAAATTAGATATCAGATTGCTCAATTTGTTTATGATTACCTCCGAAATCCATAGCGAGACTAATGGTGAGGGGTCAAAATATGAGTTGATGTAATTTTATTTTAGTTTTATTTTACTTGCAATATTTTCTTTGAGTACAGTTTATTTTGTGTTTAGACAGCAGCAAGGGTAATGGTTTTCATGATCAATAGTTCACTGTTTGTTTAACTAGAATAGTGGCACATTTTCATTTCCTTTTAGGAACTAATTTTCTCATTGTATGTTTCAAAATCCTTTTGAAGTTTGAAGTTTGGTAAATTATTATAAAGGACATCATTGCCTTGAACAATCATAACCATACTTGTCTTTTAGAATTTCCATCTCACATTAGGAAACCAACCAAGATAAAAAGAAAAAAAACCAAAAACGACAAAAAGTAAGAGATAGGTTATCTTGCACATATAGTGCTCCACACTTCGTCAGCTTACGAATTCCAGATTGACAAATTAATGTAGCAATTTAGGACACACTAAATTGACCAAACATTTTGGCGCCGTTTCCGGGGAAGTGTAACTAGGTAGCCAATTTCTTAAAAAAAAAAAACAATAAAAAGAAGGGAAAACTTGATAACTTGTTGAAGTATGCTCTCCTCTTGCACCTAGTGTGATCTGGAGGATCAGAAAAGAGAGTTATTGGTTTGATAATTTCTTAAGTATGCTCTCTTCTTGCACCTAGTGTGACCTGGAAGATCAGAAAGAGAATTATTAGCCCAAATTAAAAAAAAAATAATAAAAAATGACATGCATAGAGCAAGAGATTCTAGGGGAAGGTTTATAGCTAAAGCCAAGAGTTCTATTTTCACAACTCCATCTTCTTCAAGGCATAGAAAATATTCACCACCATCTACCCCTAGCCTTAATATTCTTGGAATTCAAGGAGCAGCTGAATTATAGGATTCTCCTATACCACCTACTAAATCGCATTTAGAAAAGGATCCTTTCTTTACTTCTACAGGAGAGTATATTGTAATCAAAGAAGTAGAATCACTTGAAGAAGAAAAGGAAAAGACTCCCTCTCATCCTCCCTTGATAGAAGAACTAGAGGACTTTAAGGACTCTAAAGAAACTATCATGGCAGAGGAAATAATAGATGGATTTGGAGGTAGAGGTAGAGGTAGAGGAGGAGGAAACAATGGAGACAACAATGGTGAAGGTAATAATGGAAGAAATAGGGAAGGATACAACTTGTTTGGATTCCCTATAGTTGATGAGGAAACTCATACAACAATGAAAAATATCTCACCATCTGTCCTCCCCAACTTTTATGGATTGCGAAGTGAGGATCCTGAAACATTTATGTTTGAGTTTGAAGTCGTGTGCCGAACCTATGACTATATGGAAGACTCTCAAAAACTCAAATTGTTTCCTTCAACATTGAAGGGAGCCGCTTTGAAATGGTTCATGGGATTAGCCACCCAATCTATTACGACTTGGAATGATATGAAACAAACATTTTTGGATAGATACTTGGATTATTGTATTCCCACCAATCACAAGGATGAGGTATTCAAAATGGTGCAAAAAGAAGATGAAAATTTGGAAGATCTACTTGAAATATTTCAATACAACTTAAAAAAAGAAAAGATGAGCAATTTAGATGAAGAAAATTTGAAAGCCCTCATATTAAAAGCCATTAGATATGAATGGGTATATATTTTAAACATGATGGGGAAAGGAGACATTTCTCAACTTCCACTTCGTGACATAACAAAACTATGTGTCCATCTCTCAAGAGGAAAATCTAAAACAGGAAAAGGGCCTAGGGATCCTTCTCTTATCAGGGCTAACAAATCTGCAACTGGATCAGTAAGTAGGGCAGAGATTGGCAATATGCTTGATGAATTTAGGACTGATATCTTAGGGAGCCTTAGTGAACAAATAGACACCCTTAAGATCCAAAACAAGCAGAAAGCAGAAACAGATGCTCTAGCCATCTTTTGTCCGAAATGTAGGAAGAAACATGCTTTAAGGGAATGTCCCTTGGATGCAAAATTTGTAGAAACATGTATGATTTGCTCAGAGAATCATGAGACCAAGGATTGTCATTCAATTCCTAGACTCAAAGTTGTCTTTCAAGAAGACCCAAATTCAGTAGAATCTCTCTGTTTTGTTGCAAGAAGACCTTGGCAGGGACAACAAACTCGAGGGTTTAACAACCCTATGAATCTTCAAACCCCACCAAATTGGAATCCTTGGCAACAACCTTGGGCCCAACATCAAAATCCATATCAACCATGGGTACAAGGGATGCAAAATCCTTATGGGAGATTTGCTCAATTTTATCAATGTCCTCCATCTTTTCAAAATCAACAAGCTCCACAAATTTCATTGCCATTTCCACAACAACAACCTTCTCAGCAGAATCCAAATCCTCAACTCATACTTTCATAACAGCAAAAGACAAATCAACTTCCAGCTCAGCCATTGCCAAATCCTAACAATAAAAATCCTTAGAATACTTACATGATAGAAGGACAACAATTTCCTACCTATATGATTGTTCCTCTCAATGATGTACAACTCAGATCTGGTAGATTTTTAGAAAAACCTTCTATAGATGTCCAAGAGCAAGATACCTCTGAGGAGGACTCTCTTAAAGCCAATAAGGATTTTGAGGAAACATCTCTTCAAAACTCAAACATTCAAAAATAGAAAGAAAAGTTAACACCCACAGCTCCTATAGTTGAGCAACCTGCATCTTCATCCACACTTCCTTTTCCTGAAATATATCAAATTGATAAAGGGGTGAAAAAAAAAATCTTATTGCCTAACTATGATTTTCTAGATGAATTAAAGAATGTTTGTATCAAGATTCCCTTGCTACAAGCCATTTGAGAGATTCCTATTCTAGCAAAAACAATAAAGGAGTTGAGTTTCAAAAGACCAGGAAGGAAACTAAAAGACACAAGAAGAATCCACCTGGTAGGAAAAATTGCAGATATTATGATGGGAAAAATTACCATGCAGAAGTATGTAGATCCAGGTAGTCCAATTGTTAAGACACATATAAATGGGATGGAAATTCCAAATACATTGATTGACTTAGGGGTTGCTATCAACATTATGAGTAGACAGACTATGGACCAGCTAAAACTTCCTAACCTTCTTTTTACACCTACTTTACTGCAACTTGCAGATCGATCAATTATTAAACCGGATGGTGTATTAGAAGATATTTCAGTCTCCTTAGATTCTTGGGAATATCCAGTATATTTTATGATTTTGACTCCCAAGAGTAATCTAGGAGGGCACCCACTTATCTTAGGAAGACCTTGGCTAGCCACAGCTGATGCTTTCATTAGTTGTAGATCTGGGGATATGTACATTTATAATGGTAATTCGACAAAGAAATTCAATTTGTATCCTCCAGAAAAAGCAATCACAGAAGTAGGAGACAATGAATGGGTTGATGATGAGGACACTATACAACCTGTCTTTACCATTTCGGAAATCAGTGAGGATAGTCAAATTCTGAACACATTAGAAAATTTTGAGACATCTTCAGAATATGACCCCACACAATTTGAGTTGGAATCTGACATAGAATATTTATCATCAAGACAAATGTCTCTTTACTCTATGGAAGAGTTTGGTAGTTCTACTATTGAGATTTTTCCAGGAAAAACATTGAATATCAACAAACATTTGGAAGAATCACAACAAAAAGAACTAACCAAAATCTTGCAAAAACATTCTACTGCATTTGCATGGGAGTATACTGACATGAAAGGTATTGATCCTAAGACTTGCATCCATCATATCTATATTGAGGAAAACAGTAGACCAATCGGACAACCTCAAAGAAGGATGAATCCAAATCTTAGGGAGATAGTGAAAGAAGAGCTCCAAAAATTACTCAATGTAAACTTCATTTATCCAATTTCAGATAGCCGATGGGTTTCTCCTTTGGTTATAGTACCTAAAAATAATGGTAAATGGAGGGTATGCATTGATTACAGGGAATTGAACAAAGCAACTTTGAAGGATCACTTTCCTTTTCCTTTTATCGATCAGGTATTAGATACATTAGCAGGTAAAAAGTACTTTTCATTTTGGATGGTTTTAGTGGCTATAATCAAATTCAGGTAGCACCTGAAGATCAAGATAAGACCACATTTACTTGTCCATGGGGAACTTTTTCCTATCGAGTACTTCCTTTTGGGTTATGTAATGCACCCGAAACATTCCAAAGAGCAGTACTAGGAATTTTTTCTGATCTAATCCATGATTGTGTAGAGGTTTATATGGATGATTTTACAGTTTATGGTAATTCATTTGAAGAGGCATTAGAAAATTGGAAAAAGTCCTTATAAGATGTAAAGAAACAAACCTTTCATTAAGCCATGAAAAATGCTTTATGATGTTTACTGAAGGTATTGTTTTGGGGCATCATATTTCAGGAGATGGGATTAAGGCTGATAGATCAAAAGTTGAAGTCATCTCCAAGTTGCCTATTCCAAATTGTCAAAGAGATGTTAGAAGTTTTCTAGGATTTACTGGATACTATAGAAGATTTATAGAAAACTTCACTAAAATAACATCTCCACTCTTCAAACTCCTTACAAAAGACTGTGAATTCAAATGGGATCCTGATTGTCAATCAACCTTTGAAAATTTGAAAACAAGAATATCTGAAGCACCTATCTTGAGAGGACCAAATTGGAAACTCCCTTTCCATATTTCTACAGATGCTTCAGATACAACTCTAGGAGCTGTGTTGGGTCAAAAAGATTTAGTCCCTTATGCCATTTACTATACCAGTAAAAATTTGACTCCCACTGAGTTGAACTATACTGTAACTGAAAAAGAGTTTTTAGTTGTTGTTCATGCAATCAATAAGTTTAGACATTATATAACATGCTATGAAACTTTTATTCATACTGATCATTCTGCAATTAGATATCTAATGAACAAACCTGTTACTAATGGCAGAGTGACAAGATGGCTCCTACTTTTGCAGGAATTCAATATTACTGTGTTGGATAGACCAGGAAAACAAAATACAGTAGCTGATTTCTTGTCTAGGATTTGGAATTTTAAAGAAGATTCTCCTGTAGACGATAAGTTTCCTGATGAATACTTGTTTGCAGTAACTATTAAGACTCCTTGGTATGCAGATATTGCTAACTATTTGGTTACAGGGAAAATACCTTCACATTTGTTTCCAAATGAAAAAAGAAAGATTATTCACGAGAGTTCAAAATATTCATGGATTTCTAACGAATTGTTTAAAACAGGGCCAGATCTTGTGATCAGAAGATGTGTCAGGGAAGATGAAATGTCTGATATCCTTAAGGCATGTCATGATGAACCATGCAGCGGACACTTTGCAGACAAAAGGACAGCCTATAAAATCCTCTCTTTAGGATATTATTGGCCTTCCCTCTTCAAAGATGCAAAAAAATATGTCAAAAGGTGTGACAGCTGCCAAAGAGTAGGGAAACCTACCCTTTCAAATGAAATGCCATTGCAAACACAAGTACTCATCGAACCCTTTGAAAAATGGGCTTTGGATTTCATTGGACCTATTAATCCACCATCTAAGCAAAAGAAGTATATATTGGTTTGTACTGATTATGTTACTAAATGGGTAGAAGCCAAAGCATTAGTGTCCGCTACTGAAAATTCAGTTGTTAATTTTCTTTATGAGGATATTTTTACTCGCTTTGGTGTTCCAAGAGAAATTGTGATAGATCAGGGAAGCCAATTCGCATCCAACTTGGTGGAGAAGCTGATGGAAGAATACAAAATCAAGCATAGAATATCTACTCCTTACCATCCGCAAGCAAATGTTCAAGTGGAATCTACAAACAAAGTTCTCGAAAGTATCATCACCAAAACTGTTCATCTACATAGAAGAGATTGGGCAGAAAGGCTTTCTGAAGCCTTGTGGGCCTACAGAACTACATGGAGAAATACAACAGGACATTCTCCCTATGAACTTGTTTATGGGAAAGAAGTCCTTCTCCCCATTGAGTTCCAAGTCAAGACCTTCAAGATAGCAGTTCAGTTGGGGATGGATTTATCAGAAGCTCAAAAGCATAGAATGGAGCAGTTGAATGAGCTAGATGAGATCAGATAAGAGGCAATTCTAAGAACTGATCTAGTTCAATATCAAAGAGCTAAATGGCATGAAAAATACATCAAAGAGAAGAAGTTTCAAGAAGGAGATTGGGCATTGTTATTTGATTCCAAGTTTAAAGATTTTAAAGGAAAATTTCAGACTCATTGGCTTGGGCTATATGAGATTGACAAGATCTTTAGCAATGGAGCGGTAAGAATCAAGACCATTGATGAATTTCAAACTCCTCTTATTGTGAATGGCCACAGATTAAAAGTCTATCATAAGCCACTCTCAAAAGAGGAATTTGTCAAAATGTTTCAAGAAAATTCTGCAATCAGGCTGGTACAGAAGAATTCTTCTTCTCCACCAGCCTAGCCTTTGTTCTTTTCAGTTAAAAATAAAAATAAAAAATTATATAAGCCTGAAAACCAATCATTGATTGGCAGTCTTATACAGAAAATGTAGGGTGAAAATCAGGGACACCTAACACCCTATATTTTCCAAAAAAAAAAAATCTCTCTTTCATTTCACAAGTTTTGTGACCACCCACTCCATTCCATTCCACTTCATTCCACTTCATTTCACTCCACTTCATTCCATTTCACTTCATTTCATCTGTTTCATTTCATTTCACCAATAAAATTTTCTTTCATGACCATTTTCATTCAGTCAGTTATCATCCATCTATTTCCATTCACCTAAATAATAGCTGTGTCAGTTTCCGCAGCTGACACCTGTTTCCGCAGCTGACACCAGTTTCCGCAGCCGGAAGCAGATTCTGCAGCTACCACTCTGTTTTTCAAAAAAATAAATAAATGTACAGCCAGATGTTAGTTCAACAATCATGAAATCAAATGCAGGTATGAAGACATATTATGAAGACATGAGGCATTCAAGATATCAATGAGGAGCAAGTACATGAAGACCAATGAAAAATGGCAAGAATTCCAAGGTATGAGTAAAAATTTATTTCAAATGGCATTCAAGCACATTTTTACATAGTTATAAACCATAGCTCCATTATATGCAATGATTGTGTTGAAAAAATCCGTAACCATTCCACGATCTCTATATGATCCTCCCACAATCCTTGCATTCATTTTCAAACGGTCCCATAATCAAGCCTTCGATCTTCACTCATACTCCGATACTCCACCTGTGATGATGAAACGTGGTTGATTTGACTACGGCTTCTTTCAGCCGCATAAAATCTGTAGCCGTTTCATAAATGTGCTTACATTTACTCTGCAGCCACCCAATTTTAAATAACTACCGGATGCGTTATACTCCTCCTACTGTTCTATTGATCTCACAGCCGCATTTCCACCGTGCTCACGTAACCCTTCTCTGTTCCGCTTCACCTCATTTTTTTCTCTGTTACGCTACATTCCGTAAACCCATTCTCTGATATCCGCATACAATCACTGGTCTCCTCCATAAATCGTGCTCATTTCTGCTCATTCAGCCGTCTTACCTCCGTTGAACCCTCCTCACGCAGACAAGTTTTAAAGAGAAGAAAGAAGGATGGTTCAGTTGTTGAGAATAGAACCAGAAGGACCTAAATTCATGGAAGGATACCCGCAAGTCAGAGATATATTGAAAAAGGCAAAGTGGCTTCGGTTCATCCAAAAGTTTAGAGGTTGCCATAAAGAGGTGACAAAAGCTTTTGCAAGGTCTTTCAATGGTCTAGAAGTAGAAATTGGGGACCTCAAATTTACGGTGAATGAGGCATCCATAGCAGCTACTACAGAACTTCCTCAAGAAGGTGAACGCTGGTTCAAGAACAAGAGTATTAGTGATGAAGCCTGGAGAGTGATCCTATGTAACCCAGGTATGGATGTAACTATTTTTAAAAAGGGAATTCTTGTTCATGCTTTGAAATAAGAGTGGGCCAGTTTACTGTTAGTTATTCAAAAATTTATCACCTGTGGGGGCCGTTTTGGGTCAATGTACATGTATCATACCCGACTGTTGATGAATTTCCTAGACAACCAGGCCCTCAATCTGCCATACTTTTTATTAAACAGTTTGAAGAAGATGTCTATAACCGTCCAGAAGCATCTAGGGGACATAGAACCACATTTGTATCACCATGGTCTTGTGAAAATTTTGATTGAAAAACAGTTAAAAGAGAAAAAGGACACATGGGAACAATTTTTGATTAGAAATTTCTTTGAAGAACCCCAAGAAATTCCTGAAGGCAGTACATCAAGGAGTAGAATAAATAGAACAAATGATGAAACTCAAAGCACTCCTACTACTACAGTTGAAAGAACTAGTAGAGAAAAGAGACTGTCAAAAAGGAGGAAGGAAGAAACCAAGGGTAAAAAGCTAATAAAATCAAAAGAGAGAAAAAGCATTGAGGCTATGCATCAAACCCCTTCCTCAGAAGAAGATCATCAAGTGTTATCTGAGAGACTAGTTCACCTTTGGGAATAGTCATCTATGGCCAAAAAGAGGGGAAAAAAGAAGAAGAAGGGAAAAGACAGTAGTCCACAGTATGTAAGAAGAAGCAACATGCTTAAAGGGAAGTTGAGGAAAACACAAACGAAAGGACCCCATTTTATTGATTTGGGAGAAGAAACACCTGAACAAACTCCAGCTGGCCATAGCCCATCTCATTCTCAGTCAGACATTGAACATAGTCCATCTCATTCTCAGTCAGACATTGAACATAGTCCATCTCATTCTCAGCTAGACGTTGACATGAGTCCTTTTCAGCCAGATTTTGAAGTCAATTCTCCTCCACGGCATTTTTGGGAAAACCCAATGAAAACGACACCCGAGATAGACCCAAAGCAGCAAGAATTATATGATTATATAGAATCTTTAGAAAGAGCAGCCACGGGTCCCAGCACTTCATCCACTCAGCCTCACACAGCAAAAGAAAATCTAGTCCAATCATTGAAACAAGAAGTCTTTGAGTTGGAGGTTTTAAATAGACACATTAAAAATGAAAATGAGGCATTGAAGGAACAAAGAAAATTGGACAAGATAATTCATGACAATACCATGCTACATCTGGGACTATGGCAGAAAAAGAACAGGAATTTGAAGAAGAAATGCCAGAAGTTAAGTAGAGCACTGATTAATATCAAATTCAGATGCTTGATGAAAAATCCCAGGATGTTAGCAGCACCAAGGAAGAGGAGGAAAGGACTGGATGTACTGGCTGAAGTGTCAAGGCATATGAATTGAATAAGGATTATCAAAATTTTGGTTGCATGAGGACATGCAACAACTTCACAGTGGGGGTATGTTGGGTCTCAAATCTGCATCTTTCTTATACACCTTTCTAGACCTTTTTCATTCACCTGGACCTTCTAAGTCATCAATATCATTGCATATTAATTGTAAAAGAGCATTTAAAATGGTTTTTAACTATGTTTTGTGTTTGCTATTTGATTTAGATTTTTGCTCATTAAGCTGCAAAATCTTGTCACTTTCCGCAGCTGCTGCAACTTTCCACATCCATTTTGTTAAATTCTATATTGCAGGTGTCTTCAGGCAAATCGAGCCACATGGGAAAGTTAGAAATGACATGGACATGGATCGTGTCCTATTGGCTTAGTCGAATTCACCTAAGAAGGTTGTGGTCAAAGGTAGCCAAGTGGTGGTCAACCATAGAGTCCCACGATGACAGAACTTTGTTTCTCATCACGTGAATATTTGCGTGGCCGTTTCTAAATCACGGGAGACACATCAACACCTGTAAATGGCTCCATAAGCCGAATCCAACAGCCACTCTCCATAGATTTAATCCTCACGGCGGCCATAATGCTAGATCTCTGGACGTGGTGGTTCACGTGTCTTCTACCAGCGCAGACTTTAGGGAATTAGTTATGTCACCCTCTGTTATAAATAATGCGTTCTCATACGCATAATAGTTAGCTCTGTAATTTAATTGCATCTCCATTGTGCTGTGACATTATTTCTCTGTTATGACTGCATTTTAATATATGAGAAGACTCTGTTCATAAGCATAATTCGTATTTGAAAGCTTCTTCCCGAGGTTTGTGCAGAGGGCCCCTGCACATGCTGACGTTTTGTGTATTACTGTATAGTTTCATGCTTCATCTCTTTAAGTTCATTGTGCCATAGTCATTCATGTGTATATATATTACATCTTTCATGGTATTTATGTTTCAACTTTTTCCATAATCTTTCATGCTTTACATTTTACATTTTACTTTTGTCCATAATCTTTTATGTTTTATATTGTTGTTAACTGATCAGTGTTTTGTTCCAGATTACAATAGGCAGCCCGGGCATTTTCACATCATTTTATAAAGTCTAATGACATGGAATCAATATTGTCCTTCTGCTGATTTCTTTTACTTAGTTTTTGTTTAATTCCAGCACTGTTTTGTTTATTTCAGTCTTGCACATTTGCTTTAGTAGTTAGATTAGATATTAAATTTCTCATGTCATTTTCAGTTACCTCTGAAAGCCATAGCGAGACTAATGGTGAGGGATTGAAGTATGAGTGTGTAGTTTGATATTAGTTTACTTTTATGCAAGTTAGATATTAAATTGTTCATGTCATTTTCAGTTACCTCCGAAAGCCATAGCGAGACTAATGGTGAGGGATTGAAGTATGAGTGTATAGTTTGATATTAGTTTACTTTTCTACAAGTTAGATATTAAATTGTTCATGTCATTTTCAGTTACCTCCGAAAGCCATAGCGAGACTAATGGTGAGGGATTGAAGTATGAGTGTATAATTTGATATTAGTTTATTTTTCTGCAAATTAGATATCAGATTGCTCAAGTTGTTTATGATTACCTCCGAAAGCCATAGCGAGACTAATGGTGAGGGGTCAGAATATGAGTTGATGTAATTTGATTTTAGTTTTATTTTACTTGCAATTTTTTCTTTGAGTACAGTTTCTTTTGTGTTTAGACAGCAGCAAGGGTAATGGTTTTCATGATCAATAGTTCACTGTTTGTTTAACTAGAATAGTGGCACATTTTCATTTCCTTTTAGGAACTAATTTTCTCATTGTATGTTTCAAAATCCTTTTGAAGTTTGAAGTTTGGTAAATTATTATAAAGGAAATCATTGCCTTGAACAATCATAACCATACTTGTCTTTTAGAATTTCCATCTCACATTAGGAAACCAACCAAGATAAAAAGAAAAAAAACCAAAAACGACAAAAAGTAAGAGATAGGTTATCTTGCACATATAGTGCGCCACACTTCGTCAGCTTACGAATCCCGGATTGACAAATTAATGTAGCAATTTAGGACACACTAAATTGACCAAACACTGAGCTTAACCCTCATGCTACGGGAAATAATGAAGTGCTACAGGAAACTACACAGGAAGATCAGTAAGGATAAGGAGAGAAAAATGGAGTCACCTTTGGATAAAATTACTTCCTAAGGCCACCATATCCCAAGAAAAAAAAAAAGGATAGAAGTAAGTGGTTTCGACCCTACAGAATTGCAATTTATCCATGAAAATTACACAGAGTTAGTTATAATTTGGTAATTAAATGGTGAAATTTAAATTTTTTTGAGACGATAATCTCCAAGACCTCTTCACAAGTAACTCTTAAAAAAAACATCTTACCACCTTCATATCATAGCCATAAAAATGGGAGGGGGATTTAACAGAAGGGAGCCCATAGATATTAAAATAATAACACTACATCCTCAAGTAATGGAGATTTTTAGGAACCACTAATGGCTAGGTTTCTTCGAGCTTTCGAACAGTTTTGATGAGGAGAAAGCTCGAGAGTTTGTAGTGGATCTGCAATCACACTCAGAGGAGAGAGCCACCACTATGGTGAGGGGCCTAGCCATCCCACATTCAGCTAAACTAATAAGTTGAATCACCACTTTTCCCTTAGGATTCAAGTGGATTAAGGAAAGGAAGCCAAGCACTGTAGCCAAGAAAAGCCTCTTTATTCCAGGAGAAGCTTACGAATCCCAGATTGAAAAATTAATGTAGCAATTTAGGACATACTAAATTGACAAAACATTTTGGCGCCGTTGCCGGGGAAGTGTAACTAGGTAGCCAATTTCTAAAAAAAAAAAAAAAAAAAAAGAAGGGAAAAATTGATAACTTCTTGAAGTATGCTCTCCTCTTGCACCTAGTGTGATCTGGAGGATCAGAAAAGAGAGTTATTGGTTCAATAATTTCTTAAGTATGCTCTCTTCTTGCACCTAGTGTGACCTGGAAGATTAGAAAGAGAATTATTAGCCCAACTTTTTAAAAAATAAAAAATAAAAAAAATGACATGCATAGAGCAAGAGATTCTAGGGGAAGGTTTATAGCTAAAGCCAAGAGTTCGATTTTTACAACTCCATCTTCTTCAAGGCATAGACCAGATTCACCACCATCTACCCCTAGCCTTAATATTTTTGGAATTCAAGGAGCAGCTGAATTAGAGGATTCTCCTATACCACCTACTAAATCTCATTTAGAAAAGGATCCTTTCTTTACTTCTACAGGAGAGTATATTGTAATTAAAGAAGTAGAATCACCTCAAGAAGAAAAGGAAGAGATTCCCTCTCATCCTCCCTTGATAGAAGAACCAGAGGACTTTGAGGACTCTAAAGAAACTATCATGGAAGAGGAAATAATAGATGGATTTGGAGGTAGAGGTAGAGGTAGAGGAGGAGGAAACAATGGAGACAACAATGGTGAAGGTAATAATGGAAGAAATAGGGAAGGAGACAACTTGTTTGGATTCCCTATAGTTGATGAGGAAACTCATACAATAATGAAAAACATCTCACCATCTGTCCTCCCCAACTTTTATGGATTGCGAAGTGAGGATCCTGAAACATTTCTGTTTGAGTTTGAAGTCGTGTGCCGAACCTATGACTATATGGAAGACTCTCAAAAACTCAAACTGTTTCCTTCAACATTGAAGGGAGCCACTTTGAAATGGTTCATGGGATTAGTCACCCAATCTATTAGGACTTGGAATGATATGAAACAAACATTTTTGGATAGATACCTGGACTATTGCATTCCCACCAATCACAAGGATGAGGTATTCAAAATGGTGCAAAAAGAAGATGAAAATTTGGAGGATTTACTTGAAAGATTTCAATACAACTTAAAAAGAGCAAAAATGAGCAACTTAGATGATGAAACTTTGAAAGCCCTTATATTAAAAGCCATCAGAGATGAATGGATAGATATTTTAAACATGATGGGGAAAGGAGACATTTCTCAACTTCCACTTCGTGACATAACAGAACTATGTGTCCATCTCTCAAGGGGAAAATCTAAAACGGGAAAAGGGCCTAGAGATCCTTCTCTTATCAGGGCAAACAAATCTGCAACTGGATCAGTAAGTAGGGTAGAGATTGGAAATATGCTTGATGAATTCAAAACTGATATCTTAGGGAGCCTTAGTGAACAACTAGACACCCTTAAGATCCAAAACAAGCGGAAAGCAGAAACAGATGCTCTAGCCATCTTTTGTCCAAAATGTAGGAATAAACATGCTTTAAGGGAATGTCCCTTGGATGCAAAAGTTGTAGAAACATGTATGATTTTCTCAGAGAATCATGAGACCAAGGATTGTCCTTCAATTCCTGGACTCAAAGTTGTCTTTCAAGAAGACCCAAATTCAGTAGAATCTCTCTATTTTGTTGCAAGAAGACCTTGGCAGGGACAACAAACTCAAGGGTTTAACAACCCTATGAATCTTCAAACCCCACCAAATTGGAATCCTTGGCAACAGCCTTGGCCCCAACATCAGAATCCATATCAGCCATGGGTACAAGGGATGCAAAATCCTTATGGGAGATTTGCTCAATTTTATCAATATCCTCCATATTTTCAAAATCAACAAGCTCCACAACTTCCAAACCCAAATCCACAACTTTCATTGCCATTTCCACAACAACAACCTTCTCAAAAAAATCCAAATCCTCAACTCATGCTTCCATTCCAACAAAAGACAAATCAACTTCCAGCTCAGCCATTGCCAAATCCTAACAATAAAAATCCTCAAAATACTTACATGATAGAAGGACAAAAATTTCCTACCTATATGATTGTTCCTCTCAATGATGTACAACTCAGGTCTGGTAGAGTTTTAGAAAAACCTTCTATAGATGTCCAAGAGAAAGATACCTCTGAGGAGGACTCTCTTAAAGCCAATAAGGGTTCTGAGGAAGCATCTCTTCAAAACTCAAACATTCAAAAAGAGAAAGAAAAGTTAACACCCACAACTCCTATAGTTGAGCAACCTGCATCTTCATCTACACCTCCTTTTCCTGAAAGACTACAAATTGACAAGGGGGTGGAAAAACAAATATTGTTGCCTAACTATGATTTTATAGATGAATTGAAGAATGTTTGTATCAATATTCCCTTGCTACAAGCCATTCGAGAGATTCCTATTCTAGCAAAAACAATAAAGGAGTTGAGTTTCAAAAGACCAGGAAGGAAACTAAAAGATACAAGAAGAATCCACCTGGTAGGAAAAATTGCAGATATTATGATGGGAAAAAATACCATGCAGAAGTATGTAGATCCAGGAAGTCCAATTGTCAAGACACATATAAATGGGATAGAAATTCCAAACACATTGATTGACTTAGGGGCTGCTATCAACATTATGAGTAGACAGACTATGGACCAGCTTAAACTTCCTAACCTTCTTTTTACACCTACTTTACTGCAACTTGCAGATCGATCAATTATTAAACCAGATGGTGTATTAGAAGATATTTTAGTCTCCTTAGATTCTTGGGAATATCTAGTAGATTTTATGATTTTGACTCCCAAGAGTAATCTAGGAGGGCACCCACTTATCTTAGGAAGACCTTGGCTAGCCACAGCTGATGCTTTCATTAGTTGTAGATCTGGGGATATGTACATTTCTAATGGTAATTCGACAAAGAAATTCAATTTGTATCCTCCAGCAAAAGCAATCACAGAAGTAGGAGACAATTAATGGGTCGATGATGAGGACACTATACAACCTGTCTTTACCATTTCTGAAATCAGTGAGGATAGTCAAATTCTGAACACATTAGAAAATTTTGAGACATCTTTAGAATATGACCCCACACAATTTCAATTGGAATCTGATATAGAATATTTATCATCAAGACAAATGTCTCTTTACTCTATGGAAGAGTTTGGTAGTTCTACTATTGAGATTTTTCCAGGAAAAACATTGAATATCAACAAACATTTGGAAAAGTCACAACAAGAAGAACTAACCAAAATCTTGCAAAAAAATTCTACTGCATTTGCATGGGAGTATACTAACATGAAAGGTATTGATCCTAAGACTTGCATCCATCATATCTATATTGAGGAAAACAGTAGACCAATCAGACAACCTCAAAGAAGGATGAATCCAAATCTTAGGGAGATAGTGAAAGAAGAACTCCAAAAACTTCTCAATGTAAACTTCATTTATCCAATTTCAGATAGCCGATGGGTTTCTCCTTTGGTTATAGTACCTAAAAAGAATGATAAATGGAGGGTATGCATTGATTACAGGGAATTGAACAAAGCAACTTTGAAGGATCACTTTCCTTTGCCTTTTATCGATCAGGTATTAGACACATTAGCAGGTAAAAAGTACTTTTCATTTTTGGATGGTTTTAGTGGCTATAATCAAATTCAGGTAGCACCCGAAGATCAAGATAAGACCACATTTACTTGTCCATGGGGAACTTTTGCCTACCGAGTGCTTCCTTTTGGGTTATGTAATGCACCAGCAACATTCCAAAGAGCAGTACTAGGAATTTTTTCTGATCTAATCCATGATTGTGTACAGGTTTATATGGATGATTTTACAGTTTATGGTAATTCATTTGAAGAGGCATTAGAAAATTTGGAAAAATTTCTTATAAGATGTAAAGAAACAAACCTTTCATTAAGTCATGAAAAATGCTTTATGATGTTTACTGAAGGTATTGTTTTGGGGCATCATATTTTAGGAGATGGGATTAAGGTTGATAGATCAAAATTTGAAGTCATCTCCAAGTTTCCTATTCCAAATTTTCAAAGAGATGTTAGAAGTTTTCTAGGATTTACTGGATACTATAGAAGATTTATAGAAAACTTCACCAAAATAGCATCTCCACTCTTCAAACTGCTTACAAAATATTGTGAATTCAAATGGGATCCTGATTGTCAATCAGCCTTTGAAACTTTGAAAACAAGAATATTTGAAGCACCTATCTTGAGAGGACCAAATTGGAAACTCCCTTTCCATATTTCTACAGATGCTTCAGATACAGCTCTAGGAGCTGTGTTGGGTCAAAAAGATTTAGTCCCTTATGCCATTTACTATACCAGTAAAAATTTGACTCCCACAGAGTTGAACTATATTGTAACTGAAAAAGAGTTTTTAGCCGTTGTTCATGCAATTAATAAGTTTAGACATTATATAACAAGCTATGAAACTTTTATTCATACTGATCATTCTGCAATTAGATATCTAATGAACAAACCTGTTACTAATGGCAGAGTGACAAGATGGCTCTTACTTTTGCAGGAATTCAATATTACTGTGTTGGATATACCAGGAAAACAAAATAAAGTAGCTAATTTCTTGTCTAGGATTCAGAATTTTAAAGAAGATTCTCCTGTAGAGGATAAGTTTCCTGATGAATACTTGTTTGCAGTAACTATTAAGACTCCTTGGTATGCAGATATTGCTAACTATTTGGTTACAGGGAAACTGCCTTCACATTTGTTTCCAAGTGAAAAAAGAAAGATTATTCAGGAGAGTTGAAAATATTCATGGATTTCTAACGAATTGTTTAAAACAGGGCCAGATCTTGTGATCAGAAGATGTGTCAGGGAAGATGAAATGCATGATATCCTTAAGGCATGTCATGATGAACCATGCGGTGGAAACTTTGCTGACAAAAGGACAGCCTATAAAATCCTCTCTTTAGGATATTGTTGGCCTTCCCTTTTCAAAGATGCAAAACAATATGTCAAAAGGTGTGACAGCTGCCAAAGAGTAGGGAAACCTACCCTTTCAAATGAAATGCCATTGCAACCACAGGTACTCATCGAACCCTTTGAGAAATGGGCTTTAGATTTCATAGGACCTATTAATCCACCATCTAAGCAAAAGAAGTATATATTGGTTTGTACTGATTATGTTACTAAATGGGTAGAAGCCAAAGCATTAGTATCTGCTACTGAAAATTCAGTTGTTCATTTTTTTTATGAGGATATTTTTACTCGCTTTGGTGTTCCAAGAGAAATTGTGACAGATCAGGGGAGCCAATTCACATCCAATTTGGTGGAGAAGTTGATGGAAGAATACAAAATCAAGCACAGAAGATCTACTCCTTACCATCCACAAGTAAATGGTCAAGTGGAGTCCACAAACAAAGTTCTTGAAAGTATCATCACCAAAACTGTTCATCTACATAGAAGAGATTGGGCAGAAAGGCTTCCTGAAGCCTTGTGGGCCTACAGAACTACATGGAGAAATACAACAAGACATTCTCCCTATGAACTTGTTTATGGGAAAGAAGTCTTGCTTCCCATTGAGTTCCA